>JACJUM010002878.1:18072083-18341317 GCA_020976665.1 Heortia vitessoides
AAGATAGATAAATAAGAATAATTGGTGGAAGAATAGACTTTAATTGTCGTTTCTTCGTTTTCAGGTAAAGTTATAATAATAGGGTAGTTAATTAAGTTATTTGTAAAATTATATAATAATATTTGTAAGAAATTAACGAAATAAATCTTCGTTTTCAGAAGCAACGCATAAGTTTATTTTAACCTAAAATAAAAGAATAAACAATATATAAATATAAAAATGGCAATGATAATTAAGTAATCTGGCCGTGAGGTACCGGCTGACTAGAATAGTACCTCCTCCTGTACTAGGTGTCGTAAGAGGCGGCTAAGGTGCTAGAACCAAAATATGGTGGTATATCCATCTAACGTGCATCTCAAATGCACAGGGCGGGCTGCGGTCTACGATTGCCAACACGCTTGCCCTGTGAGGCAATTACGAGCAAAATTCCTCCTTCTTAGCTAGGCCTATGTACAACAGTAGATTCCAATGGCTGGTATGGTGAATAATAAAGTGGTTGCTAATGATTTCAATAGGTTTTAGTCATGAAGAAACCTTACGGAAGAATATTACTTTTGTTCCCGAGAAAACTAGGTTTCTCAAAGGACATTGAATGTAAAAAAAGGTATATATATTTTAGTTTAAATATGGATATACTTTCAAAGCAATTTTTGTAATAAAATGTTTTTCCACATGTTATTCAAGAATGCTTTGTCTTTCTGTCTTTAGCAGTAAGCCAGTCCCCATCTTACATAATTTTCCACTTTATTTGGGGGGAAACATTAATGATGATTCTTCCAAATGCTGAGGAATTGTCTTTTGCGTGCTTCGTCTTTAGGAATGCGATCATTGCTCCGTTTTGACGGAGGCTGACTGCTCTCAAACAAATGTATATATTTTAGTAAATATTTATGACTAACATGATTTTTTATCAAAAATAATGCTATTATATAAATAATAATAAAATTCACACTACCTACGTTTCATACAAGTGGTCTACTCGTAAATCAGAAAAGTATCTTACTGAACACGTATTTCCGACAACATTAGAATTACAAATATTAGAGATAAATACATATTTAATTCTCAAATAAAGAGCAATCAGAAATGTTCATCACATACAAAATTGATCCTGAGTAGAAATCAAACCCACGACCCATGTGACGCATAAATAAATTCATACAAAATGTCCTGAGTGGGGATCGAATCCACGACCTTTGGTGCATATGGATCACTACCATCTGCGCCGTCAGTTCAGTCATAAGATAAGAAATTACGACATTTAAAACTTTCTAAATGCATATTTTGATAGACCCCCAAAATATAGGTTGTTTGCTATTTATGCTTCAGAAGTATACAATTCGGAAGCACGAGGCCTCAATCATTTAGCGGATGTTTAAAAAAATATGGCGACCTTCAAAGGCTGATCCTAAGAAAATATCGTATGCTGTACAATAGGATTTTATCTGAAGGCTCACATTCTAGTTGTTACAAAAAACGTAATCCCAAAAATATTACGATGGTGGGTATTATTTTCTAATAATAATTTGAATTTATTACCATTATTCGAATAATATATTTATTTCTGCGTTTAAAAATCTTAATATTTTCAGTAGATAGTTCTCATGTAAGGTAAGGGACATTAACAGTAAATATTATAACTGCTTATTTTATAAATTTAGTTATACTAAAGATACCGTGTGTTTTCAGCATAGTAAAATAGTACCTCCTCATGTACCAGGTGTCATAAGAGGCAACTGAGGTACCAAATCCAACACATGGCGGCATGTCTACCCGAAACAGTAAAGATCAAATATGCAGGACGGGAAAAGGCAGCAGCATTCTTGTCGTCAAAGCTACGCTCTGCGATTGCCAACAAGCCCAGCGTAGCAATAATAGGCAAAATTCCTGCTTATACAGAGAAGCCTATGTCCAGCAATGGGTGGACTTCTAATGGCTATGATAAAACATATTCTTTTTTTCGGACGAACCTATTGATGGTCTACTCAGACGCCAATTCCAGCGCCACCGAAAAAGAAGGCGGGGCCTCTCATAGATGAGAGGTCCGATGCCCGTATGCATCCTGAGTGCCCCACAGCCCGCAAAGCTCGCGAGGTCGGAGCGGATAAAAAATACTATGTGATCATTATGTATAAAAATATAAAGTACTTATCCAGACCTACATTTCATACTAAATCGATATTTGCTCCACGTCAACGTAAAATCAACAACAGTTTTATTTATAAGCGTTCAAAGGCAACCAGAACATCAAACGCCAACAAATAACAATAAACAATAAACGGGAATCTATTAATAATAAATCATATCGGGCTAGAAACACGATTGAGCAATAAATATCAATGAGTTTAATGTTCCTGCGCAACATGCGATAACTGTCAAACGGCGCGGACGCCATTTTGGTCGGCCATATTGATTTATGACGTTTTATTGTCAACTGTCAATAGGGCGGCGAGCTCCGAAGCGATTAGGTGTTGAACAATTTATTTAGACGATTCTTTATTTATGACACAATAGAACTTTTGTGTCTGTGATGTCTATAAGATGGCATTGTTTATTTAACTAAAATATAATACTGTATTTCATATTTTTTTATGGTAAACTATATCTTACCTTCGTTTTGTTAGAATTATTATAAAATCGAATCTTTTGATTGTAATCCACTAATAATGCAAATAAAAACGTATGACTATAACGTTTTCATGGATTAAATCGAGTTAACCGATCGTGAGAAAACTTTAAATGTGCGTAGTTTGATACCGCTCATGAGAAGGACGGAGGAAGCTGTCTTTCATCATTTTTTGAAATTAACGCAAATAAAGTCACGGGCCAACGAATAAAGTATAAAGTATACATATTCATGTTAATAATAATTGTAAAAACAAAAACAACCACCGCATCATTTGAGTTATCCATTTGAAATATCACACAATATATAGATTTAAATGTATTTAGAAATAATCAAGGAGATTGTATAACTTGACAATATACCTACATTGTAAAAAAAGAAAGTAATTTACAGGCATTAAAACAGTTGAGATATCGACTATATCTGTAATTAAACATTTTGTGTCTAGTAAAAACAAGAAAACGTGGTGCCATGACATTTAAAAATAGCAAAAAAATACTGTACTTCATAGGCATCAAAACAATTGAGAAATAGACGTAAACGTGCTATATCTAGTAACAACCAAAAAACCTGTGACCGTGTCAATATAAAAATTATAAAAAAAAATCAATAATTTTTATGCATCAAAAACAATTGAGTGGCGAGAGCAATATCACTTAGTTCGCAGCCTCAAGAATGTAACAGCGAGTGATGTTATGTAATGCAACCAATGCTTGATATGTTAATGCCGGTTCAATTGGCCGCTGCACTTCGACAACGAGCTGAGTGTGAATTGTTAATTTTATGTGCACATTTGACGCTCTGTGTCAGTGGGTTGGCGATTGATATCGTCGTTTTGTTCATCGGCAAGACAACGATCAACGCTAATTACTGTTTTCCGAGTCGTAGCTTAGTAATTATCGTCATCAAATAGCAGTCCATTAAAGAGGACAATAGGCAAAAAATTTCGCGATAGGATACTGCCCATTCCCGTCTTGTGCGTTTCAGCTACGCAGCTTTAGATAGATATACCGCTTTCTATCAGTTCCAATACTCCAGTCACTTCATGACACCTGGTCAATGGAACATTATTTTACTCTACAAGGTCCACCCGTAGGTTTATTTAAGGTATATTTTTATATCATATGTATTTATTATGTTTATTTATAAAGATATGTATGAAACGTAACGTTTATCTATTTTGTATATATATTGTCTACACCACTATATATATTTTTTTCTCTTTCGTGTAACTGTCGACTGAGAGATAATGGTAGCTGGCATTTAGTCCGCCATTTGTACATTTTGTAATATTTTGTGCAATACAGTTCAATAAAAAAAATAAAAAAAAATACTACGTCACATTAAACACATTACACATTTCACTATTATTATTTTTTATTTTAGTTGACAAACAAGCATACAGTCCGCGTGATATCACAAGCGTCAATTCAGCTTATAGCCGCTCGTTATATCACAAGGATATCACTAACGCGTTGCCAACGTTGAGAGTCAAAGATATTAAGCCACATCTTTTAGTCTTCAGACTGGAACACAGCAATCCGAACACTGGTAATCTGCTTCCATACTGCCCCCCTTCAAATCAGAATACTAGGTACCAACGCAGATGACATTCATCATTCACCAAATTCCCTGCCCACTGCCACTTCAACTTACTAATCCGCCGGGCAATATTAGTAACTCCATAGCTCGTTGAGCTACTTTCAGTTGAGCAATAAATCCAATGGTAAGAGACCACGTGATTAAACAGATTACATTAAATCTGCGTAATGCTGTTGCAAAACAAACAAACGAGCATTATCAACAACTCAAACGTAAACACTCAATAAATATGTTTAATTGGCAATTGACATCAAGGACAAATGTAATTGATTGCCACATAACTAATTCACGTTAATTATAATATGATTGATTAATGTTTAATAATGGCGATAGATTTTTTTATTTATACTGCGCACCAGAGGCACAATGAATTATTGCAATACATTGCTGATAAACAATATTTATTGATTTTCTGTACTATCAGGTCGTTTATAAACTAAAGGTTCCCCGCGGTTTCACCAGCGTTAATTTTAGGAACTTTCATATTAACTTGCAGCCTGCATTTACTATTACCAGATGA
This sequence comes from Heortia vitessoides, assembly GCA_020976665.1. NCBI lineage: Eukaryota > Metazoa > Arthropoda > Insecta > Lepidoptera > Crambidae > Heortia > Heortia vitessoides. The sequence goes on from JACJUM010002878.1 coordinate 18,076,832, forward strand.
TTAAATATTGCATTGTTCCATACTCACTTTGCACCCAACCCCATTATACCTACTCAGGGAATTAATTCACAAAAACCCTGTCCTAGAGCTCCCTTAAGTTGTAAAAGGAACCCCGTGCAAAATATCAGGTTTCTAACCCTTACATTTTAAGCCCTGAGTTGATATGTCAGTCAATTAGCTTCACTTTTTATCTACGAGTATCTAGAATATTTGCTTTATAAAGCAAAATATCGACCTTCATACACATCATTATCATCATGTTAGCCATTGAAAGCCTACTGCTGAATATAAGGCAACCCAAGAAAGGGGGAATTTGCCCATAATTGCCGCGCTGGGCAAGCGTTGCCCACACGCATCGCATGTACCAAATTTACCAAAACAGACAGATAAATAGAACTGTGCAGCTCAAATGCATAGGGTGGGGATGGGCAGCAGCATCCCCGTCGCGAGAGTTGCACTCATCGATTGCGAACACGCTTGCTCAGCGCGGCAATTGTGGGCAACATACTCTTTTATGGGGAGGCTTAAGTCCAGCAGTCGACTTCAATGGCTGGTACGATGATAATAATGATGAATGGATAACTAATCAGTCATATTTCTATAAAAATAAGTGTATTGATAGCGCATCCTAACTTTTCGACCTAGAAATATCTGTCGCGACTGCACTTCTGAATCAATAAGATATAAACGCTCCGTTCAAAAGGCAAATATTAAAAAAGTTTCAACCGTTTCGATTTAAAACAAAACATAAAGACGGCAGACACGTCAAACTTAAGGCAGTGCATTCATCCCCCCGTTGCCCGTCACTCTGTTCCGAAATTAAAATTCGAACTGTCACCGCGCACTGGCTGTGTCAAACTTTTTCTATTAACTTTTTCATTAGGTTTTGACAGGACATTCATAAAGCCGCGACGTTGATGAATGGGTCCTTCGACTTCGTAGAATTACGCCTAATGATATTTACTGGGTTTAATTTCGTCGTTATTCTTTTAGTTCAAGGATTTCTGTGACACTTGATGGTCATAAGTATCGCTCATGAAAGATTTTGGACAAGTATTTCAGCCAAACTTATATCACTAGCTGAGTTGGGTATTAATTTTGCTGATCCAATGTTATGAATGACTAGCAATGCCCATGACTTTGTCCGAATATAATACTGCTTTTAGAGTATATAATAGCTTTTCTTGATAAAGGAACTATGCAACACTGAAATAATTTTTCAAATCAAACTAGCGGTTCCTGAGATTTGCGCGTTCAAACAAACAAACTCGTCAGCTTTATAATATTAGTATAGATTTACTAACTTGATTACAACTAATATTAAAATACCACTTAATATTATAAATGCGAAAATAAGTTTGTTTAATCTTTAACTCCGAAGCCTTGCCTACACTGTTTCGGATGGATATACCGCCATCCGTCGGTCCTGGTACCATAGTCACCTCTTACGACACCTGGTTTAGAGGGCGGTACTATTCTATTATGCTAGTACTTTTTTTTAACTTTAATAATAGAAGGCTTTTAATAATTGTTGTAATTTATTATGAAAATTTTAAACTATGTACAACCTCTAGAAACAAAGCTATTTTGTTCATACGCTTTCCGTCCGAATCATTTCACACAAGAAACGAGTGAATATTGCGGAATATTGCGCAGGCAGGATATGAGGTGCAAGGGAGGCAAACAAACCGTCGATAAAGGATGCACTCAGACTAACAAAATCTTTTAAACTTGTGAGCTATTCATATTTAGGAAGCCGGCACTCTTGAATATTGGGTGCAATATTTTTTCTAATTTACTGTTATATGTTCGCCATACAACTTGTTAATATGCTAGAAAATATAATTCATTTAAATTTATTTGTTATTGTAGACCAAGAATATTATGAAGATACATAAATTGAAATTGTACAGTCGGCCTTATCGCATAGCGCGAGATCTTCTAGGTTTCTTCTAAGCTTTGGATGGAAAGAGAGAAAATAAAATAAATAGGCAGTTCAGGGTGTGTCTAAGTAAAAATATACATTAGTAAGACATATATTTAATATAATAGAAAAGAAAAATATAATTGTAATACAGTATAACATAAGGAATTATGAAAACGACAAGTAATGCTCAGAATATTAAAAATAATAACGCTCGAATGGTTTGAACCGTAAAATAATTTTCAAAATTATTTGTAGGATGCGCAGGCATTACCATTACCAAATTTCTCACCACCAGGGATTTCCCGTGGATATCGCAAATTTTTAAGGCGCTTTTTACACTGGCACTCGGTCAAATCTAGGTAACTGGCATTTACATAATCTAGGATAGGAAGAAGAATAGATTGTACGGGAGCAACTTTAATGGCAAACGAGAGGAATTTACGTAATCTTCTCAAAGCGGGCACAGAAGCAAACAGTTCACGGCAAATTTTAACCTTTAATTCGATTATCCAGTATAGACACAGGGCAAAACAGTATAGAGATTTCATCAAAAGAAATGTGAAGTTAAAGTCTATATATATATATAACGACTATATATATATAAATTATAGTCGCAGCATTTTTATACATGTATATATAAATCTCGTATTGGATCAACAAATACAGAGTAAGCAGAAGAATACCATAAAATAGAATTAGTTCATCCCGGACAAATAACTCAGACATAAAGATTTAGTTAGTAGACTCTGCCCCCGTTCGGAAAGGCTTTGCGACCTGTCTTAATCCGACTTGATGGGATGGGTAAGAAAAATAAAGGAGCAATAACAATATGTCAGCCACAGGCGCGCGTAATTTCAGCAGTTCTGGGTAAAGAGGGGGAGTGGGGCGTCATCTAGTTCCTTGCCTGTGGGTTCCTCGGCTCAATGGATGCGAACTGGAGTTTTTAAATGAGTGACTTGTAGTATGTGTTTTCTTCATTCAAATGTTTCTTCTTCATTTAAATGTTTTCTTCTTATTAATTTGATAGAATAGTATCGTTAGTAAATGTTCAGAAGAATTGTTTTAGCTATCGTAGAGCTTTGTGACGGGTATGTTGCACCCATTCCTGCCCTGCATTCGCGCTGTTTCAGGCGGTTCCAAAACCTCTTGCGATACCTAAAATACCTCCGTGAATTTGGTAATACTTAAGTTACCGTGATTTGTGTCTAATTAGCTGATAAGTTCCACACAATTAGCTTATAATGGATATGTCTTATGTTGATTTTAAAATTATATCTCAGAGAAATGCCATAGTTAGGATTGAAACCGGTTAACCAAAGAAACAGTTTTGCTACGGCTTTGAGAATACGTGCGTGTAATTGTAGTTCAAATCTTTCGTCAGTACCTGATCAGCCCAACTTAATATATAAAAATTGATTATATGAGTCAGGATATTCAGTTTTCTACTGGAGAACCTCAAGGTAGCGCGCTGGGCCCTACTCTGTTTCATTGTTCATCACTATTGATGCTTAAAATAACTTATGCAATAATATTTTTTTTTTACATGTACGGGCGGTAAATCGATGAAACTGGCATCGAAATAGTACATAATGAAGTAACGGAGTAGCTTAGTGGTTATTTACTCACACATATCTCACACACACACATGTATTCCGCTACGACGCACGCACGTACACAATCTCAATAACATATGGTAATATTGATAAAATTTTGGCTCTTAATTGTTTTATTTCTGCTCAAATGTTTTCTATGTTTCTTATTTATTTTACTAGTCAAACACTGCTTACTTGGGTAGAAAACGCTGATATCTATATCATAGTTAATTTTCTCTATTTTATAGTTACACTGCTTTTTTACAACTTATTATTAAAAATATTAGAAACATTGTTACGTTGCAATTAATTTTAACTAGTGTTATTTTATGAGCTGAAAGGAGACACCACTATTTCTCCAAGCATATTCTTATAAATATACTGCATTAGTTTTAAGGTACTATGGTGGTTTTAAGGTATTAAGGTACTATGGTACTAACTTAAGGTACTATGAACTAGGATAGCACAGGATTGCATGCATATTTTTAAAATAAGAAAAGAATAGGTTGGTGCAAAAATATAAATCTTCTTTGGACTAAACGGTTAGGTGATATTTGTCAAGCCTGTAACCCGACCATTAATTCAACATTTAACGACCCCCTCATTAACACCGAAACCAGCATTATAAACGTCAAATGGGTCCATTTAAAACAGTTACAGTTTATAGTTCACAATAAAAGTTGAAATAAATAATAGATTATGTAAATTTACGGCGTAGAAACCCACACATCGACCTATAAAAATTTAATTACCCTGTGTTCCTAACTATCGCCACAGTAAATGTGATGCAGTATTCAATGACGGACATCACATCATGATATTCACTTCAAATTCTATTTACCATTCCTCTGCACCAGGTGTCGTCAGAGACGATTTAAGTATTGGAGACAACATTATGGATACATACCTAAATCCATTTATTCAGTCAAAACAGCGCATCTGAATTGCAACGGAGCGTGGTACGTACGACTTGCACCAGCATGCCTTTATGGCAAATTCTTATGGTCGAGATGTATGATGAAACAAACAAGATGTGGATCTCATACAAATCTTGACTGCATTTGTAACTCATTCTCCACCTATATGTTACTGTGACCTACGCTTACGCCAAACAGCATTGTTCGCAATGGTATGTTCTCGTTTGAGAGGCAGTAAAATTACTAGATAAGATCACATAATATCTTTAAAACACAAAGTTGTCACCGCCCTATTGATATTATTGTGATAATACGAGCCTATAATATTATAACGCGGACCGTGTGCTTGTTTGTCGTCTTAAAATTGAATGTGGATAGTTTCAAGCTACCAATAGTCTCTTTACGGTAACATTTTTCAGATGTAATTACTCCAAAATGTTTCCTTGTCAAGAAATGGAACGCTGTGGTGGTGACATTGTGTCACAACCCACTGTAGTTGCATCAAGTCGATTTCATCACCATTATTACAGCTGTCTGTCTGTAACTGGACTCAGATCAGGCTCTCCAAAGAGGAGTTTTGTTCATAATTTCTGTGCTTGGCAGGCGTAAGGGCAATCGCAGAGAGTCTACGGTAATGCAGCTACCCATCCCTGCCCAGTTACATTTTAGCTTCGCCATTTCAGGTAGACACACTGCCGATAGTCTCCGGCCAAGTAGAGTTACTGCCTTCCGAGTTTTTTCCTCGCGCCTATGTACCCAACTATCAAGTTACTGGCAGTCAAACAAATAGTTTTTATTGCTGCACTATTAACTGGACGTGTAAACATACCGTGCGCCTGGTTAACGTCAAATTATAACGTACGTTACTTGTTCTTGGAAATAGAAATAAACGACAGAATGAATTAATGACTCGGGGCAAAGAGGTATAACTTTAGAAATGAGGTTGTAGTAAAAATTCAATACTTGACAGGACTTGGGGCTGAAATTGATTCTTGTTTAGTCTATGGATCTTCGTGAGAGGCAGTATTTAGTTAAATATACGCCCCGTTCTTATTAGATCAGGTAGAAAAACAAATATACAGTCAGCTTAATAGCATTACTACGCATTGCCAACCTTGTGACTTGAAGATATTATGTCACATTATCCAGTAATTTCACTACCTCGCCCATCGCTCAAACTTGAACACAGCTAATTGGCGGTAGAAATAGTCAAGAGTGTGGTACCAATGCAGAGGATCTTTGTTTGAGGTCTACCTCATTTAAAGGCCTTCTAAAGACATGATCATTTGCATTGGCGGGATGCCAATTGCAGGGAATACCATCGCAACCCGACTATTACCGCCCTGTTGCATTTAAAATACTATCAGATCCTATTATACTAGCAGAGCTTCACGGTTTTCCGATTACTATTCGATTACAAAAATAAATCATTGCTCATATTGTTTAATATAGCTTTTTATTAATAAAAAAATATTTGATATCAATTGAGCAGTTTTTGAGTTTTTTGTTACAAACGCACAGTATACTTGTGTAATAGACTTGTTCCTGGAATAACAGAGAGATAGAGTTCCTCAGGGATGAGATATATAATAAAGACCGAACGGATATAGTCATGGTCGAAAAACTAGTAATGCATGAATGAAAAACTTATAAAATACAGTGCACGAGGCAGGCTGCATGATTTAAACGAAAATAAATTCTAATTATCCTCACTGGGCTTACAAAGTAGACACAAAGTAAATTGTAACCATTAAAAGTCTACATAAACAGTGTAAAAAGGTCCGAGGAATAATTGGATCTTTATTAAGTCACAGACGAGAATGTTAATCAATTTAATATTAACGAATCGATTAAGCTTTTTACGTTCATGCGTTTCAATTCAAAATGGCGTATTAATTCTCCCGTTTCCTCGGTGAATTGAAACTTCTTACATTTTAATGGGCAAAGTGTGACGTGTAAAATACAGCCCCATCAAAACTTAATTAACCAGCTGCCTAGTAATTAAATTGTAAATTTGGATTAAAGATAATGTAGGCTGTTTTGTGACAGTTCCCCTTTTAGGGTTAGAACACATTTACCCAAGTGCCTTCAAGTAATATTATTCATTATTATTACTTCTTTTATGTGATGAAGTGATGAAGTCAGCAAACAAGCATACGGTCCGCTTAGAGTCCAACGTGACCGCAGCCTATAGACACTTGTCTCATCACATAGATATGACTTATGTATCTCTAGCCCTGTGAACTGAAGATACAATATCACATTTACCCAGTAATTTCACTGTCTCTCACCCTTTAAACCAGAACAGAGTGCCAACACTGCTTTTTGGCGTTAGCGTAGGTGTCAGTGACATTTAATGGAGAGTGAGGTACAAAGGTTGGTTTCATAATATAACGGCCCTAAGAATTTACGTATTCAGTATAGTTAAATTATTTTAAGAAGAAACATTGTATATAGAAAATAGAAAATTTAAAGAACTATCTGAGCATCTATCTCCTGAAAAGTGTGAATTACAGCGCTCGGTAAATTATATGTACGTATAGAAATAAAAATTCTTTATAACATATTACGTATATGAAAAGATGCGCCGACGTTATTAGTACGAACACATTATAGTTAAGGTTATTTATATCTGTTTATAGTTTTATATGTATGACGTCTTTCTGAGTTACTGCGAATCACTAAATCACATGCAATATAAAAAAAATTGATTTGAGCAAATAGAAAATTTGTTGAAATATGTATGAGTAGCTGTGGATTCATTTCCAGGTACCTCAGTCATCTACGAGATCCGGTACAGACGAAGGTAGTTATACTCCCCAGGTACCTAATATTATACTTGTATGAAATGATAGTTTTAAGCCAGAAGATTGTTTGCGCCTTTACTCAACATCCATCAGATATAGGTAATGGAAACTTTATTACCACCAATTTTTCTTTCAAGTTCTTTCCTTATTTTAACACTTGTTTTGTGTAGCAGTATACGGCTGGACTATTATAATTAGGGTGTAGGGTTATCAGGGTCATCACTGTTATGAATCTAGCTGGAAATACTCCTATCTTCGTAATGCTGTCTTTAATTCACATTTTTTTTATTGATTCGAAAATGCTTGTGTAGGCCTTTTAGAATGAAAAACTAGAGGTTATGTTTGGTAAATAAAAACAACAACGGTTGCCGTGGGGTACCGGCAGAGTAGAATAGTACCTCCCCTGTACCAGATGTTGTACGAGGTGACTGAGGTACCAGAACCGACAAATGGCGATATATCCATTCAAAAAGGTAAATGCATAGGGCGGGGATAAGCAGCAGCATCCCCGTTGCAAAAGCTGCACTCTGCGATTGCCACCACGATTGCCCAGCGCAGCGTTATGGGCAAAAATCCCCCTTTTATGGGGAGGCCTATGTTCAGCAGTGGACTTCCAACGACTTAATGATGATAGTATATCAACATTCAAGTCAACATACAAGACCGCATAATATACTTGTTTATCCGTGCATAAAGACATGCGCGTGATATCGCGAGGATACCACTAGCATGTTGCCAACCTCGTTATTTAAAAAAATATTACATCACATTAGTAAACTTATCCTTTTCTCATCACCCTTCAGGCGATACTGGTGGTAACGCTTGAAGGGTGGAAACGCTGCTGGTAGTGCTATAGAAACAGGTCAGAGATACAGTTTTCCAATAACTTTATCATTTTCTTGGGATCAAGAGTATCATGTCACCTTGGCTTCAAATTAAATATATGGCATCAAAATTACCTGTTATATAGTGAAGACGGATCAGACAGTCACATTCGCATATGTATTATGAGTATTGGTTGAAGTACCCTTGGAATCAAGGTACCGAAAGCGACAGAACGTCGCTATTTAAAACAACGTAGCTTAAATATTACAGTTTGGTGATGGGCAGCAGTTGCGCTCTGCGACTGCCACCACGCCTGCCCAGCGCGGCGATTAAGAGCAAAAACCTTATATCCAACAGTGGCCTTACCATGACTGATTTAATGATGAATAAATGTGAATGAAAATGTTAAAAAATATTTATGTCCATAGTCGATAAAACTGCTTATGACGCGATGGCCATTATTCTTTCAACACCATCAAAGTGGCCACAATAATCAATTTTATGTACTTATTTTACGTCCTGATTCAGAGGTGAATGTGGTTTTAAATGCAAAAGGTCTTCAGCCGGGTTCTTTAATACGTTTAATCAATGTTCGAGTCTTATCTGTAATAAATTCATGTGAAGTATTATTTTATTGCTTATATATTTTTTATAATGAAGTCAGCAAATAACCATACGGTCCGCTTGATAGTAAACGTGACCGCAGCCTATAGACGCTCGAGTCATCACAAAGATATCACTAGCGTGTCGCCGGCCTTGTAAACTGAAGATACGAGTACAATGTCACATTTACCTAGTAATTTGACTGCCTCTCTCACGCTTCAAACCGAAACACAGCAATGTGAACGCAGCTGTTTAGCGGTAGAAATAGGTGAGAGTGGGGTACCAATGCAGATGACTTCTGTTTAAGAGGTCTACCTCTTGTGAATATATATCGAAACATTACATTACCATATAAGCACAACATTTAGTTATTATTAATTTAAGGCCGTTTTGTACGGGGTATCATTTAAACAGTAGTTTAGTTTTGCCAAGGGTCGTGACTATGATCTCCAGCCAGAAAAAAATATTTGAATGAAAAATATTTATCTATAACACAAGTGCTTTAAGCGAGTTGCGTTAGAGTCAGGTCGATTTTGAGATGTCGTTTATATGTAATCGGCTGTTTTAACCTTTTTAAGTATGTTATAAATGTATGTCCTAGACGGGGATCGAGCCCACGACTCCTGAAGCACAAGATAGGATCATTACTACCGGCACCATGGGTCAGTCAAAATATCAAATAAAATTTCTTATTGCACATGATCGACAACCCTGTTCATGACGCAGAAGGCGGCCATCTTTCTCTCAGCAGTATCAAAGTGGTCATAAAACTACGTTTTATATTTTATATTCTCACTTGTTTTACAGCGATGATATGATCGGCGATTATCTTCGAACTCGCGAGAGTATTTATCTCTCTGTCCTTGAGATGGTGGAAATAGTGGAAATAAACATAAAATTGATTTATGCTTGTATCTGTTGATGTGTATTTAACGATTTAGAACCATCAAATTTTACCATTGGAAGGGATCAGTTGCAATTATGATAATAATAATAAGACAGAACAGAAAAAGCACGTAACATTGTTTTAAATTTTTATTATTAATAATGCAAAATGTATTTCTGTCTATCCATCATATCAGACGTAGAAAGTCCACAGTTATAGGTCTCACTAAGAAAAGGGGAGTTTTGGCCATAATCGCTGCGATGAATTTGAACTGCGCAGTTTTGAATGGATACACCGCCATCTGTCGGTTCCGATACCTCAGTCGCGTTTTACGACAGTACAGAAAGAGTACTTTTCTATTCCACCGGTACTCCACGGCAGTGTCTATCCGTTGGTTGTTATTTTCACTATATGCCGTACAGCGGATCCATTTTTATGAAATTTGGCATGTGGCATTACTGGGCACGGTGTGATTGTACACACACGTGTATTTTTATGAAGCAAAACAGAAGTAGTTTTATTATGAAATCCTGACTCCAAATACTCCATTTTAAATGTGATACATTTTGATATCAATGAAAACTATTTTTATGTATCAGCAGCTCACATTCTTACCCTTTTTTAATATTTAAACAGTAAAATATCCACGCAATGTTACTTATTAATCCAATTGTTGTTTATTTAATATTTGACTATGTTCACTAACAAGTATACGGCCCGAATAATAATCGTCATCGAAGGTTACCTGTCATCGCTAGGATATCACTAGTTCATCACGAAGATTGTAATTTGGAGATCAACATCAGCACTAAAGAACACATAGAACATCTTAGATTTCTCTGTCCCAAGGGACATTTGTCAGTTCAAGGGACATTTGTCATACTTCAACTAAGCGAAGGTAACTAGGTCAGGTAGTGAAGTACCAACACAAACGGCCTCTAGTGCATATTTTATAAATAAAGTATCGCTGTGTCGTTAATTTCAAATTCAGAGCAGTCCACAGAGTAGCCATATTAAATAAGATACTTAACAAGGTCCAATAAAACAAGTCTTTATTCATCAATAACAAGTGAAAAACAATGAATACATACATCCTCACCGAATAAAGTCCGCACAATATTTTTTTTCGAGCAAGTTCGCGCGTCGAGTAAACAAGTAACGGAACAATTTACGAGAACAATTTCAAAAATACAGTCGAGCAAATACGTTTCGGCGAACAATAAAGTCGCATTTAATACAATTACAAGGGAAATATATTAGTGTTTATTTTGTAAGTCTGCGCGAATGTTTGTGCGGACGGGTGAGCGCTTGCTGGTAGGCGGAGCGGGCAAACGTTTTCTTTCACCTCGGCAAGCAAGTGCACGGTTTATGAAAAGCACTTGTATTTTATAGTACACTAGTTATGCCCGTGACTTGGCTTGTTTGGAATAGTGTTCTTCGCGCTCGGCCGTAAGCTACAGAGCTCATTGTGTCTTTTACTCGCACTGACTTCAGTTTCACATTTTGTAATGACTCCGTATAAGTTATACATAGTATTTTGTCTTTTGTCGATATTTTTTCACACAAACTCTTTAAGCCTCATTCCCTGTTGTAATTTAACCCTCTAGAGAGTGAAGCTTTACTTTACGATACTTCCATAAAACTACTCAACTACTTCAACCTCTTCGAACCTTTTTTTGTTTAGAAGAAGGCTCTTTCTCAGGCTCTAGACTATCTGTGTACAAAATTTCTTTCAAATCGGTTTAATAGTTTGGCGTTAAAGCGTAACAGATAGACAAAGTCACTTAAGAATTCATAATATTAGTAAGGATAGTAAGGATGAGTAAAAAACGAATGCAACCAAACATTCTATTGTTAGTTACCGGCAGAGTATAATTGTACCTCCTCCTTTATCAGATGATGATGGGCAACAGTGCTCCCGTCGCGAAGCTACAGTCTACGGTTGTCACCACGCCTGCCCAGCGCGGCTATTGTCTATATTTTGGAGGCCTACGAAAAACACTGAACGTTTGATGGCTGATATGATGATGATAACGATAAACAATCTGTATTACTCGTTCAGGCTTTTGGTCAACTCTCAATAAGTATTTTTTTATTTTATTTATTTAACTTTATTGCATAAAATGTAACAAAATGTACAAATGGCGGACTTAATGCCAGATGGCATTATCTCCCAGTCAACCATTACACAAAACTGAAAAAAAAAATATATAAGTATATATAGTGGTGCAAGCAATATATATACAAAATAAATAAACGTGGCATACATATTTGTATAAATAAACGCGATAAATGCATATGATATAAATATATATACATGTATATATATACATAAAATAACGTACATCAGGAATAGGGTTATAAAGTTAGAGAAGCAGCATCAGTAAATAAAGTACGGAGACAGCGACAGGTAAGTATGCATTACCATTTAAGCTGTTAGACAAATCACAAATCTATTTGACAAAACACCCAACTCAGTATATTGTAAATCGTACTACATAAATCTTATTTCTTTTAATTCGAGGTGCCAACCCAATCTTCCGGGAAAATACCAGCCATCGAAGACGATTTGCTCGAGAAGAGTATCTATTTTATCATCATCCTCATCATACCAGCCATTTAAAGTCCACTATTGGTCGTAGGCCTCTCTAAGAAAGAGGGTATTTTGCCCATATTTTTCGCACTGGGCAAGCGTGTTGGCAATCGCAGAGCGTAGCTTTTGCGACGAGGATGCTGCTGCCTAACCCCACCCTTTGCATTTGAGCTGCACTATTTTGGATGGATTTAGACCAGGTGTCGGTAAAGGCGACTAAGGTATCAGATTTTATCCATTCGGAACAGTGCAGCTCAAACACACAAGGTGGGGATGGAGCCCCCGTTTCGAAAGCTGCGCTCTGCGATACCTGCTGCAAAAATCTAATTTTTGTCTTTAGTATCTTTTTACTATAATGTTTACAAAGACTAAGAGCAAAAGTTCCACTTAGTATACAACCACTTAAATAATCTTTTGATTGACGTCATTCATAATTTACTATTATAAATTCGATTTTTCATTAAAACTCCTTTAAAAAAAAGTATATTGTAGAATATTTAACTATTGATGTTTTTTTTAAAATATGGAATCACCATAATAGTTTTCAAATCGAAATTTACAAGAAGTATTGTTTTTAGAAATTCCATTTCTTTAAAATTGCATTGTTATTCGGGCATAAGAGCGATGTTCAAAATAAGTTTTGTATATTTTAGCATTTAGAAAGCAGCCAAATATTTTTTTGGCATTCGCACGACTAAAAAAGTGGTGTCTAAAAATCTATGCATCTTAGTACATTTTTTTCTTTTACTATTATTGCATTAATAAGTCTTTGTTCAGATCCCTCGCTTCCTGTACCAGCGAATCGCGGCCTGCGCATCGTTGGCTATAAACGTACATCAATGTTATTTGTGGGAGTCATTTACGGCGCGTTACACACGATCGGTGGAAGACGCCGGAACGACTTGAACGCGATTTGTGGCTGTTCAGGAAATTTGACAAACAACATTACAGACGTCTACTGCCGGGTTATCTGAATGGTAACAATGATAATAAATGTAAACCAATTTCTTTATATACTTTGTTTTTTAAATTTATTTATTTATATGACTTATAATACCATTAGGTCCACAAGGTCATCGGTCATTTGTGTATTGTAATAATCAAATCCTTACTTACAGATGATTTTTTTATTGGTTTGACGATTTGACATTGCCTATGAAAGGCTCACTCGTGTTTTAAATAAAGACATATTTAAGATTTGCTGTGGAGTATAAATGGAGTATAAAAGTAGAACCCATAGATTTTTACACAATGGGCGTTGAAAGAGGCGACTGATGTACCGGAAAAGAAAGATGGCGGTATATCTTAAACCTTAAAGAGTAAAGCTCAAATGCAACAGAGTAGGAATGTCCAGCATTCTTGTCTCTACCATTAACCACGCCTGCCCAGGGTGGCAATAATTCAGAAAAGCAGGCAAACTTTCATGGAAAAACCTTTGTCTGTTAGTGGATATAGACTTATTATTATTAGATGATGATTAAGTTGTACACTATACTCTCATTTTTTAATTGATTATTTCTTTTTGTCGTTCTTTTTGTCAAAAAAGGCGGGTTTTTATAAAAAGTTTAGTTAAGGAAATTGTCGATAAACAACTCATATGCACTTACCGCATTATGGCACAAAATAAAGCCTGCATATTTTAAACGGATTCCGAACCTAATAACATTTGGTGTTTGCATGTCAGCAATCATTTTTTTTTTTCTATTATTAGACCAGATCGACAAAAAAGCATACGTTCCGTGTGATAGCGAGTATCATCGTAGTACTTTAACTATCAATTAACGCTATTAATATCACAAAGATATCACTAGCAGGTTGCCCATTGCCCAGCAATTTGTGACTTGAAGATATTTTGTCACATTACCGAATTAATCTGTTTAAGCGTATATTATACCAGCCATTAAAAGTCCACTGTAGAACACAAACCTTCCCAAGCAAGGGGGTATGTTTCCCAGAATTGCCGCGCTGGGCAAGCGTGTCAGTTATCGCAGAGCGCAGCTTTCGCGACAGAGAAGCAGCTGCCCATCCCCGCCCTGTATATTTGAGCTGACATTTTAACTCTGCCGGTACCTCACGGTTATTAATTAATGATGGGTTCAGAGAGGCTCTAAAATTGCTTTCTGAACCCATCAAACCAGAACACCATAATGCGAACGCTGCTGTTTGACAGTAGATATCGAAAAAAGTGTTGGTATGCTGGCTGAAAGCTATCGGGATTCTCCACAATAGACACTCAATTGAAAAAAGCAATGGTAATGAGGTCATTAGAAGATCTTTGGCTGTTTCGAGTTTTATCCTTTGCATATTTGCATACAGATATATGATACAAGAATGTAATATTTAGGAAAATAAGGGAAATTATATTCATTTATATTTAATACTAAAATACATTTTAGCTAATGCATGCTTCGCTTCAGTCATTGCTACATTGGTTCAAATGTAAAATTTTTATAAGTTTCAAATTGTAGATATTGCTCGAAAGCTTTCCAATAAATGGGACAGAATTAATCTAACTCTACTATTTTGCAGTTTCCATCGAAGGATTCCATAAATTTCGTTACTATGTTGACGATAGTCTATTAAAAGACTCCTTAATAAACTATGTAATTATTATAATCATTCTTTAACTTCAACTTTCATTCTTGACGCACTCGGTGGTAGAAGCACAGATAGTAGTGATCCTATCTTATGCGCCATGGGTCGTTGGTTCGATCCCCACCCAAGACAAATATTTATATGATGATATTTGTGTTTTTCCAGTGTCTGGGTGTTGGATGTATGCACGAGCAGATTTCCAATGGCTGTAATGATGATGATAAATATATTTATGATACCCCTGTTATCTATGTTACTTATCAGGACAGCGTATGACATGTCGTATGAGTTTATTCATGTCAATATATGTTACATCAAGGATATCATTAGGGCGTCACCGTTGTATCAGATTACTCAGTATATACACTGTATAACTAACCCAAACTGAAATAAAGCAATACGAGCATTGTTGTTTGGGGGTATAAATAGGTGAGAGGTATACATGGATCGCCCATTGTATAAAATCTTCCTCAATATCTGTCTAATAATGCCTTTAAATATTGCTAGACCTCTATAAAACAAATGACAAACGTAATACATTAAATTTTATATTTTAGTATTTAAATTATTCTCCGCAGATTTATAATTGAATTGTGCCCTTGCATGTAATATCAAATGTTAACAGTAATAGAAATTAAATTGTACAAACAAATCATATAAAGACACAAATGAAAGCAAATGAAGGTTCCTTCCATTTCAAATAATCTCTCAGTAGTATTTCTATTTGGTAATTTTATCCGTTCTTTGTCAGGTCCCGTACGTTGTTTTAAAAATAGAAACAGATTCTCAAAAGGAATTCTTAGTTTTTTATAAGAAACTGATTTTGTTGAATATTCTTTAAGATCCACACTTAACGCAAGGAAATACAAAATATTACAAAGACTGGTTTGAATGTCGTCTTGGAGAAAAAGAACAAAATCTGGTAAATGTGGATAGAGAGTATAATAGAAATCCTTGGCAATCTTCGAAGATCTTTGATTCTAAATACTAGGTTTTACAATGGTATCTCCTTATATAAAAGGCTAGCTTTGTAAATGGTATATTTACGAGGTGCGTCGGTGATTTGCCACGCGCGCGATATCACAAGAATAATGACATAACCAAACATTGACGGGCCCGATGAGGCAGCTGGTAGTGATCATATCTTCGGCGTCAGAGGTCGTTGGTTCGATCTCCACCCAGGATAAATATTTATAAAATGATATTTGTGTTTGTTCTGTGACTGGGTGTTAAAACATATGTATTTAAGTATTATATGTCCGTAATACAAGTGTTTTATGCGACTTATCTCTGAATAAGGTCATTCAGGTCAGTATGTACATGTGTCAATTTCCCTTGTTTTATATTGCATGTAAGAATTTTCTGTTAGCGTTAATGCCTCCGTTTGTACTATTCGATGTTCTTGTGTTGTTATTGTGGCATAATATCCTCAAGCCATAAGTTTGGCAACGCGTTAGTGATATCCTTGTGATATTATGAGCGTCTATAGGCTGCGTTGACGCTTAATATCACTTATAGACTGGATTCTAGTTTATCGACCTGGTCTAATAAAAATTGATAGTAATTATGGTCATATATCACTAGTGTTTATGATTAGGTATCTAAAATGTATAATGGTTATCAGCCTCATGCTCTAGCAAAACGTGAATTTTACATAAAATCTTCCTTATAAGTGCTCACGCATTGCCCATAGCGCCAAGAAGGGAGTTTTAGGAATTCTCACGCGAACGATCCGCAGCCCGACGCTCGCCATAAACACATCACAGCCCCAACCAAGAGTGAGCCAGCGGAATTGCCAACCAACTAGCCATTTGTCGCTGCCATTTTGTTGCAGACACTTGCCGGTGCGTATTTACGACGCGCCGACAAAAATATCGCCCGCGACGATGCCCGCCGATTGAGTTATGTTGCCTGTAGGGTTATAGCAATTTATTGGTTTGTAAAATGGCGTGGTGACTGTGCGCGGTTTCATTGTTTCAATTGTTACATAGATAGTGTGGAACATGATTAAAGTACGAATTGGATATTGAGAAATGTCCGCTTTTGTATAGAGCCGACTAAGTGTAAAGCAATGGCCTGATGGCGTTAGTAAGGCTGCTATCTTGTGCGCCGTGAGTTTAATCCCCACTCACGACAAATATTTGTATGATGGCTATTTATTTGTTTTGTGTTTGGGTGTTTTAATTACCACTTATTTCGTAGTCAGGTCAACGTATGGGATTTCGTGTAAATTTATTTATTTAGCTCGACAAGAAAAACATTGTAAAAATTCAAATATGTCGAGTTTTTTTCACGAATTTATATTTACAGAAAAGATTGACTGCTTTATCTAACGATAATATATATAATATATATAATAATTAAGCCGCTCAGGAAACCCGGCCACCCCCGCTGAGTTCGCGGGAACATTAGGCATGACGCCATTAATGGCGCTGGAATTGACGTCAGTAAGAAAAAGTTTAAGTATTAAAAAATCCACAGTTAAACGAAATACCATCTATTTTATGAGTACTAGAAGTTTTGTATACCGAGTTTGCTTTGGTACCTGCATTAATCGTTTACAGTTCTGGCCTCAATTTGTTATGGTTTTAAAGGTTATACGTATTATCCGACTCTGAAGAGACGGATAACCCGTAAGATTGCAAGTTTGACGTATTTGTAAATTCACACGAGGTATCATACGTTGACCCAATATGATTATTAGCTTTAAGCTTATAAATAATACCAAAACACAGAATAAACATATATTTATAATATAAATGTTTAGTTTGGGTGACCTCTGATGAACAATATAGGATTCCTACCATCTGCGCCATCGGACCCATCCATAGAAATGTAATAGGCAGGATTCCGCTATTTACCGGCTATTAACGCCTTCTTTGCGACTTTCGTAGGACCTACTCTTGCCAATATACTCTAGATAGTGCACTAATACTTCCTTATCCTTTTATATATGTTATGAAGTCAACAAACAAGCATACGGTCTGCTTGATGATAAACGTGACCGCAGCCTATAGACACTCGCGTCATCACAAAGATATCCTTGTACATGTCACATTTGCCCAGTAATTTCACTGCCTCCTTCAAACCGGAACAGCAATGCGAACACTGCTATTTGGCGGTATGAATATGTAAGAGTGAGGTACCAATGCTTTGTAAGAGGTCTACCTCTAGTTCCTGGTCGCTTCTCGAAGTGACCAGGATATTTGATATACCCCTATATGATGTTAGCTCGGAAACTCTCCATGATGACATAAAGACCTCCCTCCGCTCCTTGCGCAGGCACTGCGTAGTGGTGGTGGTGGTCATACCTAGAGTAAACTGATGTCTATTTAAAACGATATAGCACCCTATGGTAGCAATAGGTAGGATTTGGTTCAGGTTAGATGACCTTATCCTCAAGCTCCTTTTTGCTAGCACATCGGCTGCTTCATTACCTCGTAGACTAATTCGACTTTGATCTATTGTAGCGTTACATTGGCGTTTTTAGAGTTACATTTTTAGAGCTTCAGTACCTTCGATTACACTCGTCCTGCGGTCACTCCGCTTCTTTAAGATTCCCAGACCGAATGGCTGTCTGACAGTATTCTAAATGAATATCACTACAATTTCTCTCGGTGCCAAAGCAGCCGTTTGGTACTGACAGGATAGAATAACCTAACCTCACCTCTCCCTAAACTGAAACCGACAGATTGCGGTATATCCACCAGTGCATCTCAAACGCGACAGGGCTGAGATAGGCAGCAGTATTCCCTTCGCGAAACTATGCTCCACAATTTCCTAGCCCAGCGCTGAAATTATGGGGCCTATGTCCAGCAGTGGACTTCCAACGTCTGGTATGATGATGATCATGACTGCTATCTGTCGGTTCTGGTACCTTAGTCACCTCTTACTGCCATGGGGGAATAGTACTTGCCATGTATCAGGTGTCGTAAAAGGCGATACAGGGATAAAGAACAAGAAAACATAAAGCCATACAAAGAATATATAACAAAGTTTTATGTTGTACGAACCTAAAGCTGAACTACTCAAATGCCAAATGTTAGCACCACCGGAAAGTGAGTTTCACATAAAATTAATTATAACAACATAAAAAAAAAATATGGTTAATGGGGATTCTGTATTAACATTTGTTGTTAGAATATCACGGAATTCGTTATAATGCTGTTACTGACAACCAAGGCTAAGACAGAACGAAAGAAATATAAAATAACACACATAATAACTGTAAGAATAAAATAAAAGATTCTAAGAAGAAACCTCATTTCAATAATAGTTTGACTCCATACAATAGCATGATTCACGTTTGGTGTTATACTAGAGCTAATATGAATAACGAGTAGGCGTAGTGGCTCGAGGTATCTTTAGTTGTGTTGTTGTTGTGTCATGAGTAGCTAATGTTATAAAGTTCGTCAGGACTTCTTACTTGTCTTAGTGCTAGTTAACATAATTAAAATGATATTGAAATAACTAAATGAGTGACTGAACGAATGAATGACTAAGTACGACGATGAGACATACATTATTAATAAAATCAAAAGACTGATAAAATAAAAATACCATTAAAATTGGAATCAAAATTCAATTTACAATACGCAACCATAGTGCTAAATGATGAGATGGACGGATGTTAATGTGTTCTATCATGAAAAACCTTTGCCAAAGAGTTAATTAAATTTAACTTGATTTAAATGGTTTGCGGAAGTGAATAAAAGAGTTGGTATGGGAAGACCGAGGCGAACATATCTTAACCAGTTAGAAGTATTAAAGAAAAGCCAGGTCAGAAGCACAAAAATAAACAGGCATGTATGAATACACTAATGCAAGTAAGGTAAGCGAAAGAGCATTGCCAAGATCGTAGCAAGTGGAGATCCATAGTCTCTGCCTACACCGATGGGACACAGGCGTGATGTATGTCTGTATGTAAATGGTTTGTAAATATATGGATACAGGTAAAGTCGTGGATGGCTCCTAATAGTAAATGAAGTATTCATTGTTTAGCTCTTGATAATGTAATTCCATACATGCATGCATGACGCCAGCGTCTCATTTGGTTAGGCAAAGACTTTAGATCTCCACTTGCTACGATCTTGGCATAGCTCTCTCGCTTCTTTTACTTGCATTAGTCCGTTCGAGCGCCACCAAACAATCTGTCTTGCTAAACGGATTATTTATTGATCGGTTTAATCTTGATCCACAGAACATAATGATTTTGTGTTGCTGTTTATAGTCTTCACGTAAATTTATTACAGGTTGGGGACAGGTTCGGTGTTGGTACTAGCTTGCTAGATAGATCTGTATCGATTGTCACGGTATGTCGGCGCGCCGCAGGAGGCAGCTGTCACTTGCCCCACCTCTAATAAGGCGTTCCGTGCAGCTAGGTCTAGTGGATATGTTCTGAAAACTATTTCTTTAGAAATCCTCTAGGAAATAAGGCAACGTGAGGAGGGTAGGTGAGACGAAAGAGACAGCATAACTGTGGAAATAGATAAGTTATTTAAAAGAGTAGCCAACCAGTCTTAGCTCAATAGTTATAGCTGGACAAGTCAATTTTTAAGTAATGAAGTATACGAAACACTGAAGTAGCATCTCCTTCATCAATTTCAGTCAACTACTTCAACGATGTGTTGTTCTTCTTTGTTAGTAAGATTATATTAAAGTATTTATTTATTTCCCATTAGACTCGGGTTAGGAACAAATCAGTATTCGCCTAGGAACACTTGGAGATGACAGGGATTATCAACTGAAAAAGGTTTTCTAAATCTGATCTATACCGCCAGTTTTTATACCACAGACGACACGTTGTGATGTACCGAACGCAGATCAACCTCATCACAATCGATATGGAACCAATAGTGATTTTACCTGATATCAGCCATTTGAAGTACACTGCTGAACATAAGCTTCCCTAAGAAACGGGGAGTTTCATCAATAATTTCTCCGCTAGGCAAGCGTGTTGGCAATAGCAGAGCGCAGCTTTCGCCAAAGCCATCCCCACCCTGTGTATTTGAGCGACACTGTTTCCGATAGATATGAAGCCATTTGTCAGTTCTGGTACATTAATGCCTCTACGACACCGGCGCAAAGAGGTCCCTAGCCACGAGGTTCCGGAAAAAATAATTATACCACCGCTGTACCAGGTTTAGTAAGAAGCGACTGAGGTACCGGAACCTAGGAAAGGCGGTATATCTATCTGAAACAGTGTAGCTCATATGCCCAGGTTAGGGATGGGCTGCAGCATCCCCTTCGCGAAAGCAGCGCCCTACGATTGCTACCACGATTACCTAGCGCGGCAACTATGGGCGTAATTTACCCTTTCTCGGGAAGCCTATGTCCAGCAGTGGATTTCAAATGGATGTTATGATCATAAATCCCCAGTCTATCCACATCGTTTGGGATGAGGTTGATCTGCGTTCGGTACGTCATAACGCGCTGTCGTCTGTCTGTGCCTTAACAACTGGCAGTATTGATCAGATATTGAAAACCTGTTTTAGTCATCAACCCTTTACACCTCCTTGTGTCTCTAGGCTAAGTTACTGATTTGTTTCTAACTCGAGTCTAATGGAAAATAAAGAAATACTTTAGCATCATCTTACTAACAGAGAACAACAACAACACGTCGTGCTAAATAGTTGACTGAAAACGATATGAAGTGAGATGATGATGAAGTTAGACGATGATGAAGTGAGATGAAGATGAAGTGAGACGATGATGAAATGAGATGATGATAAAGTGAGATGATCATGAAGTGAGATTTGAGACCAAATGCGATGCAAACACGAACACAATATGTGTATAACAAACACGTGATAACAAAATGATCCCATGTAAAGTTACGTTTACGGCTGTCAATATTAAACAAAATCTATATGTAATGCCGTATCATCTTTGACTTGTTCTTGGTTCACCCCAAGTCGCTTGTTACTCCAAGTTTGCATTCAATCCGTAGCCGGATCAACCCCCTCTGTCAACACCCTGCAGGCTCTGTGGACAATCAGCTCCATTTACCGCGCGACACACGCCAAACAACGGCTTATACTGCTTTTGATTGGTACTTGATACGTATTACCTTGCAGCCAAATGATATTTACAAGTATAATACCCGTTGCCATGGGCCGATAGGTTCCGGCAGAGTAGAATAGTACCTCTCCCTGTACCGGGTGTCGTAAGAATCGACTT
This sequence comes from Heortia vitessoides, assembly GCA_020976665.1. NCBI lineage: Eukaryota > Metazoa > Arthropoda > Insecta > Lepidoptera > Crambidae > Heortia > Heortia vitessoides. Next base: position 18,098,756 of record JACJUM010002878.1, read on the forward strand.
AGACACCAGATAGACAGATGTCGGTATGTCAATGCGCGAGAAAGTGTAGCTTAAATATCACTGTCGCGAAAGCTGCGCTCGATTGCCAACACACTTTGCACAGCGCGGCAATTATGGGCGAAATCTCCTCTATCTTGGGGAGGCCTATGTTTAGCAGTAGACTTATAATGGCTGATATAATGATAATGTAAAAAAGATTAGCTGTTACTTTCATGTCAATCCTGACCAGACCCCTAACTCAGGAATCGAATTAGCGAATCCGATTAGAAAATTTATTTCCGTGTTGGATAGTCTATTTATCGAGAAAGACTACTTACTGTACCACAGTAGGGGGACTTTAGGGGGCACCCTAAAGTCACTTCTCCACGCGGATGAAGTCGCGAACACTGGTAGTAATGAAAAAGATGTGTCATGTCCGAAGACATTGTTAGAACTTAAAGTATATTGCTATTACTTTTCTGAATCCAACATCGTTACGTATTATATGTTTTATAATATAGAAAACTTCATAGCAAATACTACGAATTCTTTGTCACTTTACCATCGCGTTTTTTGTAATAAATCACACTTCGAACTTTGACCAGACACTATGATAATTTGCTTAGAGCATTTGTGACTAAAGCACAGTGCGTTGTGCGTTACAGTCATAAATCATTCATGTTTGTCCTGATTTGGAAACGAATCCACAACCTTTGGCGCTCAAGATAGGATTACCACTACCTGCGCCATCGCTAACTATATAATGATTATAGTACTATATAAATTGTTAAATACTTTGAATGTATTTTTTGATTTTTCTGTTTAAATCATTATTTTTATATTTCATCACAAATATATCATGAATTTTTTGTTTGTTTTCGCACAAAAGAATTAAAATATGTTTTAGGCTTTTTATCGAGAAATGTTTGACCAGTGTTATCCTTTTCTTCGTTTCAATAGCCCGTTAGGATGCGTCACATCAAGACAGATCAATTTGTGGGCACACATGCTCCGATCACATGTGGCGTGTAAACATTGTTACGTCTCGTACTCCGGCTATTTGTTTACAGAGCTTACACGATGGTGCATCGACGTTGTAATAGATGGCGGGGAATATTTATTTTCGGCCAGATCCTTTACGATGTTGGAGGAAGGATTTATTGGTGTAATTTTGACATCCAAATCACGTGGTACCGATTTAAGAGTATTATTCCGGTTAACTTTGAATCAGTCAACTTTAAAATTTGGAGACTAATTTATTGGTAACATTTAATATATTTCTAGATATATTATCATTGTATTTAATATGTATTCCGATTCTGTTTTGTTTAGTCATTACGTTAATTATTCTAGATTAATATCACCAAATCATAATTTCGTTTTAGATATTTGTTTAGTGAATTTTAGAGATCAGTACTTCAAATGATCGACATGGCTTTTTCTTTCTTCTTTTAAAAGAAAAATAACTATACTTTATGATTCAGGTTCTATTATATTCTTGCCGTGCCCTGGGGTACCGGCAGATTTGAATAGTACCTTTTCCTGTACCGGGTGTCGTCAGAAGAGACTGAGATACCGGGGCTGACAGATACCCACCCTAAACAGTGTAGCTATAATGCATCAGGGTAGGGATGGACATTCCCGTCGAGAAGCTAAGTTCTGCGATTTTGTTGGGGAGGTCTTGTCCAGCAGTAGCCGTGTTACGGTTGCTATGATAATGATGATTACATTCTTGCCAGTGTCAAATCTTTTAAACGACGCAGTTGTTTGTTTTGTAATGATTGTAAGGCTAAAAGAAAAAGGCTGTTCATAATTGTCTTGTGATAGCTCCTTACTTTATTTACTGATGCTGCTTCTCTAACTTTATAACCCTATTTCAGATGTACGTTATTGTACATATATTTACTATGTCATATGTATTTATTGCGTTTATTCATACAAATATGTATGTAACGTTTATCTATTTTGTATATATATTGTCTGAAACACTATATATATATATATATATATATATATATTTTTTTTTTTTTTTCTGTTTCGTGTAATGATTGACTGGCGTTTGGTCCGCCATTTTTACATTTGTAATATTATGTGCAATAAAGTTCAATATATAAATAAATAAAATAGCTCTGTTTTCTATAGGCGGCCATTTCATCGTTGTATGTTATAAAGTTGTTACAAGCTCTAAAGCAAGGGTATAAACATCCGACACTTGTCCATATTGAAACATTTAGGTATAAAAGCGACATAAAGTAGCGTTGTCACCAAGCAAGCATTATCATTGCATACTAATAGACTCGTGTATTCAAATTGCGGCACCGAAGCGCAGGAAACTAGCAATTACCCGAGAAAATATTGTATCGCCACTCAGAGTAATTGATCAGGTTAAGGATAAATTGGTCGTTGACAAGTGAAATATGTAAATTAACTCGATTTGCATTTAATACAATACAATTTTATTTAAACTCGTTAAAGCTGCTTTATATGGTTTGTATCGTGTCGCGATTACGTAGACTTATAGTTTGCAATTAAATTGTTGTTTTCATGATTTCGTAGTTTCATCACCTGAGTCTAAATATGCATTGAAAGTTAAAAATAAAGTAAATATTTAGGGTTGGATAATTTATTAACATTTATTACTAGTTTAATGCAAATGTGACTGCCGAGAATTATGCATTAAATATAACAACACATACATTGTTCTAGTGCCGGACAAAGGATGTCTTTTCAATCAAAAAAGTCAACATTATTTACTTTCCCCGCCGATAATGACGATTAATCCTTATCCTCAGGCCTCCCCAAGAAAGGAGGAATTTTGCACATATTTGCCGCGCTGGGCAGGTGTGTTGGCAATCGCAGAGAACAGCTATTGCTACAGTGATGCAGCTATCCATCCCAGACTAGCGCATTTGAGCACACTAGTATGAATCGGTGTACTGCCATCTGTCGGTTTAGTTGTCGATTTCGGTACATGAGGAGGGAGGAGAGGTATTTGACTCCGCTGGTACCCCACGGCGTGACGATAAAAAGTATATCTTTTTTATCAATGAGACGCCCTCACTTTTCTAAAGATAGATCTCATATAAGGGTCGTCAACATTGGCACCTCAATCTCTGAGGACAAAAGTAAAGGCAGTGAAATGAATAGTCATTTCATAGGACTAGGACATTATATATTCAAGTCACGAATTGGCAACGAGTTAGTGATATCCTTATGATGACACAAGCGTATATAATTCGGAGATGTTTACTATCATGCACACCGTATACTCGTTAGTCATATAACTGAGTATCACGCTTGATCATCATTCCAGCCATTGGAAGTCCACTGCAGAACATTGGTTCACTTAAAGTGGGAGTATTATGTCCGTAATTATCGCGCTAGGCAAGCGTGTTGGCAATCGCAGCGCGCAGCTCGGCGGGGATGCTGCTACCCATCCCCGAACTGTGCATTTAAGTTGTACTATATCGGATGGATATACCGTCATCTGTCGGTTTTGTTGCCTCAGACGCCTCTTACGACACCTGGTACAAAAAGAGGTACTATCCTAATCCACCGGTTCCTCACGCTTGATCTTCGTGTACACTCAACAACTCAATGTATAATATTGATATATATAACATTTCACGCGAACTCCCCGACAGTGTTAATGACTTCACAAACATGGTAACTGCACCGCTACATTGTATTCCCGTCGACGATTAGCCCAGTGAATTTATGTCGTAGTAAAACGTCCAATAACCCTATAAGTCGAGGCTATAATATAAGTGCCTATTATAATTGTAGCGAACAAACGAACTCTGTATACGTAATTAGGGTTGCTATATCCGATTAATTTTCGTTTAAGTTAATGGCAGTAATATTATGAATGCGTATATTTCTGAACCGTGAGCCGTGTACTGAGACCGTGAAGTATATAGGTACCAGGTGTTGTAAGATGATTAAGGTACCGAAACCGACAGGTATTATGCACCAAAAGTCGTGAGGAGGCCTATGTCCAAAAGTGTACTTTATATAGCTGATATGATGATGAAGTTTCTTAAGATGTTCTCTTTGACGAAAAAGATTATCCATTGGATGTACACTATTACACATAGGCCTCTTCAAGAAAGGTGGAATTTTTCTTATAATTGACATGCTGTGCAAGCGTGTTGGTAATTGCAGAGCGCAGCTCTCGCAATGGGGATGCTGCCGCCCGTCCCACCCCATGTGCATTTGACCTGCACTATTTCAGATGGATATACCGCCACCTGTCGGCTGTGGTTCATTCTGAATCAAATTCGAAGTCAAACATAAAATTTACTTTATAGGCATTAGGCTCATTATAAGAACTTTTGAATGGTCAAAATATAATAAAAAGAAACAATTATATTTCCGAAATACGAAGTAATAGGTTTCCTTAAATGTATGATACTGAATAACCCTATGAGATTATGAGAATCATCTATACAGTAATTACTAATCAACGACTAACTATGGTAAAATTATACAGTAATTACTAATCAACGACTAACTATGGTAAAATTGAAAAATGTTTGTATTTAACTAACTCTGTTATAATATTTACACTAATATTTTAAATAAATACTTTAGTGACACGTCATAAATACTATTTGAAAAAAGGTGTATGTATGCAACCTCTTTAAAACGTCCTCCTTTTTTTCATCTTTTAATTATTTATTTAATGAAGACCCTTTTCTGTAGTGTCTAAAACAGTCAAACTATCTCGACCTCATTGGACCTCATACAAAAGTCGTCTTCTTAGGTACCTTTCTCATATCGACTGCCAAACGTTACATTACTGTGTTTCGTATCATAGTTTGAGGTATGGGAAAAGAAATTAATGTGTAACGAAAAATAATCTGTATCAACCTATTTCATCTGTCCAACAAAAGATACCAGTAAACAATCAATACATTAAGATTAAAATACGCAAATATAATAATAGCTGTGCCCGCAACCAACGAAAGCTCTTGAAACGTCAATTTTTTACCCGTTTTTGCCACATTTTTGATTGTTGCTCCGCTCCAATTAGTCTTAGCGTCGAAATACAAAGCCCTAGTTACTCCTTATTATATCACCTATCTGCCAATAAAAGTACCATAAAAATCGGATCAGCTTTTTCAGAGATTATCTCAAACAAACAAACAGACAAAAACTAGAAAAAAATATGTATCGCGTATACATGCATTCAGTAAAAATCAGTTATTCAAATTTTACTAACAGACACTCCAATGTAATTCTATTTATTCATTTGAATCCCTAAATTGGAATAAAAATAGAGTTATTTAAGAGTATTGGTATATGGGTGGTTTGCGTTTATAAACATTATACTATCGATATCTTATACATTGACAACCCTATACATAATTTATGTGCAGACGCATAAATTGTATCGTTTTATGCATTCCACGAGCATCGAAACAAAAAGTTCCGGGCGACAGAAACATCATGTTTCTGAAGCGGACGCGCAACGTTGCCGATAACATAAAGACAGCTTTTTACACATATAGCATTTATAGCAAAGAAGTCCCCCAGTACAAAGGAAAAGGGTTGTAGCAAGACTGTAAAAGTAACCGCGGCATCTGCTTTCTCAGCGTCGTCGGCAAGTTATATGCAACGATAATAAACACCACCAGAAAAGTTTTGAATGACACTGAAGGAAAGATCTGGGATGTATAAGCTAGTTTTAGAAAGGGAATTGAGTGCATGGATCAAGTCTTTTCCCTATGCTGCATAGCAGAAAAATGCCTTGCAAAAGATCAAAAGGTCTTTTGCGCTTTTATTGAATTGAAAAAGGCTTATGATAAAGTTATGCGATAGGAGTTGTGGTAGATTTAGGATAGGGTTTTATATTTTTAACTCTTTCAATCTCAATTATCAATCAAACAACTAGACAGAAGTGCCAGTATCACGAAAGATTTTTTGGGAATTAGCCAAAGTTGACAACCCAATCACAACCACTAAGTGTACCCAGTAATCTCACTGCCAATCTCATCCTTCAAACCGGAATTCAGCAATAAAAACACTCCTGTTTGGCGGTAGAAGTAAGTGAGAGCGATGTACCGATGCAGACAGCCTTTGTATGATTTCATCATCATACTAGCCATTAAAAGTCTACTGTTGGACACAGGCCTCCGCAAGAAAGGGGGTATGTTGCCCATAATTGCCGCGCGGGGCAAACGTGTTGGCAGAGCGCAGCTTTTGCGACGGGAAAGGTGCTGCCCATCCACGCTCTGTACATTTGAGCTGACTTTTTTGTATGGATACACCGCCATCTGTAAGTCACTTAAAGCACTTGTTACGGACGCCAGATAAAACAGGAATAACAAATATATATATTAAAATTCATGAATGTATTTATCCAGACACGGAACAGGCACAAATATCATCATATAAATGTTTGTTTTAAGGGAAATCGGACCCACGACCCCTGACGCACAAGATAGGATCGCTACCATCTACACCATCTGTGATTGCCTCCAGCATCTATCACTTTTGTAATCACTTAAACAGGCGCTACAACACATCCTGTAGTCTAACACCAAGAGAACCTACTCTTTGGCAAGTAAGACAGTTAGTCAACCATTCACCGAGATTTACTGTTCAGCTGATGTTTTAACGATAATACGCAGTTACGATCATTTATGTGTATTTACGCGTATTTATAGCCGTCTAGAAAGGCCGCCTGGTTTAATTGTCAAATAAAATTGAATTTACTGTCAGTGATTTACACCCTGGCGGCTGATACTGCTGTTTTTACGACCTTATATGATATATGGGGCTGAAATAGGACTGCCTGTATGTTGTGACGGAATACTGCCGGCCCAAAGAACCAACGGATAATATATGAAAGGCGTGAGTGTAATCGACTATTTATTTGCAAACTTGATATCAGATATAATTCTAGTGGTACCGGTAGAGTAGAATAGTACCTTTCCTTTCACCAGTAAGCGACTGAGGTACCGGAACCACCAGATGGCATTATTTCCATATGAGAAAATATAACTTAAATGCAATAGAGCGGATGCAAGCTATGATCTGATCGCCACCACGCCTGCCCAGCGGCGGTAATATTATGAGCAAACTATTTTGACTGCAATGATGATTAAATAGATCCAATGGGGCAAATTAAGTCGTAAGGTACCAGCAGAGTAGAATAGTACATCCCCCTATACCAGGTATCGTAAAAGACGACTAAGGTACCTGAACAGAAGGTACCGAAACATTGCACGTCATTTAGCACTAAGATACAGAAGAAAAAAATATTTGTTCTGAGTGAGGTTCGAACCCACTATCCCTTAACATGATACGGGCACTATCAAATGCGCCATCGCATCAATATATAAAAACAATAATATAAAAATAATACTAGCTTAAAATTTGTTACGAAGAAAATTTAAGCTTGTATACTTTAGGAACCATTAAATCCTCTATGCGATAAACTATAAGTCATCTGCAGTTTCACTGCGTGGGATTGTGGAGTGGAGCGTTTTCGGAAACTACCTACTTGTGTGGTTTGCAGTCCAGTGGGAATGTTATGTCCTATAAACTTGTTGGTTCTGATCTTTACTTTCAATGAAATATCTCTTTAAACTAGGTTATTGATTCCGGTTATTCTTATTGAATAAATATTATATACATGAATATATATAATTAATAACAAAATTATTTTATTCATATCACACTTATACACAAGTTTTACTACAATTAATATATTTTAAATAGTATAGCTTACCTGAAATAACAAAAAACAACATTTAACTTCTAATTTAAATAATATTATAACTTCTTCTTTTTACAATATTTTCTACGTTTTTCTAAAGATCACATAATCAACTTTTACCTTCTCAAATTTATCGTTGGTGTCACTCACAGTAAGGCCAACAATCTGGAAGAAAACTATAAAGGGTTTTCGCGCGGAAACCTAAAGGTCTATCTATATACGAAATCACATTTCTGTCAGATTCCAGCTTGAACAGTTGCTGAGTGCAAAAATTCTTAGACGTAAGAACGCTGAACGACAAGTTATAGCACGACTGGTTTCCGGTCGTGTAGGTGAAGTTGACAACTTGCCATGATAAACTTTAGCATCCGTTCTATTGACCGCTTAGATTGAATGCCATCGGAGAAACAAGGCCAGACTGCTCAATAATAATCAATCGAATGCTGTGATCGGAACGAGACTGGATCACATAAGGGCGCCTCACAGAATTCAACTTGTGTGGCTGTCGTTTGGGAGGATCTATTGACCGCGCAATATATCCGAAATATATCAAATTGGTTTTATTTTATTGAATATATATTGTAAATAATAAATCTTGCTTTAGACAGGACCAAAACCCGTTCACTTTTCTTTTCTGAGAAAGGCACTGCATATTTATGATAAGTGGTCGACCTTATACAAAAGCAGTCTGAATTTGTACCCTACACTCATTTATTTCTACCACCTAATTGCAGTGTTCGCATTACTGTGTTCCGGTTTGAAGGGTGAGAGAGGCAGTGAATTTACTGGGTAGCGTAACATGTTATCTTCAAATCACAAGATGAACACAAACGCTAGTAAAATCTTTGTGATATTACGAGCGTCTGTAGGTTGCAATTACATGGGCGGTATGCTCGTTGGTCGACCTGGGCTAATAAAACAAAATTATAAATGTTTCTAGGGAAAAAATACTTTAAAGTTGTTACAGATCCAAAGTTTACTGGTACACATATAAAAATATTGAATTTAAAAATATAGATGCGGAACATATTTTGTCTGAATATCCGAGTCTTATTAATAATCCGAAGTACGTACTAAGACAAAAAAGGTGAAATAATTACCGCTTTCAATTCTTCGTATCCGCCATCATTCCTCGGGGGCGGAACAAGCACTATCATTAAAATTACAACCGGTACCAAAGGGTTTTCTGGAATATTTGTAAATGCAAAACGAACCTTAAACGGCGAATGGTAGGCATACGCTGGTCAACGCGATGGAGTAACAAAACTATGTAGATATGACATTTTTGTGATTCGACAAATGATCAAAAAAGATTTATTACTTTAGTTTTATTTATATCATCCACAAAGTCTACTGCTGTACAAAAGCCTCTTCAAGAAATGGGATAATTATGTCTATAATTAACGCTCTAGGCAAACGTTGTTGCAATCGCAGAGCGTAGCTTTTGCGACGGGAATGCTGCTGGCTATCCCCGTCCTGTGCATTTGAGCCACACTATTTTGCATGGATATACCACCATCTGCGGGCTCTGGTACCTTAGTCACCCCACCCTCTTACGACACCCGGTAAAAGGTGAACTATTATTCCACACTGCCGGTAACTCTCGTGTCCGATGAGACCGGTTACACGCGGCATATTCACGATTCTTATAAAGTCAACATGACTAAGAGGCTTCTGCTATTTTACTGTATGGTAACAAAATTAACTTCGCATGTTGTGTGGGAAACATAATATTTTTTCATCTAAAAATCTTTGAAGCTTTCATTTTTTAGTTTAAAATGAAGTATCAAATTAATTTTCGATTTTGCAGAGATATTTATTTATTTATTTACCTTTATTGCCCAAAATGTTACAAAATGTACAAATGGCGGACTTAATGCCAGATGGCATTATCTCCCAGTCAACCATTACACAAAACTGAAAAATATATATACTCGTATATATAGTGATGCAGGCAATACATATACAAAATAAATAAACGTGGCATACATATTTGTATAAATAAACGCAATAAATGCATATGATATAAATAAATAAATAAAAAATATATGTATATATATACAGAAATAGGGTTATAAAGTTAGAGAAACAGCATCAGTAAATAAAGTACGGAGACAGCGTTTCAGATATATGTGTAGTACGTAAAAGTTATTTATTTCTATACTGCTGTATGCACATTTTAAAGTATTAGGTGTTGCAGTATATAATATTAGTGTAGTACATGACCCTGTCAGGGTGTCGCAAAACATTATTACAACTAGTAATTTCGCATGCATTCGACCTATACGAGCTATCCGTGAGTCATTTTATTTTTCTTCCAAGAATTCAATTACAGTGTAATACGATTTTAAATAACATATTATATTAACAACAGTCTCCGGGCATATTAATGATGTTTGACGTGCAAATTTATCAATTTTAATGTTCGTTTGTATTTATTGTAGTGTAGACCAGGTCGGCAAACATGATCACACCTTTCCACACTACAACTATCTGTTAACACTATCTTATTTTATTATAAATTTAATGGGTCCAATAGCGATCTTGACTTGCCAATGATCGTAGGTTCGATCACCAACTAGGACCCTGTGTATTAAGAATGTGTTTAATTATTATATTTGTAATTCCTGTTATTTGATGTCTGTAATACAAGTGCTGTAAGCGATTTATCACGTAATCAGGTCAATGTATGAGATGTTGTGGGAATTTATTTATTTTTCAATAGCCGCATCCATGTTTTCGTGGGCGCGGGAAACCCACCTGCAATACCGAGTTCCAAGCGCGTCTGAGCCGCCCCGGCACTACTGCTATTTTAATTGATATGTCTCCGGCGTTCAGCCGATACCAATTAGAGCGCGGGTATGTGAGACCCGCTCGAATTTCTGCCTTGCTGATTATATAATTGAGAAATGCGATTAACATCTAAGGTATGTTCAGATAATATTTTTAAAGTATCAGTACAACCACTGTTTATACTAAAAATAAGGTGGACATACAAATGTCGTCTGCATTGGTACCTCACATAATATAATAATCCGACGGGCCCGATAGCGCAGATAGTAGTGATCCTATCTTATGCGCCAGGGGTCCTGGGTTCAATCCGCACCCATTACAAATATTAATATAATGATACTTCTGTTGGACCTCTGTTTGGGCGTTAAAAATATGTATTTAAGTATTACATTTGTGATTCCTCTGTTATCTGGCGTCCGAAACACAAGTGCTTGAAGTGACTTACCACGGAGTTAGTCAATGTATTTAGATATAGTATGAATATAATAATAATAAAAAACTTCAACTTAATTCAAGTAGCACCAACACATTGAATATTGACAGCTGTTGTAGAAAACTGAAGTTTAAGGCTAGTTGAGAACTGCTTGTTTTTATATCACCAGGCTTCCATCCCCATTTGTAATATGAAATAATATATTTCAACATATATTAGACCTTAAAATTAAAGTAAAAGCATGGTAAACTAATAACAATAAAACACGTAAATTAATGCAAAGAATAGTGCTGTTTAATAATTCCGTTAAAAACATAAATGTTATAAAGGGGGCCAAGTTTTATACTTTTTTGACAAAAGAATTGATATCTAAATAAGTGCCAAGTTCTGTAGATAATCTTGAAATTTATTTATTTAGAACATACAACATCGTAAAATAAAATTAAAACACAAAACTTAGCAGACTTAGGATATATTGATGCTTCAGATTTAAATTGACTAGTTTTCATTTTCTAGTTATACATATCTTATATTTAGCTAATCAGCTTTTGGTCTATATGTTAATAAATTAGGTTGCTTACAAAAACTAGCAAAGGCAAATCAAGAGCTTCAATTTATCCTAAGTTTTAACTTATGTTTTTTTATTAAATTTTATTAAATAATAATAAAAATCGATTTTTTGTAAACTAATTCAAATTGTAAGATTCAATGTTTTTGGATTTTTTTTATTTCTATACATAACTAAGCTGAATGCTTATTTCAACGTTTTATGTCACCTGAAAGTTAGTTAGAATTTTCACATATAGGTCAGTCAATAATAAAAATAACGATTTTTGGACATTTATATCTAAATAACTGTATGAGCAGTATTTATGAAATTCAGGATAATTGTTAAACTGAAAGGTTTTATTTTTATAACTATATAGTTTAAATAACTGTATCAAATTTCGTGTGTTTATCTTAAATAGGTTTTGAGTTATTTAGGGGTAAATAGAAGCTCCAAACGGTTCGTGTGAAAATACACACAAGCCGTGAGGTACCGGCAGAGTAGAATATTACGTCCCCCTATCCCGTATCAGGTGTTGTAAAAGGTGACTAAGGTACCAGAACCGACAGATGGCGGTATATCCATCTGAGACAATCACATGCAGATGCAGACTTCAGGCAGCACCCCGTCGTGTAAGCTGCGCTCTGTGATTGCCAACACGCTTACCCAGCGCGGCAATTATGGGTAAAATTCCCCCTTTATTAAGGAGGCTTATGTCCAGCAGTAGACTTGCATGGCTGGTATGATGATGAAAAATACACACGGCTGCTGCGTCGCCAGTTATTTTTGAACTTGGCTTATATTTGCCGCATGTCTTGATTTTAAGGTGGAAAACAAAATGTAAGCGTGCGTGTGTGCGTGTGTGACTGTTTTTGTGTTAGTGTGATAGTGTGTATGTGTAAACATACATACATCACGCCTGCATCCCATTGGGTTAGGCAGATGCTATGGATCTCCACTCGTTACGATATTAGCATACCTCTCTCGCTTCTCTTACTCGCATTATCGTTGCTTACACGCTCGTTTATTCTTGGTACTTCTAACCCGGCCCTACTTTAATACCTCTTCTACCTGGTTAAGATGTGTTTACCTCGATCGTCCTATTCCTCACTTTTACATACAGCCAAAAAGCGGTGTTCGCACTGAATTATATTACTGAATATTTTGACATAATATCTTTAAGTTCAAAGGTTAACAAGGTTGGCAACGCGCTATTGATATCGTTGTGATATAACGATATGCTGCAGTGATGTATACTACGCGAACTGTATGATTAATTATCGACCTGGTCTAATAAAAAGGGAAATGTTTATTTATGTAGAAGGTTCATAATCAGTCAGGAAATATTAAGCTCTACAGAAGAATCGGAGTAGTCGTAACAGATGTCTTTATTTAAATTAAAGTCAAAAGAAACAATGTGAGAAAGAACGAAATATATAAATATAAATTCCCAAAACATCTCATACATTTACCTGATTCCGTAATGAGTCGCTTGAAACACTTGCGTTACGGATATCAAACAACAGAGGAATCACAACTATGCTACTTAAATAGATATATTTAACACCCAGACACAGTACAAACATAAATATCATCCTATAAATATTTATCTTGGGTGGGGATCGAACCCACGACATTTGGCGCATAAGACAGAATCACGACACGGTCATAATATCAAATAAAAGTATTTAAATAACAAATACGGTTTTCTTTAAATGCAACATTTGCTTGCAAATATATTTAGTAAGGGTTCAGTTAAAACCTGTAATTAAAGCGAAACAACGAAATATACTGTAACCGGAACAAATTTATTTTACAGTATTTTTAAATACAGTTTTATGAAATTGAGCCTATAATGTAGTGCTAAAAGTTCAAAGGACAACGTTCACCAATTAACAAATTCTTTGGTCGGATTTTGAGAATATATGTAATATTACATATTCTAGAGAATGAATTGATAAAACCTACAAAATATCTGAACGGATTTTAGCGTTGATATAAAAATATAGTTTAGGATTATAAAAGGCTTGACACTAAATGAACTGATTGAGTAAATTAAAGTGAATTGGATTGTATTTGTTATTAGACAAGGTCTTCAAACAAGTACACAGTCCGCATAATAGTAATCGTTTCTATATATTCAGTATATATATATTCTTAAAATCACAAAGATATTACTAGCGCGTTGCCAAACTTGTGACTTAAAGACGCTATGTCATATTACCCAGTAATTTCACTGCCTCTCTTCGATTCGAAAAGGAAAATGAAAATGCGATATGCGGTATTTGGCGGTAGTATTAGTTATGAATGAGGTATTAATGAAGACGAGCTGTTTATGAGGTCTACCCACATGTGTGTGATAGATGATTGATGTTGGAAAATAAAGAGTTATAATAATTTATAGACGAAACCTATTGTGATGCTTCTAATAAGATCATCAACATCATATAAACTTTCAATAGTCCGCTATTGGATATAGGCCTCCCTAAAAGAAGGTGGCATTTGCCCGTAATTGGGCAGGCGTGGTGGCAATCACAGAGGGCATCTTCAGCGCAGCGATCTGATGCCGGTAGACTAGTATAAAGTAGGCCTAATTCATATGTTAGATGTCTCTTATGATCCCTCAAGGTCTTTAGGGTTTTCAGTATTATAAATATAATACAACATTTAGTAATGCATACATCCGAAATAAAATTTTTATATTAAATATTTTTGCACGATTCGAGTGCTTGTAATGTGCCTAATTGAATAAAGAATATTTCATTTTGAACACTAGACATCTACCACATACTATATTGAGTCATTCTTAAGTATATGCCTCGCTTTTCAGAACTCAGCACTGTCCTGAATACCGCTGATATAAAGCATCTGTATTAGATGGTGTCAGCTTCAACCTACCACTTGAATACTTACACGTGTTCTTTAAAATGACTGGCACAATTTTCTTTAATCTCAAAACATCTTGTGTCGGTGTTTTGTTCAAAGAATGCACGGTGTTCCTTCTCTGTTACGATACGAATAGATAAGACATATTTATCCAGTCAGATTGCTAGAAGTGAAATACTCGAAAGTTTTGTTCAATCGATAAGGTGATAGGGAATTCTCTGTATTTACGTATCCACGATTTGATCTTAAAATACCGCCCACCTATTCAAGACGCAGTATCTCTGCGTAGTACACTATTTTTATATAAATGGCTTTTGTCAATGCACATACCTGTAGATGAAATCTTTCAGATACATTCTTTAATAAGTAAAATATTTTAGATCTAGAGAAGTAATTCGTTTAAATTACTAGCTGGACTTGATTCATCGGAATTCGTTGACAAGGTAAGTTGAAAAGGAGTTTCATTTGTTTCTTTCTATATGCAGTCACTGAATCTGTCTCATCAAAGCAACCCTAAAACGCTAGAAATAGGCCTCCCCAAGAAAGGGGGAATTTGCCCATAATTGCCACGCTGGGCAAGTTTAATAGCAATCGCAGAGCATAGCTTCGCCGCTGGGATGCTGCTGCCCATTTGATTTGCATTTGAGCTACATTGTTTCGGATATACCTGTCTTTGTAGGTACTATTCTATTCTGCCGGTACCTCTGTCTATCGTCAATCATATTTATATCTGCCAGTATAGGTTACATCGAAATCAGTCGACTCATTTCTGATACTAGCCAGTAGACAAATAAACAAAGACTACTTTAATACAACTCTCTATTTCTATCAATGTGTAATTTATTGTCGATAAAGCAATTGATTTTATGTATATTTGTTTTTAGAATTCTATTTCCAGCTGGGTTGTCTCCACCAATGGCAATGACCCTTTCGACTGATTGATTACTAAACGATTTGAATTGGATGACGACCTGCCAATTGGCCTTAAGCTATTGATGTCACAGTCTCCTTTAATGGCGTTTGTAAGCCATGTCAACCACTGGTATGCAGACTTGGACAACATTGGCAGTCACATTGGCTTCCATCCAGACACATTCTTCAATCCAGACAGGCCAATTTATTATCGGCCTAAAATCCCGCCTAGACTTGTGATCTTCAATGATGAGATTGACTTGTCTTAAAAGACGTAAAAAAAGTCAATTTGAGGTGGCTATGTTTAGAAGGGAAACAATCATGAACATTTTATAAGTAAATCCTATCCTATTGTATATGCAAAAGACTTGAATTGAATTTGTACCTCCGCTTTTACCAGGTGTCGTAAGAGGTGACTGAAGTACAGACAGATGGCGGTATATATATCCATTCAAACAGTGTAGCGCAAATGCATAGGGCGGGGGTGAGTGGCAGCATTCCCGTTGTGAAAGCTGCGCTCTGTGATACGCGTTCATCGTGGCAATAATAGGCAAATTCCCCCTTTCTTCGGGAGGCCTATGTCCAGCAGAAAGATATTAAGGAGATTTAGGTGGTCGTTCCTGCACAATGATTTGCTGACAATAATTTTGGTGAAGCTTTTAAGTTTCTACTTGTAACAATCTAATCTAGATTCCGTACTGGCTGTCGCTTAAGAATTTTAAAAAGCTGTCACGCATAAGAACCCCCCCATATCCGTCAGAATGTCACAGTGGCCACTCTATAATTATCATTTAAATTGTGCGCTCGGTAGCATCGTGACAGTTGACAAATGTAACGACTCGCCGGCTGTCAGCACGCCGAGAATTTTTATGTGCTCATATCCAGTGTTTTATACGATCGTGCCTGCTCCCCTTTAGCTTGTTTACAACTTTGTTCTCACCGACAATATTTGTCTAATCAACTCTATACCCTTAAGATACGATTCAAATTACAACTGAATTGAATCTCCGGCAGCAAAGCTCGGTTGTCCACGCTGCGCTTGCTTGCAAGTCCCAGTTTGGTACTAGCTTTAAAGTGTTTTTTCACTATTTCGTCGGATTAAGGTCGACTTTCCCATGGATAGACGTTTATTGGTGGTCAGCAAAATTTTGTAAGTAAGTTCCACAGTCAATGTTTTGCTCGTAAAGAGGAACCGATAATAATTGTTCTTATAGACGTGTTCTATTTAATTTCTAGATGATTGGACGGTAATTTCCACAGGTCGGTGCTTCCTTGACATTTTTATTGTTATGAATTGCTTGATGGACTTGTTTTTGTAGCCCGCTTATTTATTACAATTGTCATACAAAACAATTTGGTTATACAAAAAGAAACGGCGCTCGCATTGAAATAGGCTGATTTAAAGGAGTTGTCTCTCACAACAATGTATGATGGTGGATTTTGAAAGCGTAAATTGTCATACCGTGTGTTAATATTAGAATAAAATTGTTGTTCGAATGCAAAGACGTAACTTCTGGGGTCTCTTTGAATGTTTATCAGTAAACTTTGTTTAAATTACATTTAGTGCTAAATTATTCAATGTATGTTAATAAAGATGGATGGCTGGATAACACATTTTTATGCGTCATATCGTTAATACGTATTTCAGATCTCGCTTTAGTTGGCAATACTTTTTAAATTGTTCAAAACTCCTAAATTTTTATGATTAAAGGTTCATCACCATCATCATACCAGCCATTAAAAGTCCACTGCTGGACATAGGCCTCTCCAAGAAAGGTTTTTTGTATACAATTGCCGCGATGGGCAAGCGTGATGGCAATCGCAAAGTGCAGCTTTCGCGACGGGTATACTGCTGCCCATCGCATTTGGGCTGCACTGTTCCGAAAGAATATACCGCCATCCGGTCGGTTCTTGTACCTTAGTCGCCTCTTACAACACCTGATGTGTTATATATATAGTGGTGCAGGCAATATGTATACAAAATAAATAAACGTGGCATACATATTTGTATAAATAAACGCAATAAATGCATATGATATAAAATATATATATATGTATATATATACATAAAATAACGTACATCAGAAATAGGGTTCTAAAGTCAGAGAAGCAGCATCAGTAAATACTATTCTACTTTGCCGGTGCCTCACGGCAAAGGTTACTGTTCAAATATTTTTTCAAATCTGAATTCTGTTAAATCGAACCGACCTATTAAACGAGACAAACATCACGAACACACACTATAAAATAACACCGGCTACCAATCATGTTGTATCAAATTACAAACATCAATTAAAGCCCCAACTTTCATTCTACACTTAATAAATTACTGACCCTATCGAAAACTCCGAGTGTGAGAACAACCATAGATAAAATCAAGAATAATGTATCTATAATAGTGTACGTGTCCGACTGTGTGTCGGTAGCTAATGTTTATGGACGATAAGATTAGCTGTAAAATGTTTTTGAGAAATATATAATGATCTCAACATTTTTGTACTGAATTTACTTTCTTGTTAGGACAGAAACGAAAATTATTGCAACTGTGATATATGTCGATTTCTAATCAGCTTCGTAAATTAATATTTTGTTAAAGAAAAACAGATGCCGTGAGGTACTGGCATAGTAGACTAGTACTTCCTCTTGTACTAGGTGTCGTAAGAGACGACTGAGGTACCAAAACCGGATGGCGATATGCCCATCCGAAACAGTGTAGCTTAAGTGCAAGAGCGGGGATGGTTAACAGTATCCCTATCGCGAAGCTACGTTCTGGGATTGCCACATGCTTGCCCAGCGTGGCAATTACTTTCCGCTTTTTTGAGAAGGCCATGTCTAGCAGTGAACTTCCAATGGCTGATATGATGGTGATGATGAAGGTTAAGAGAGATGATACAAAATTATATTGCAAACTAATATGCAGTACCAATGTCAATGGAAGATTTTACGAATATTTGGTCCAAGGTATCATCAGAGTAAAATTAGGTGTCGTTTCAGATAACTGAGGTAATGGAACCGACGGAAAATTCAACGACAACATCTGGGGTCATGGCGGTGCCTCCGACAAGTCGAACAAAAAAGCAAGATCGTACCATCTTTTCTCGATTAAATTACCTTTTTAACTTATTTTTTTTAACTTATGGCGTTTTGTAATACTTTAATATTAGCGTTTGACAGTGAAAAAGTTGAAAATGTAGTTTTTTGAAAATGTAATTGAACTTTTTTATTATGCAATATAATAGGCAATGCTCGGAGTTTCTTTGCGCGATCGAATCAGGAATAAGGAGGTTCGTATTGAACCATAGTTACTGATATTTCCCAGTGGATTAGTAAGTTGAAGTGGCAGTAGGCAGGGCATTTGGTACGCAGAACCGATGGCTGATAGAGTCGTACTGTTTTGCAATGGAGACAACGTACCGGCAATCACAGCGTAGGGCGTCCGCCTGCAAGATGGATAAACGATCTGACTAAAACCGCAGAATCGCGCTGGACACAAGCCGCATACAACCGGTCCTATTGGAGATTACTTGGGGAGGCCTATATCCAACGGTGGACGTCTTATGGCTGTTATAATGATGATTATGCCAATTCAATTTCAATATTAATAGTAGTTAGTACAAAATTAGTTACTTCAGACACTTATATAACAATTGTTAAAATATCACTAGTAATTACCACCATAGTTGTCCTATTGGTTAGAAGACCAAATGGAAGCCGGTAGCTGCGCAACTGTAAAATAAACATCCAGAGTCGAAGCTTGGACGTTTTGGAGAACGCTGTCGATACATTATGCGTGATCGCATCGGCGTTATTTCTCACAGCCAACTCCTAAACTAATAGACGGTTGTAATACGACACGGGTCGTAGGCGGGCGGGATACTGGGTGGTAAATCATTTAAATTAAACACTTTTAATATCTATGGAAGCCGTGAGGTACCAGCAGAGTAGAATAGTACCTTCCCTTGTCCTAGGTGTTGTAAGAGCCAACTAAAGGTCAAGAGCTGACAGATGGCGGTATATCCATCCGCAACAGAGTAGCTCTAATGCACATGGTAGGGATAGACAGCAGTAACCCCGTAGTGAAATCTGCCTTCTGCGATTACCAACACACTTGCACAGCTAAGTGATTATAGGCAAAATTCCCTCTTTCTTGAGGAGGCCTATGTCAAGCAATGGACCTCTAATAGCTGATATGATAATGGTGAATATTTATGGACTAAGAAGTTTGTAAGCATTTGTTATTTGTTACTCTTCTGCGCAAGTTCCGTTTCCGTCCGCAATTAGTTAATTAGTAATAAGTATTAGTGAACGGATTTGAATTAATACTAGATAATAATAATTCATTCTTATATTCTAAAATTGGAAAGTGCTTACTGATGTTACGCTTTGAAATTTGAAATAAATAAATGTATACAACGTCTCTGACGTTGATCTAATCAATCAAATGAGATCAATAGCTAAAAGCATTATTGTAACGGATTTTAGACAAAACATTAAATACTTAAAGACATTATATATACACAAAACATATTCAAATTATAACATAAATATTTCTCCAGGCTGGGAATCGAACCCTAGACCTAGCAGAACCTTGATTAACCATCACATATGTCAAACATTGACAATTTGAACTCTGTTGAACGGCATGAGCAATTCAAAATTGCAGCGAATCCCAAAGAATAATGCCAGCGCGCCTTGTTATAATATTTCTGTGTATAACCAGAGTAAATACTGAGCCGTACGGATGAAACGCCAGTGTTGCTTATATCAAAATGATATGTAAAATATAATTTATATAAAATTTATGTAAAATATAGTTTATTTATATCGAATCAATGGCCTGAAAAATAAGTTTCAAGTTTCTAGCTCCAAAAATAGCTTATGTCCTTCCTCATGGTCTAAAGATTGTCTGTGCCAAATTTCATCAAAATCGGTTAAGAGGTTTAAGCGGGACAGACAGACAGATAGACAGAGTTACTTTCGCATTTATAATATTAGTAGGGATGTTTTATTTCCTTTTTTTATTTCATGCCGAGGCTATGGGTTTGGAGCCGAAAACTACATTTTTCCAATTTACCTAAATAGTATATACGATCACTAGGCCTGGAAATGGTTTAAATTCCAATGTGTTAATGTCTTTTCGAATATTGTAATACGTAAATATAAAATAACGCGGGCATTGTCTAATATAACAAGAAGTATCTTAAAGTTATTAAAATGTAAGGTTTCCTTTGTTTGACGTTGCAACAACTTCTCGCTAACCGTTATCTAGACAGACAAGACGTTTTGAATGTGACATATTTTTTTATCTAAACGAGATTATCAGTTCAGATGTTACATCAAAGATTACATTCAATTACAAATTACATTCAGGAAGCCCATAAAAAACGAATATAACATACTAGCTGTGCCCGCGACTTCGTCCGCCTGGCATAGTTTTTTCAAATACCGTACCTCTTTACCTTAACTAATATAAACTTTGAATGTCATGTTTAATTATATCGAATCAATGGCCTGAAAAATAAGTTTCAAGTTTCTATCTCTAAAAATAGTGATAATTTCATACAAATTTTCATCCCCCTTTTCGACCCCTTACAACCCTTATTTTGAATAAAAAAATAGCCTATGTCCTTTCTCAGGGTCTAAAATTTGTTTAAACATTTATAATATTAGTAGGGATGGATCATTTTCTTAACATATTTCGATTGCACCCAGTGAAGCCAAGCCCTAAACTAGTTGTCGACGAGCAACAAACCAGTGTCGATAGAGATCGACAGCGGTCTAAGCGCGTAAATATCTCCGATGGAACGATAACCGCTACCACGGGCGTTTATACATGTTTTATGCTCGCGCGCGATCGCGATTATGCGGCGATTTATCGCGACCCGGCGATTGTGTGGCTACTTGAGATGTTTGAGACATCGACTCGTGATAGAGAAGCGACGCTTTCGATCGTGATACCTTGAGTCTCTATCGATTTGGGAGAGGTTTTCGAACTGTTTACTTTAACGATGAGCTTGTAGGAAGTGTTTGCGTTTGACAACATTAGACTGATAAATTGGATCTCTGTTTTAGATCGTTTAATGCTATTAGAGCCTTCTCTATACAAATGGTTTCTGTATGATAATTTTGCTGACATCATGACAAATAAAATTAATAGTCTTTATTGACCACAAAAAATAAGTAATGAGAAAGAATAAAACCTGACAAATTATAATACGATCTCTTTCAGGCAACAGAAAAATATGATAGGACAGTTAGATTCGTGCTACTTTTTTATTAATAAAAAGAAAGTAAAATAAATTAATTTTCACACTACACATGTCTATAAATCAATATAGCATACATACCAAAAATACAAGTGTTTACTTTAACGATGAGCTTGTAGGAAATGTTTGCGTTTGACAACATTAGACTGACAATTGGATCTCAGTTTTAGATCGTTATGTATTATAATTTTGCTGATATCATGACAAATAATATTAATACTTTTTATTGAACACAAAAAACAAGTAATGAAAAAGAATGAAACCTGACGAACTATAATACGATCTCTTTCAGGCAACAGAAAAAAATTATAGGACAGTTAAATTCGTGCTACTTTTACGCAACGTTTTTCATTAAGCGGACCATGTGCTTGTTTGCTGACTTCATAACATAAAAAAAATCGACATTAATGATTTGTATTACGTAAAATACTTAAAAAATAGCATAACTACAAACGTTTTTTTTAATGATAGCCGATTTTAAGTTCTGCTTTGACATGGGTACTTTTGAAAGCCCATTTTAAGTGTTGGTTTCTACACTCAAAGTTGTCTCCTAATTAAATAGTTAATGCAGCACAGATTGAAAATTTTGTTAACGCATTTAAAATTCATCCATATGAACCAGATCTATACTTTTCGTGGGTTAAATAAATACACGGACAACATAAATAGTAGTAAATTAAAAAATAACAATAGTAATATTTACAAAACATCTTATACGTTGACTTGACTCCGCTTAAAGCACACTTGTTATCAGACAACAGTGTTAAAGACGTCAGACAACCGAGGAATCACAAATATATTACTTAAACACGTATTTTGAACACCCAGACAATTAACAGACACAAATATATAAATGGTTGATCGAATTCACGACCCTTAGCGCATAAGATAGGATGACTACCATCTGCACCATAGGGCCAATCGTTTTCTAAAACTAATATCCTATTTGATCTGAGACTGTTTCAATCCTGGCTCCAAAATTTAAAATAAACCTTTTTTTCTCTGGCAAAAATTTTTAACACCTTTGTACTATGCACCAAGTTTTTTCGCTAGTAATATATTTTTTTAACAACATAACACATTTTTCGCCACTGAACCACTGATTATAAAAAAAAATCTGACACATTGCCTGATATAAAAAATCTGACAATTAATAAAAATATAGTTAAAATCAAACATACTTTATTCAAGATGGCTTTTAAAATTGTTAATTACATAATAATAATATTAATATTTCTATTTATTAACTTAGTTGCCTACAGACCAAATGTGATAGACAACTTCAGACAACTTAAACAATGTAAAAGTTACAGTCATTACTTGTTCGTATTATAATTGCACGCTCTCATTGCATGCAGACCTTGCTATATGCAATAAAATATAATATTGTGAAGAGATCAAATCAAAATATTCTTTATACAAGTAGGCCCATTACTAGCACTTTCGAATCGTTAAAATAATGTATAAAACAATTTTCATTCGACATATAAAGTACTAAGCTGTATAAATATATCATATTACTGATGACCCTGATGACCCGAAGGGAAATAAAGACATCTAAAATTTAAATTAGGCCTGACCTTGGTTGCTTTAAATAAATAAATTGAAGATTAATAACTAAATAAAGTCAATTAAAAAAGTATACCCTCTGAATATTAAAAGAACATAATCTATGATCAAAACTTAGAGTCTACAGATATAATCGACTGTTGATACAGTAGAATGAAAATAGACATGTGATGTACGGCTTGCTAGGCGAACAGGGTTTAGCTGAAATTTCTCGCCACATTCATTCCGTTCTAAATGAAAAGTCCGCCAAATCTACCGCAGATCATCGCACTCTTTAAATAATAATACATTAAAATTAAAATTATATAGTCGAACTAGTTTTATCAATGTTTATTAGGCGTATAGACCAGGTCGACAAACAAGCAACAGTCCGCGTAATTGTAAGCGTCATGCAGCCGATAGACGCTCGTAATATAGGAAGGGTATCACTAGCACGTTGCCAACCTTGTGACATAGATGGTAATATGTCACATAACCGAGGAATTCACCGCCGGCATTTTGTCTAAAATTTGTTGTTTTATAATTTGCATGTTTAAAATTATCAAGAGGCCAGCCCTGACCATGTCCAGATACATTGAAAATTTTATTCAATTGTTCCCTAGTTTTAATCCCGTTCTTAGATCTCTAGCTTAATATCTGTTTATCTGCATAATAATTTTAACTGATTTTTTTTTCCATACTAAATTTCCCAAGCCTGACAAACCTGGTTCTGACATACAACACATACATCATCAAGCCAGAGCCATCGTAAGTAACGATTTTTGTTTACGATTCGTGAATGCTTGTAATTAATTTAATTCAATTGCATAAAATCGAATGATATTTTAATAAAGAATATATTATGTTTTCGCTATCCCGACATGCGATATTTCTTTATTTAAAATGTTGCAGGCAAACAGATTTCATAATTATCATCGTATCACTTTAAAGGTGAGTTTTACCCATAAATGCCGAGCTGGGCGGACGTGGCAGAGCGCAAGTTCGCGACGAGGATGCTGTCGCCAATCCCCACCCTGTAATATTTAATGTAGTATTTAAGCTACGCAGTTTTGGATGGATATACCGCAATCTGACGGTTGAGGTACCTCACAACCTCCTACGACACCTGGTACAGGTAGAGGTACTATTCTACTCCGCTGGCACCCCACGACTATTCAGACGGATACACTTCCGCAATGATATAATTAGTATAGGATTTATAAAAAAATTACAATGAATCAAGGTTTCTTTGGCAACATCGTAAATTCAAGTATTCAGGCTAATACAGATAAGCCATCGTGGGTTTGCGTGCGATGAATTCTTAACTGTATAATCAAATTTATAGCGAGTGCTATAAAATATAAACCAGGAAACATGAGATTAAGCGACGTGTAAGTCATAAATATCTTTTAAGTTGTTGTTTCAATGGCATTTTTTGCTTTCATTAAACTGAACAAAAATAAATCTATAACATCTCAAACATTGACTTGACTTCGTGATAAGTCGCTTAACACCTATGTTATGGACATCAAACGACTTAGGAACCGTAAATAGGTTTGTATCTGGGTGTTTAATTTATGTATTTAAGTCATAATACATATATATAACACTTAGGCAAAAGAACAAACCCAAATATCATCGTATAAATATTTGTTCTCGAAACAAACAGACAGAAAAATTTTTATGTCTTTTTTGTGTCATGTATCTTGTATAAACAGACACTCAATACATTACAATTAATAAAATTGTGATTTGTATTGATACTTGTAAAAAAAGGGATTTTGTGCCACGGTGTTTCAGCTAGTAAGCATATACCGCCATCTATCGATTCTGGTAACTCAGTCGCCACTTACGACATCTGATACAGCGGTATATCCCAAACAATGTAGCTGGTATGGACAGGGCAGGGATAAGCAGCTACATCCCTGTCGCGAAAGCTGCGCTCTGCGATTACAATTATGTGGAAAATTTCCCCTTTTTTGGGGAGGCTTATGTCCAGCAGCGGTTTTCCAATGGCTGATATCATAATGATGATTTCTTTTTCGACTCACTGCAGTCTCGTAATATAACAACGAAATAATTAGCGCGTTGCCAACTGTTTGACTGTGTCAGATTACCCAGTAATTTCACTGTCTGTCTCACCCTTACAACAGGAGCACAGCAACGCGAACACTGCTATTTGGTGGTAGTATGAGAGAGTGAGATACCGGCCGAATGTTATAGTACCTCTCACTGCGCCTGGTGTCGTAAGATACAACTAAGGTACCAGAACCGACAGATGACGGTATATCTATCCGGAACAGTGCATCACAAATGCACAGGGCGAGGATAGGCAGCAGCTTCACCATCGCAATAGCGGCGCTCTGCGATTGCCAACCCGCTTGCCCAGCGCGGCAAATACGGGCAAAAAAGCTCTTTTTTTGGAGAGGTTTATGTCTAGCAGTGGACTTCCAATGGCTGGTATGATGATGATGATGAGGAATCATATATACAACAAATATATATATATTTGTTGTGTGATAATAAAACATATAAAATATATTATAAAAATATATATTTATAATATATTTTATATGTTTCTTATGTATTATATTCCTACCTCATACAAAGGTTGTCTGTATTCCTCTGTATTCTGTATATATATATATAAATCCAATTCGTTTTTTTGTAAATAAAGATAGCAATTTTATTTGAGTACATCGACTATACAACTTAAGAAAAGTAAATTGTAATAAGATTTTTGAACAGAACATATTTGTCTTTGACAATGACAGTTCGATCGACGCGACACGTCAACGGTGCGCGCGCATATACAGATTAAAGAAATATATTTCTTTGCATATGAATGTTTGTTCTAGATGGGGATCGAAACAACGACCCTTGGCGTACAAGAAAAAGCATCATCAAACCTGTCAAATCATAAACGCGCAAGCAAATGTTGCCATCTGTCAGCGATTCTGACGGGGTCGACTAACAAACATACATTCAATCTTTCTCATTTTTAATAGCTAGTTTTCTATCGGTGCCTTTTTCCGCGTGAAGTGCATAGCGTCTTGCTAGAATTCTTATCTTCCCCGGGCTACAAATGGTCTTCCTTCCTTACTTTTATTTTAAGTCATTTATGTATTAAGTGGTTATGGTGACACTTTCCTTCTTATACCAATATTAGTAGTGCCCGCGACTTCGTTTATACAGTAGTAAATTTTGGGGATATATAAGCTTTTCTTAATAAATGTGCTGTTTAACACTGAAAGCATTTTTCAAATCCTGCAAGCTGTTCCTGATATTAGCGCGTTCAAACAAACAAACTCCTTATATAAAAATAGTTATTCTATTATTCCCTTATAATTTACATTCGCCATTATAAAATATAGATATTATTGTTAATAATAAATATTTAATATGTTATTTTCCATTCTGATATGTGAAACCGTTTGGCCATGAGGTAATCAACAGACTCTTCAAAAAGACAAGACAAAAATGTTAAAGATAAAATTGAAATATGATTCTGAGACTTATTTATAAAAATTTATCAGATATATATTTTCGCATCAATTTGATAAATTTCCTAGTAAATATTAAAGATAATATATATAAGAAAAACAACATTGAAGTAGTAGCGCTAATTTCTCGGGACCAAAAGAACACTAGTAGCAAAACGGAAGTAATATCTCCCGGCATAGGAAATATGCAGGTTCGAGCCCCGCCTGTAACATAAAACAAGTTGAGTTTTTATAGTAAATATTAGACATAATTAAAAGGAAGACAGTTTAAGATACATTTACGCCAATTACAGGTTTTTACGAATAAAAAGAAATAATAAATTCCCACAACATCTCATACCTTGATCTCATATTGACCTGACTCCGTGGTAAGTCGCTTAAAGCACTTGTGTTAGGCCGCCAGACAACAATCTAACACCCAGACACAGAACAAATACAAATATCATCATATAAATATTTTGCTCTGGGTAGGAATCGAATACACGACCCCTGGCGCACAAGAAATAATTAGTATAAAATAAAATTAGCGAATTCAAATATCGCCAGCAAGTACTAGTATATTGTCAAAGCAATTTAAATAACTTAAAAATAAACGAGAGAATGATTGCTGTTAAAATGTATATACTCATGTATGTTGTGAGTTTGAGAGATAAAATGAAGTATAGTGTAATAAGAGATCTAGATCGGTGTTGTATAAAAGGTGGCATTGTCACAAGCAAAAAGTATGTTGATGGTTTGTACATGCAGAAAGGATAACTGAAAGTAGAATGAATGAACAAATGAAGTGAATAATAGAGTACACTACTTAAGCAAACATGCCTTAATCAGGTAGAAGAGGTATAGAAGAAGGTAAAGGTGTGATAAAATAAAAGATAGGTACCTACTTATCACAAATAACGTTGAAATAAGTTCACTTGACATATGCAAGCATTTTTCTCCCTGTCTGTCAGTTTGTTTTAGGTAATATTTCACAAGACTGGACCAATTTTCAATAAGTAAATATTTACCTAAAAAGCTAGTTACTATACGGAGTAATTTAAGACATTACTTTTAGAAAAATACTTGTATTTAATTCCTATAAGTTCTTATCCATTTATTTAAACTTATATGATATAGTATAGGATAATTCTTGTTTTGTAACAAAATCTATATTATCATGTCATGTTTTAAATTTTTTTTATGGTTATAAATACTATTGACTTAAATATTTAAGTGTACAATAAAGTGTACTTTTATTATTATCAGCAAATAACATTAGCTTAATTTATCCGCGGTTGTTACGAAACAAAGAAAGTGGAAACGCGTCTCGCAGCTAGAAATATTTCAATTAACATATTATGCATTATTGAATCAGGAAAAAAATACTTTTTTTTTAAGAATAAAATGCAGTCCTGATTTTTTATCCTAGAAAAATCTTTAAATATCCCACAAGAAGCTATTTCTGTATTTTAAATCCCAAATTATACCTACATCACTCAATCATCCCACATCAAAGAGCTCAACCTATCAAAACTCCATTACATTAAAACGTTATCGTGTTTGTTTGTCTGTCTGTCACTTAGAACAGAGGCGCCACCTGCCAGTCAACCGGGGAACTGAGTGTGTTTGTGTTTATGCTAGAACACTAATTTATTTAAGCTAGTAATGCGACTTCCGCAAAATAGTTATAATGGGTAATTGAACGTGGAAGTTCTTAAATATTTTGCATGAGTTCAGGTAAAGGATGAAATTTGTTATTTTACTTATTTATTGTACTTTATTGTACTTTATTGTACAAAATGTACAAATGGCGGAATTAATGCCAGTTAGCATTATCTCCCCGTCAACCATTAAACGAAACAGAAAAAAAATATATATTGGTGCAGAGAATATCTATACAAAATAGATAAAAGTTACATACATATTTGTATAAATAAAAGCAATAAATACATATGATATAAATTTTATAATGTAAATAAAATTTTCGCTCTGCGTTGAGTAAATATGTACACGCATATGAGGATTTTGTGACGCACTGTTTAAGGCCGTGTGGTACGGGTAGAAAAAAAATAAAAAATAAAAAACGGTAAAATAGTCATTATTACAGCCATTGGAAGTCCACTGTTGGATATAGGCCTAGGCCTACTTTACTTCGACGATCGCACCGCTAATTCTTCAACCGACATCATAATAGTAGTCGTGGGACGTCCATTGTTGGTTATAGGCATCTCCAAGAAAGGAGTTTTTCGCTTATAGCTAGGCGCTGGGCAGTCATGCAGGCATCGCTGAACTTTGACCAAATCTATCTGTTCCAGCACCTCAGTCCCTTCTTACGACACCTGGTATTGGGGAAGATATTATAGCCGCGAGATACCGGCAGGGTAGAACAGTACCTCCCTCTGTACTAGGTATCGTAAGAGGTGACAAAAGTATCAGAACCGGCAGATGGTAGAGTATTTATCCGAGACAGTGTATATCCTATGGCTGTAATGATGATGATGAAGATTACATAGGTGGGGTTCGAACCCACGATGATAGGCGCACGAGATTGGAACACTTCCAAAAGAGCCATCAGGCTCGTCGTCCTAATGTTAGCTTCTATAGTTTGTATATTCGATTATTGTATGGTAGAAGAATGTTCAGCTTCGAACGCTAATACATTTTGCTTTCGCCTTTCAAAGCTCCGTTGTATGTTGCTGTTTATGTGTTTAATACAGGTAAAGTAAAGTTTTGGAATCGATACTAGTCAGCCGGATGGCGTAACTAACTATCTGGATGCGATAAAAGTCCACAGGGAACATCAAAAAGATCTAAAACTGAAAACAAACATAAGCAAACCACAAAGTCTTTATGAAATTTAGGGGTGTTACACGGAGAAGTCAGAAACTCTCCAAGGTTTATTCAATTAGTGGCTGTTTAGCTTTCAAGGGATATAATAACCTTATTTCACTATTAGGCATTTAGGTTAGAATTTAGATTTATTGATCTATAAGCTTACCGGTTGTAAAGATTACTTGATGTATGCAACTTATGCTTATATAGTAAATAAATTGACTATACTACTATTTTGTTTTTAAATTCACACGTATTGAAATCCTTATAATTATAGCAACTTAAGCATGTCTACCGGTGGTCATAGACCCCCCTAATAAAGAGGATTTTAGACCATAATTGTCTCCTAAGCGTAGTGAAATTTGCACAACGCAGCTTCGTGAAGGGAATGCTGTTTTTCCATCCTCACTCTGTTGCGTATGAGCTAAGCTGTTTTAGGTGTATACCTCCGATTCCGATCTTTCAGTTGCCTCCATCTTGCAATAGTCATTGCCAGTCAGTCATTGCAATACTTCAGGTATTGTAATGTAAAATAAGATTTTACAGTTTATTGCTCAAAATATTCACCGGCCATTGACGACTTTTCAAAAAAGATGGCATAGAAAATTTTTGTAGCAATTATGCTGACTAAAATCGCAGGATTGCGCTGGACACAGGCCGCATGCAACCGGTCCTACTGAATGATGATTACCATTTTAATTTTTGTTGCAGAACTTATTATTACTATGTTTCTGAAGTCTGAAGTATGTTTATGAAAATGTTAATAAAAATACAATAAATGCATACAGAATTATTTTTATTGCCTCCCATGAGATACCATTTGTGAATTTTGTTTACCTGTTTGTTTTGGTAAATAGGAACAGCTGAACCGATAGCCGGTACTTTTACTTTTAGAAGAATGTTGTTATATCCTTTACCGCTATTATTACAGCAATATATACGGAAGGTCTGCTAAGAGAATGCTTTTGTCAAACAGTGGGCTGGTTATAGATTCACGATGTTTCCAATATTTCTGGAAAGATCGTCTGCCCATCTTGTGTGTGATCTCTGACACAGTCTTACGCTCCGCTAGTTTGTGGTCTCTATTCCAGATAATCGATTCTAAACCGATTTATCGTGTAGATATACCTTGATGTTTTTTTTTTATAAATTCACACATCTCATACATTTATCTGACTCCGAGATAAGTCGCCTAGAGCACTTGTGTTACGGACATCATACAACGTAGTTTATTATATGTATTTAAGTACTCTACATATATTAAACACCCAGACACAGAACAAACACAAATATCATCATTGGTCCTCATCATCCTGGGTGAGGATCGAACCCACGACCTTTTGGCGCACCGGGATCACTACCACCTGCGCTAGCGGGTCACTAAAATTTTTCACCAATAAAATAGAACGTGAACCACGTTTTATCAGACAGATGTATGGGCTCTGATTAGTTTGAATTTTTTTATTATTTATTCATTAGCTTTATTATTAATTAATTATTATATTTTGCTAACTGGCAGCCCTATTATACTAGTGTTGGTACAGAACCGTCATCGCACCGCGTGTTTACGATTATCGGAGGAAAGAGGGCACATTTCGTCGGAGAGCGGCGCGGCGGCTTCACGGAATCACTACATAGAACAAAACATTTGTGCAGACCCGAAACTGGGCATGTTTTGTACATAAAACTGTCATACTGATGCGGCAAAACGTCTTACCTTTTTTTTTAATTGGCATCGAGGCTGATAACATCTTGGTATAGACTATAGACTAACACAAAGTAACACTAGTGTTTTAAGCTATTTATCACGAATTTAGATTAAATTATGAGATGTTATGTGACTATTTTTGCTAGCAACACCATGTTTTCTGCTGGTAGTAGACAGTAATTGTAAAAGATGACCACAATATGAATTAATTTTCTAATGATTCATAAAATTGGTATATAATGTTTGGCGACATAATTACACTTTATTTATTATTGTGAAATTGTTTGTCTATTAATAATCTTATATTGACATTTTATACAGAAACCATTCTTATAATATTAAATAGAGGATTGAATAAAAACTCTATAAGTATTTGTTTAGAAAACTCTGAATGCTTAAATGGTTACTGATTCCTCTTTAACTCTGTCAAAATTCCTAAAATATAAAAAAATGCGGTATTCAATCTGTCTGTACGTAAGAAAGCCTAATTATATAAGTAAAATACAGATTGTATACAAAGAATTTAACAGATATTGTGGATTTCTATATAAAGCGTAATCAGATGACCTGGCACATAAAAATATGAGAATAATAATACTCTATATTTAACACTTCATATATGTTCGATCTGGTATGTCCGCTCGCTGAACCTTACTCTTTGGCCGGTCTTGACAGACAGACAGTTGTTTGTTTTACATACAATATTTACGGCACCAATTAGGACGCTCTCTTATTAACTGCACGATGAATTTATGCCACGAATAACGGCTTTTCCTAAGTATATTTATTTTGATAACAGACTGTGACTGGATATTTTCGGCCGGCTTAACCCGACACTGAGTCACGTGTTTAAGTGTTAACTTATATCTTGTTTGGAGAGTGAAGGTTTGTGTAAAGTGTGAACCCTTATAAGTTATTGATTCCGGTGTTGAAAATTGTGTCCTTCATTTGTTTTAGTGTCTTGTTTTCTTATTGGTGTAGTTGTATACTTGTTTTTGTTTTTCTCGCTAATACGTCGGTAGATCATAAAGTAAAGATATCGTTTTCTCACTTTGCCCTACACAAATACTACCTTAATTAATTTCTTTGCAAGTTACGACCCATAATGTAATCTACTTATTTGTATAGTTGGTTTTAATTTAGTTTTTGGAATAAAACATAAATATAACAAACTTAACAGATTCAGAATGTAAATTTTTAACGGTAACATTCATCATTAGTATAGCTATAATATAATAAATAAGTAATTGTTATATGTCAGTACATTTATCAAGTCATCTCATGTCCGTATGTATGAATCTTCGTGATGTTTCGGTATAAATATAATTAATGCCTTATGTACAAATAAATTAAAAATTACAATATCGGTTGTTAAACACGACAGTTTTCAATGAATTAAGTTATTTATCATAATTTTACGCTATTTTCAATGTGCTTAAAATCATATTTAAGATATTTAACGATAAATCGATCGATTTAACGAATAATATTGCTACATAACTCCGGAAAATAGTAAAAATTATCACTGGTCAACACTGATTTTGCCACACGAACTTTGATAGCTAATTTTGTTTTATCAATCTACCCTCATCATTAAATCACGGTAATACTCATAACTAGTACTACGGCGGTAAATTAACAGAAACGCTCACAAGTAAATCGTCATAAAAGTATTTGTAGTTGAATTTGAATATTTTTTGTGATTTATAAATCCTGTGAACATGTCGAGGAAGTGTAATAATGACCCTAACTCTTTTTGTTATGTCTGCGGAGAACTTACATTCAGAAAACAACGACGAAATTTTACGAATCTTGTGCTGGAGTGTTATTACCAATGTTTTGGTTTTTCTGTCGCCCATCAAGACAAATTCTGGGCCCCTCATGTCTGTTGCATAACGTGTGTGAAAAATTTAACCGACTGGAAGAAAGGTGCACGAGCTATGCCGTTTGCTGTACCCATGATATGGACTGAACAGCAAGATCACGTTTCGGATTGTCATTTTTGTCTCACTGACATAAAGGGTATAAATTACAAGAAAAAAAACACAGTTATCTACCCTAACGTATCTTCTGCTATAAGACCAGCCTCTCATTGTAAAAAAATGCCAGAACTAATACCAGTTGCAACAACGTCTGTTGAGAACGAACATTCATTTGTATCTAAAAGAAAAATTCCATAAAATAAGTGATGCAAAAATAAAAGAGATATTTTTGGTGGCCCTCAAATCAGGGAGTTAATAAAAGATTCAACATTTGAAGAAAAATTAAGCGGTTTAGAAAAATGTGCATGGAACGCATTTAGAAATGTTGCAAATTTTTTAGGCAACCACAAGAGTGACAGCTACAGAGAGTTGGTTAGCGAGCTCTTATTGTCATATCAAGCATTGGGTTGCAACATGTCACTCAAGATCCATTTTTTAGACTCGCACCTGGATTTTTTTCCTGACAATTTAGGGGCTGTCAGTGACGAGCACGGCGAGAAGTTCCACCAGGACATTTCTAGTATGGATAAGCGGTACCAGAGCAAATGGAGCCCAAATATGTTAGCGGATTACTGCTGGAGAAGATAAACATTCAAGAAAATCTTAAATTATTAAGTAATTTATAAAAAATAAACGTTTGATTTACGAGATCTGTATTTTTTCTTAATATTTTAAATTACTCAACAGAATAAAATCCTCGGCTAGCAATTTTTTTTAACTGTTTATTTTTTCTTACAATCACCAATTAATGTAAAAAATATCAAAAAAGTCCGTGTGGCACGAAAAAGTTTAAATTTTGTTGACCAGTATATTATTACACAAATAATATACGACGAGTTTGTGTAGTAGTGACACGC
This sequence comes from Heortia vitessoides, assembly GCA_020976665.1. Classification (NCBI taxonomy): domain Eukaryota; kingdom Metazoa; phylum Arthropoda; class Insecta; order Lepidoptera; family Crambidae; genus Heortia; species Heortia vitessoides. Next base: position 18,132,707 of record JACJUM010002878.1, read on the forward strand.
AATACAAAAAATACAATTTATAAAACTTACATGCAACATGCTTTAATAATTAAAAGTTATTAATTATTATCAGCTTAAGTACTCATCTAGTTTTAAACAATAAATCGAACTTTTAAGTGAAAGATTAGATATTGTATAAATGAACTAAAAACACGCTTTTAAAATAGGTACATCAAACTTAAAAGTAAATAATATTTTTTACAACAAAGTGAAAAAAATTAAAATACAAGCATTTAGAAAACATCAAACTAAAATAAAAAATAACATAATAAAGTGAAAATAATTACCAACAAAAGGTACTAGTATTCTATACGAATTATTTGTTTTGTTTGGTGCGTTGTTATTTTTTTTTTGCAAATTTTTTTTTTTGGGTGGGGTGGTTGCTATATTTTTCGTAGTATTTTTCGTTCATCGCTTTTATTATTATTTTCACTTTGTTATAAAAAATATATTAACTTTTTAGTTTGATATATTTTTAAAGCGTGTATTTTAGTTTTTTAACGATATCTTTTTTTCACTATTTAGTTCTATTTATTGTTTAAAACTAGAGGAGTACTTAAGCTGATTAGGTAGATATCATGCATGCGCAGGCTGACTGGTCTCACGTGTTCTTACACAAAGGATTTTCTTTCATTCTGAGGACCCTGATCAGGATAATGAGATAATTTTATTGAAATATTATATATATAAATACAGATATAGATTCGTGCAATGCTACAGTATAGTAGTAATATTGATATAAAAAATAATGCGAATATTTAATTTGGAATAAATAAATACAAAAACATTCACACACAAATCTCACAGTTGCCTCACTTTTCATTGTCGCCATGACAAAACTACATTACGGAATACAAAACGTTTATGCGGGCGCAGGAGAGGACAAACAGCGGGCCTAATAACGTGCCCCGATAGCAGAACGTATTGTGACGGCTTTCCTGGATTTCTTATTACTAGAGATCAGATATTGGTGCTTCCATACGTGGCAATCTAAAAGACTTCATGATAATTAAATCAGAGTATACAGTTTAGCGTTGTAGGTTCGAATCTATCGCGTAAATCTTTAATTAGATTTTACCACTGTATAGTTAAGAATCAAAGAAATATTTATAATTAGAGAGAAGTGGAAGCGCCGCCATTTTGAAATTATTTTGCTGCAGTATTGTGATTTCCACCAGTATAACGTTTGACGCTGTGGGGTACCGGCGGAATAGAATAGTGACTCTCTCTATACCAGGTGCCGTGAGAAGCGGCTGAGGTACCGGATACGACAGATGGCGGTATATTCATCTAAAACTGCACAGCTTAAAGACTATAGGGTGGGGATTAGATTATCTTAGTACCTTACGACACCTGGTATAAAGAGAATACTATTCTACTCTGCCAGTACCACACGGCTTGTTTAAATACGTCTCCATAATACTTTTTTTTTTATTAAAAATGACAAACAAGCTAAAGAAGCTACAGTACCTAATTGTATCCCCAGATTTTTTCATTACTAGTTATAATATCCTCAATTCATAGTTAATACTATCTAAACTTCATTGCCATGCGTTCGGGTATTATTTTCCAATTATTTAACTAACCGACCATTAAACAACTTTTATTATGACTAGATTTGTGTCTTACTGGAAACGTTGACTGCGTGTTATGAACGCTTTTGTGCTCCTCTCACTTTTTATTGTTTATTTTTTATTGATCTTTATATTGATCGATTGTAGCGTCACTTAGTATTCAGAGCTTACCTCTTACAGTTAGTGGCTCTCGTAGACTAGACCTGAGATCACGATGTGCCTCTATGAGGCTAGTAAAACCAAAAAACCTCTGTATGGGTATACTGATCCTTAAGTTTGTTACCTTCTTTGCTACAATTGATTGCGCTACTTTCAAATGCCTCCACATATTCCTAAAAAAGGCGTGCTGTAGGTTTCCAAGGGAATGGTCTTATGTTTGTTTTGGTTCAGTTAGTTCATATATACTTGGTACAATTATTAAGGGTTTTACCTGGTTATAATTATGAGTAATTCTATTCGTCCCGTGGTGAACCCGCGAAGTCAAATAGTATTTCCCTCTGTGCCAGGTGGTCGGAGGTCGTAAGATGTGACTAAGTTACCAGAGCTGACAGATGTTGGTATCCATCGATAGCAGTGTAACTTAAATAGTACTGGATGGGCATGTGCAGCAGCATCCTCGTCGCGCTCCTCGCCTGCCCAGCAATGCTATTATGGGCACAAATCCACCTATCATGCAGTATGTATAATAGTATTTCTATGGCTGGTATGATGAAATTTATTAGTATCGTTAATGTAGCTTCGACAGGATTCCGCATTGCGTTGCGTTACTTTGGACTGTTGGCCCTATTTTTGCACACCCAAAACTTCGAGGAGTTGCATCAATGGAGTAGCGATATGAATGTTAAGGTCTTCAAAGAAAACCTTTGAGAGCAAAATCATGCTTTGGAGCTATCGTTGTAGATGTCTATTACCTTCGATGCTCAGTGTGAACCACTTAAAACTGTTTCTTTGTAATGTTTGTTGAAGATAAATTGTACTGGTGATTTGTTTAGTCCCGCTTCTAGTTTATATTCCTTTGTTGTAGCCTTGTATAGAGCTGCAGTGTGAGATATCTGAAACGTATGGAATGGTAAATATAGCGATAACGAAATAAATAGCGCTTAACGATGGCTAATATCTAGTCTTTGACATATTTTACAATATGTTGGTAATTTTAACATTTATAAATGATATAAGCAAATATAAAAACTTTCAATACTCATAATAGATTTACATTTTTAAAGGATTTAAAAACGGAACGATATTTGTCGGAAAGACACTAAAAAACATCGTACAAAATTGGAAAAACTAAATAAACCGCTTTTAAAACCCGTAAACAGTTAAAAACCCGTTTATTAAGATGTTTTTTTTGACAATAATCCGCCATTTAACTTACGCAACCAATGGTCAGAACGATAAGATTTATTACGATATACTTAAAACGCAATTTCTTCACTACATTAACCCGTGAGAGTTATATAAACAAAATATAATAATAGCTGCATCCCGCGGCTTGACTCGCGAGAAAACGTGGAGTGTTTGCGTAGACTACCAGTATTCGGTTTGCAATCCCGCAGAAATTGCTTTCTGAAAATAGGATAGCTTTCGATCAGCGGAAGTGTATTTGATATCAGATTTTTTAAGGATATACTGGTAATCTAATTGTGACATGTATTATCAATGTGGTGTAAAAGATAATGTTGTGATAACAATAGAGAAAGGAATGATCAGATGGTTTGGACATTTAGAATGGATGGATGAAAGAAGAATGACTGCACAAATATAGAACGGAAGTGATGAAAAAATTTGTATCGGACGGCCGAGGCGAACATACTTCGATCAGATAAAAGAGAATAAAAGGAGAGCCAGTTCAGAAGTACCAAGAGTAAACGAGCGTGTGAGAGAGGACTAATGCGAGTAAGGAAGCAAGAGAGGTATATCAAGATCGTGGTAAGTGGAGATCCATAGCTTCCGCCTACCTCGATGGAACACAGACGTGATATTTGTATTATTACCATTATAATAATGATCACCAAAGTGGTATTCGCATCATCTGCTCACTTCGTGTGTTGATGTCAAATACTGGTTGCCGGTGCGTAGACTTTATTGGAGAGTTAATTATACTTTTTTTAAGATCAGACATAATACTAGCACAAATACAATCATATAAATATTTGTCCTGGGTGGGAATCAAACCCGTTACTTATAGCGCACAGTATAAGATTAAGACTGTCTGCGCCATTGGACAGGTGAAGATAGAAGAGTCAAGAGATTTATTGTTTTTGACTATAAGTTGTAATGCTGTGTTAAATGCATACTCACTCGATGATTTATTAATATTAAGCGGGAGCGCATTCTAAAGTTGTATTGCTGTCATATTGTTAAATTGGGACATAAAACATGATCACATTTACTGAAAATTTATATATCTTCATAGCCGTGACCGTACCGGCAGAGTAAACCTCCCCCTATAACAGGTGTCGTAGAAGGCGACTGAGATACTAGAAACGACAGTTGGCGGCTTCGAAATAGATCAAATGCTCAGGTTGGGAATGAGCAGTAGCATACCCGTCACGAAAACTACGCTCAGCCATTGCCAACATTCTTGCCCAGCGCGGCAATTACGGCCGAAATTCCCCCTATCTTGGAGAGGCCTATGTCTAGCAGTGACCTTCCAATATTGTTGATATGATGATGATCGTATATATCCTTCGGGTTTTCAATTTATGTAGGATAGTTCATTGATAAATTTCAAGGACTAAATATCACGCAAAGATTGGAATGCATCAATGTATAATTTTGCGTTAATAGGTCACACTATATGCTTTTGTCAAGTTCCAATAAAGTCACCCAGGCAGCCATTTAGTCAAAAAAGAATGTCAGTACACTTTTGTACTTTAATAACATAAGTGAGGATGGTAAATCCTTGTTTAATAGATTCCATTCATACACCGCTTATAAGTTTTTTCATTAATGTGCATACATATCTGTCAAAAAAGACCAAAGCAATTTGAGAAGTCCGGACGCAGGATACAACGCAAACAGCTCGCTTTATAACAACACGATAAGGCGCCGATAGCTGAAATTGTTGTAGTAGACTTCCTTCCTGCGTTGTAACGGTAAGATAAAAGCAGAATAGGATGTTTGTTTTTTTATGAGTACCAATCCTTCCGCCTCCTTCGCTGCGTGCATAATTAATTATAATAATTATAACACTTAATTGTACACTTAAATATTACAGACAATAGTATTTATAGTTATATATAGTGAAGTACAATTGGCGGTCTTATCGCATAGAGCAATTTCTTCCGGGCAACCTTTGTATAGAAAATGTGTGCAAAACATATGCGTTGGTACATAATTATATAAAATCAAACCAATAGATAGATGCGAACACTATTCATTAGCCGTGAAGTAACGACAGAATATAATAGTTCCTCCCCCTGTACCAGGTGTCGTAAGAGGCGACTAAGGTACCAGAACCGACAGACGGCGGAATACCCATGCAAAAAAGCCAGCTTAAATGTACAGGGCGTGGATAGGCAGCAGCTTCTCCGTCGCGAAAGCTGCGCTCTGCGATTGCTAACACGCTTGCCCAGCTCGGCAATTATGGGCAACATACACCCTTTCTTGGGGAGGCCTATGTCCAACAGTGGACTTTTAATAACTGGTATGACGAACACTAATCAAATCCAGAGACTACCAATGATATTTAAAATTTCGTATTTCTATTATATTTTTATGTTGTATTGCGATTTTAAATAAATATTTTTTCTTGTTCTGTGTATGCTGTTTATCTATAAATGATTATACATACATTATACATTTAGACTTGTATATAAATAAAATATGTAATTCTGCCGCAAGATACCGGCAGAGTACAATAAGAGGTGTCGTAAGAGGCAACTAAGGTACCAGAACCGACAGATGACGGTATATCCATTTGAATCAGTGCAGCTCAAATTCCCAGGGTGTTGATGGGCAGCAGTATCCCCGTTGCGAATACTGCGCTTTGCGATTGCGAACACGCTTGCCCAGCGTGGCAATTATGGGCAAAAACCTTCTTTCATTTAGAGGCTTATGTCCTGCAGCAGACTTCCAATGGCTGGTATGACGATATAATTCTATTGTACGTGAATGTCACTGAACTCCTCCTAAGCGGCAGGGCCGATTTGAATGTTTGTATGGGTTTGGGTTTATGTGATTTTTTATTGTTTTGAATCACAGATCAGCCCGGCAGATGGCGCCAAAGAATATTATTAAGGCGATAGTAATATCTAAATGATGATGAGCTACTAGAATATACTCTGCGTGGGGTATAGTATGGTGTCTCCCTTTGTACGAGGTGTCGCAAGAGGCGACTAAAATGAGCGTAGCATAATCACTACAGGGTGGGGATAAACAGGTGCATCCTTGTCGAGAATTTGCGCTCTGCGATTGCCACCACACCAGCCCTGGACGGCAATTATAGACTATTGGAGTCTATGTCCAACAATGTAATTTCTATGGTTATGATGAATACAAAAAAGAAATAGATTAACAAAAATTGTGTTTGTTTTTAATATTATGATTAATTCTTGACAGTTGTATGAAGAGATAATTAAATGTAGAGGAAGTAAGAAAAGCAAATAAATGTCTGGATGTATACTTCGCAAATGAAAATTAATAGTTAAATTTACACGATGGGAAACAGGCACGAGAGAGAGAGTTTATGTGCCTTACTATTCCTGTAGATTGAGTAACACAATCTCTTAAAAATAAACCGACCAATTTAAAATATTAATATGTTTCATATTTTCCCTGCCACCCGCCAAGTTCTGTTTGTCAGTCTGTCCGTCCAAATTAGCCGCACGTCTTCATCTAATGGATTTAACTTTTGAAATGTTTATATAATACAGAGGCCGAACTTTTTTTATGTTAAATTAAAATTGTTTGACGGTTTGTAATATAGTCGATGTGTTTATTTTGGAGCGGAACAAAGTGGTGGGAAGGGTATGTTGTTTAAGACACATACTGTCTGTAGTCGAGGATGGCTTGACAGTTGTTTGAGCTAGTTGTAAATTAACATTTTTGTTTAATATTATGTATATAACAACAAACTAGCACATGATCCACTTGGTGATAAACGTGACCGCAGCTTATAGACGCTCGTGACATCACAAAGATATCACTAGCGAGTCACCAATCTTGATACAATGTCACATTTACCCTGTAATTTCACTGACCCTATCACACTTCAAACCGAAACACAGCAGTGTGAATAATGCTATTTGGCGGTAGAAATAGGTCAGAGTGAGGCACCAATGCAGACAACCATTGACGGGCCCAATGGCGCAGATGGTAGTGATCCTGTCTTGTGCACCAGGGGTCGTGGGTTCGATTCCCACCCAGAGCAAATATTTATATGATGATATTTGTGTTTGCTCTGTGTATGGGTGTAAAATATATGTATTTAAGTAGTATATTTGTGATTCCTCTGTTGTCTGGCATTCGTAACACAAGTGCTTTAAGCGACTTACCACGGAGTCAGGTCAATGTATGAGATGTTGTGGGAATTTATTATTATTATTATTATTAAGACGGTCTACCTTTACTAAGCATGCAATACATTCGGAATTACAGCATATCGCTCTTTTGCAAGAACATCGACACAACCTAAGTGTAAGATTTTATAATAAAATTCCAAGTAGAATTGCAAATATGCCTTTACTAAATTCAAGCAATTGCGTTCCAATAATACCTACTATTAGGTGTTATTGAAACCCATATCACCATCAGATTTTTTTGCAGGTTCTTTTCTGGTGGCTCGATTAATGAACCTGCTATAAAATTATTTATAAGACCCATCTGATGCCGGTAGACTAGTATTAAAGTAGGACACTCAATGACCTATTTGTTTAAATGATTCTTATTACACCATAAAGTGGTTAGTGTCATCGGTAATTTGTATTGTAATTAGCAAATCTCTACCCGCCGCGGGGTACCGGCGGAGTAGAATAGTACCTCCCTCTTTACCAGGTGTCGTAAGTGGTGACTGAGGTACCGTAACCAATAGATAGCTGTATTCCCAACCGAAACATTGCAGCTTAAATGCACAGGGTGGGAATGGGGAATCCCCGTCGCGAAAACTGCGCTCTGCGATTGCCAAATTCCCCTTTTTTTGGTAGGCCGATGTCCATCAGTGGATTTTATGACTACTATGATGATGAGGACTAAAAATATTAGCCAATACACATGAAATTGTACCTCAGTCGCCTCTTACGACACCCGGTACAGAAAGAGCTACTTAATCTAGGTATTCTTCTCTGCCAACACTACACTGCTATTAAAGATATTTTTTAACTAATCTCAAATTTCACAGTATTTTTTATGATTCGTATTTGAAACCTAAAACATTTCTTTTACGATCATTTATTAAACACATCGAACCTGCTTTGATTTATAGTCCCCAGGCTTTTATTTCCTCTTTTCAGTTGAACATTTTTATCTGTAACATGTGATTTTTGAAATAAGAGGAAAGTTGTAATGTTGATTTCGAATAAATATATTATTATTATTGTTTATATTAAACGTCCCAACTATCATTCGGTGATATTTAGATTTATAATAATATAATCCAGTTAACTTCGCGTAGCTTTTCATTAAGCCTGTAGTAGGCGTTTCTTTTGCAATTTGTTCAACATACTTTCACATTGTCGCGAGCTTCAAACTTCTATAGGCTACTAAGAAGCATAATATCCCGTGGTATGCTTGGTTGTCGAGCTAGTCTAATAAATAAAAAAAAACTAATTACTTTACATTAGTTATTATATAATCTTCCATTGGTGAATCCCGCATGATAATACCTCATAAAAAAACCTTTTTCTGTACGATTCAGTTATTCTATGGCAATCATTTTCATTATTGAAGGTTTTTAAAACCGTTAAAAACTGTTATAAATACCTACATATGAAGTTGTTGATAATTTTTGAGTTTCTCGCAAACTTATTAACGAATCTTCAATCAATTATCTTTCGTAATAATGCTATTCTCCAAGCGCTTATTGGATAATCCGCATAAACAAGTCCCAAATACAGTCAGCTACAAAACGTAACTGGATTTTTTATTTGTGTCAGAGTTGAGCGTGATTGGACGCGACAACGCGCGCGCGCTCAAAGTGGCCAACTGACACCATAATCTTCCAGGCGAGCGTGCCTTGAAATAAATATATATGGAAGGTTCACTGGTTCATTTACTCTTACATTATTGATGTTTACTAGCTTTGGCGTGATAATTACAGTTGGATAGCTAGAGTGATCATACTTTTTGTTTATTATACCACGGACCCAATGGCGTAGATGGTAGTACTCCTTATGCGCCAAAAGTCGTAGGTTCTATCGTCCCAGGACATATATTAAATGATGATATTTGTCTTTGTTCTGTGTCTGGGTGTTGAAAATATCTATTGAAGTATTATACGTGTGATTCCTCTGTTGTAAATCTTTAAGCGAATTAGCTCAGTAGGCAGGTCAATGTATAAGATATTGTGTGAATGAATTAAAAAATACAAATAAATAATTATTATTTTCGAATAAATTACTTGCTGTGGGCAGGGCAGAATAGTAGCTCACATTGAACCAGGCGTCGCTTTAGAGAGACGACAACCGACAGGTTGTAGCATATCTATCCGTAACAGTGTAGCTCAAATGCACAGGGTGGGAATGAGCATTCCGCAACATTGCCGTCACAAAGCTACGCTCTGTGATTGCCACCAAGCCTGCCCTGCGTGACAATTATGGGCAGAATGCCCTCTCGCCTTAATCCAACAATAGATGTTCTATGGCTTATATGACAAATATACTTGCTGACCCAACAGACGTTATCCTGTATACCAATTATTGTGAACTAAGACTATAAATTTGGATAGAAACTATCTTCAGTCTTAAAAACATCGTAAGCAAAAAAGTATTAACACGACATTTTTATACGTAAAGATTTCTAATCCTTTTAAAATACTTAGTCCCTGTTTTTAAAGGGACTAATTAGGGGGCATAAAGAGATAATCTGAAGTATTCCTAAAGATGTAAAGGATGAGACAATTGACATCCTCTAGACTTTGGTCCAATCTGGATCTTTATTTTAATACGTCTAAAAAGTTCATACAATCTATTCGATAAAATCATTTAATGCATGAATGGACATGTTGCAACTTGTAATCACATCACATTTTTAATTTGGCGTATAATGTTATATTCAAATAATTCCGGGTTTCGATATACCAAGGTTGATAAGTACCTGTGTTTTGATAACAGATAGCATTGTCGAATAAAATTGACATTATCATCGTGTACGATAGACTTAGCCGTAAAGTATCGGTAGAGTAGAATAGTACCTCCCCCTATAACTGGAATTGTAAGAGGTAAATGAGGTACCGGAACCGACAGATGGTGGTATATCCATCCTAAACAGCGCAGTTCAAACACAATACAGAGATGGGCAGCAGCATCTCCAGCGTAAACCTAGCACGACAATTATGGGTAAAAATCCCCCTTTCTTGATGAAGCCTATCCCCAACAGTGGACTTATAATGGCTGATATAATGTAGTAGTAATAATGTTACTGATTTATCAGGTAAATGTATACATTGACTTTTTACTTTCTTTACTAATTGATCAAGCTGTAAATACTGAAACGGAACATCTATTAGGCACTAGTTTCAGGAACACCCTGTGCAATCTGTGTGTAAACTACGAACCCGTATCAGTGTCGCAGCCGGTTAGCGGACTCGGTAGCCGGGTGTAATCGTGCTCGACGTCGCGTGCTCGCTCAAACAGGCGAGCGCAGCTGTTAATCTTCCACGCGACTGTACTTATCGCAGTGATCGTTTGACGGCTTGACCTTAGGCTACGTTCATACTATCACACATTTAATTTATTTTACTTGGATACCTGAATGTCAGAGATAACACCGCAGTACACTAACCATTGTCTTTAGGTACCGGCAGAATAGAATAGTACCTGACATTGCACCAGATGTCGTAGAGACAACCTACAGAAGGCGGAATATCCATACGAAACAGTGCAGCTCAAATGCATAGGGCGGGGATGGGCAGCAGTATCCCCGTCGCGATAGCTGCGCTCTGCGATTGCCAACACATTTGCTCAGCGCGGCAATTATGGGCAAAAACCCTCTTTTCTTGGAGAGGCTTATGTCTAGCCATTGTAATCCATTGATTCCAGTGGCTGGTATGATGATGTCACTAGGTAGACATGTATTTTCTGATCCCATAATATTTGTTAGCTAAGAGGTTCCGGGATAGTGGAATAGCACATCCCCTTTAACCAGGTATCGTTAAAGGCGATTAAGGTACCAGGACTGATAGATGGTATATCCATCCAAAACAGTGTAGCTCAAATGCACAGGATAGGGGTGGGCAGCAGCATTATCGTTGCGAAAGCTGCGATTGTTAGTACTCTTGCCCAACGCAGGAATTATGGGTAAAAGTTTCCCTATAAACTGTATGTAAGGATATACAATTTATAGGGGAACTTTTAACTAGTCTAACAGTAGACTTCCAATAGTTGTAATGATAATGATGATGATGAGCAATGCAGACGACCTTTGTTTGAGGTCTAACTCGTGTATAATCTCGTAATCACTGTTAATATCATGATTACGGTATGGACTTTGTGAACATACTTTGTAATCATAGAGATTAGCGAAAAAACTAGTCTAGTGTCATTCATCAACGTTGACATCAAAGGGGTTTCATAGAACGTGTTGGACAATAAAACACCTTATATTAATATATATAAGATAGATTGTCGGATAGCTGATCAGGAACCCATACGAGCACTGAGATGCGCAGTCAATTGCTTGCAGTATCCGCCGAATCATTGGTATGACCTCTCAAGTCCACTTCGACCTCTTGCTCAACGTCACTATTGATCATGGTTGGTTTATGCCATGAGTAATTGATGCTTGGTATCAGTATATTATTAACGAGGAATCGTTGCTATTGTTTTGATGAAGTTTTAAGTGGAACCGAAATATGAATTGCATTGGAACCTTGTCACGTTCTGTTAAAAAAATTATAACTTTGAAATATTCCTAAATAAACATCTTTTGGTTGGTGCTTATATATTGACCTGATTCCGAGGTAAGTAGCTTAAAGCACGTGTGTTATGAATATCAGACGGGCCCGATGGCGCAGATGGTGATCTTATCTAGTGCGCCATGGGTCGTGGGTTCGATTCCCACCCAGAGCAATTATTTATATGATGTTATTTGTGTTTTTTCTGTGTCATGGTGTTAAATATGTTTAATAACTGCTTTTTGCTAAATGTAAATATATGTATACTCTAAATGATAGAAAAAAATCATTTTTAAAAATGTTTGTATCGGCTGGACCGATTTTGATGGGACTTCCACTGGCAGATATCTGATGTAATTTTAAGACATATATTAATACGCTTAGACTAATAGGAGCGGAGCATCAATCTAAAATGCGGCAAAGATGGGCATAAAGCGAAATTTGTCGTTTCAAAGAAAATATGCGGACGAAGTCAGCTAGTTACAAATATATACACACCTAGGCACTGAAAAAACACAAATATCTATCATATAAATATTTGCTCTGGATGGGAATCGAAGCCACGACCTCTGCGTCGTCGGGCTATGCGATCACTACCATCTGCGCTATCGAGACCATCAGTTTTAAATATTGTTAATTAAATAAAAATTAACTTACAAAGAAGATGACTAAGAAACTAAGTCATATAAATACATATATATACGATAGGGATGTCAATTAAAATTCTTTTATGTTTCTTCACGGAACCCTAACTATTTTTTTAAAGTGTTAGTGTCAGTGTAAGTGCTTAATCTACTTCTCGTGCCATCCGCCTTAGACAGTTGAAACCCTAACCAAATCCGAAACAAACACTGTTTTTTGTTATAATCCTAATATTTTGTATTGTAAAACACACTTTTTTTTTGTCACGCTGGTCAGCCGTCGTCACAAAGAGCAACTTGGATGCTGCAGCCTCACCCTGTGATCTTTAAGCTGCACTGTTTCAGGTGGGTATACCGCCACCTGTCGGTTTTATGTCTTATTCGCCTCTTACATGGTAGGCGGAGTAAGATTTGTTTATTATGTTCACAAATTTCACGCTGTTTGTGATTCTCAACAGTCAATATTACAGTTGGATAATGTTGGAAGATTTATTAAAATCCATCTATTTCACCCTAATGCGTAGTATACAAACAAACAACCGCATTATATGATGATCATCTTCATTATTGCTTATCATGCAATAGGACCAATTAAATGTTCTCCATTATTAATAAAAATTATTATATTAAATAAAATGTATTTTTTTTAATATATAATATTGCGATTACAAACTATCTCATCTCTTAAGTTATACAAATTGCAAAAAGTAAGCAAAAATATTTCAAAATCGGTACAATAGTTTAGAAGTTCATCACGGACAAACACACGTGATTTATATATTTATAAAGATATTTAAAAAAAATATATTTAACAGCTAATAACAAATATAGCTACGTACGCTCTTTCAACCGCGTTCATCTGAATTACAGACCAAGTACAATTTATTCTTCGATCCTATTGACGTGATATTAGAAAGCCTGTGCTGAGAACCTTTAGCCATGAGGTACCGGCACAGTAGAATAGTCACCCCATGTACCAGGAGTCGTAAGAGGTGACTAAGGAACCAGAACCGACAGATGGCGATATATCCATCGTAAACAGTGTAGCTCATATACACAGGGCGGGCATGGGCAACATCATCCCCGTCGCAAAAGCTGCGCTCTGCGATTATCAACACGCTTGCCCAGCGCGGCAATTATGGGCAAAATTCTCACTTTCTTGGGGAGGCCTATGTCAAGCAGTGGACATTCCAATGACGGATTTATCCTGCAGCCTCGTCGATAAATGAGCTGCCGCACGCTGATAAAACAGTTCAAATTGAACTGGTAGCTCCTGATAACCTCCTGACACAAAGGAGTTCTTTAGAATTTGAATATTAGTATAAATTCACTAATTAAAGGAATTTGGTTTATATTCCGCAAGCATTGCTATAATCTGTCCATTTCTCGCTGCTATCTTGCATCTCGCGGCTCCTGGAGATCAGAGACACGCCCGCGGAGATATGTCACCTGTCAGTGGATAGCTTCAGATTAAATTTCAGATTATCTGAACATCATTAATCATGAGGGAAGCGGTACTCATTATGGAGGATTAGCAACCCACTTCAGTTTCGGATAAAGAAAAGCATACTTTCTTCATCATTATCATCATCATCGTATCAGCTATAGAAAGTCTACTGTTGGACACAGGCCTCCCTAGTATAGGGGGAACTTTGCCCATAATTGCCGCGCTGGGCCAGCGTGGTGGCACCCCCCCCCCTGTAGTTTTAGGCTATGAAACATCACGCTAGGACATCAATCAAAAATGTGGCAAAACAGACGAAGACTACGTTTTGAGAAGAATATGCTGCCCAAAGTCACTATTACTCGTGAAAAAAGTCGAGAGCGCAGTTAGTACCTACGAAATGTATTAAAAAAAAAGGCCCAACTATTGGAACAGAATGCTTTTTCGTCGGTTTCTATATAGTGACATTTGAAAACATTTACCTACACCACAGATCTGACAAAAACCGCAGGATCGTGCTGGACACAGGCCGCATAGCACCGGTCTTATTGGAAATTACTTGGAGAGGCCTATGTCCAGCAGTGGATGTCTAATGGCTGATACAATAATGATAATGATGATAATGATGACATCACAATTAAAGGTAACAATCTGTTATCATCCAACGCAAAAACCTTAAAACCTTCCAAAGCAATAATAAAAGATAAGATAATCCATTCCATGATATCTCTCTTTGACCTTTCCATAAAATTACCTGTAAAATACGCTATCGGTGTATAAATTTAAACACCCAATTACCGCATCGTTGCTAATTATAAGCTCTATAAAATTAAGTTCTATAATACGAGCGCCATTTTTCTTCCGACTGTGCTGGAGTGTCGAGGCGGCGCGCGGCGAGATCAAAGCGGGCGGCCCCTTTTGAAGTGTCGTGTTTCCACCGCAAGTGGCGTAAACGACGCGTACAGAATGACTGCTCAGATGGCCCTCGCGTTTTAACGGACTGACTCTGATTCGGAACGCTTTAGTAAATTAAATATCGTCGAAACAACTTCGAATTGGGATTACTAGATTTAATTTGACGTTCTTCTTTAATTTGACGGGCCTGATGGCGCAGACGGTAGTGATCCTATCTTGTACGCCAAGGTTCGTGGGTTCGATTCCAACCCAACTCAAATATTTTTATGGTATTTGTGTTTGTTATAGGTGTTAAATATAAGTATTGAAATAGTAAATATGTGACTCCTCTATTGTCTGAGGTCCATAACACAAGTGCTTTAAGCCACTTATTTCGGAGTCAGGTCAATGTATGAGAAGTTGTGGGAATTTATTTATTATTAATATTATAAAAGTACTACTGGAGGTTATTTATTAAATATAGCAACATGTTTTATTTTTATATACCTATAAGGCGCGTAGCAGTTTTTATGTATTAACGAAATAAAATGATACGTTACCTGTTTTTGTTTGCCGGACACAATGGCGCTTTCCTTTGTGATTCCCCATTCAGATATTCATGTAAGAAACTTTTTTTTTCTTTATATCTGGGTGTCACATATGTATATTTACTAGGTAAATATATATATAAGATATCGTCAGAATATACTAATTTATTGTTTATTTTCTTTGGCTTTGTGTTAAAAATATGTTGTTAATGCTATCTTAGTTACACATTTCTTTTAATTATTCATAACATAGTAGAATCCGTTTATTACGACCCCGCCTAGATTGACCAACCGCTTCGTATGAAGTAAGTAAGTGTAAAGTTTGGTTTCAACACAAAATGTTTAGCAACATAGTCGGATATAATGATTTCACTTGTGCCGTATATATTGACATTTCTAGTTATAGTGACTGACTTGATTTTTAACACCTCTTATTTTCGTGATCATAACCACCTTTCCTTTTCGACTAGATGCCGTCGTGCCCCATTTTGTCGATTTATTTTTCATTATTCCCATACGGTTTTTAATGTATCACCTTTATCAAACTAAATACCTAACAAAAATACAATGTTGCTCTGACGTTTGTATTAAGTCTTTGCTTTGTATGACCTCCGCTCGAGTTAGTCACTTCCCTTCGAGATCATTATAAGCGGATTCTACTGTATATTCTATAAATAGTTGTAGTATATTTGGTGATTTTTTTATGCATGATCAAATAGAAAGAGAAGACATTTTTGGGTAAATAAATATGTCTTCAAGTCACCAGTAATTTTACTGCTCTTCCCACCCTTTGAACCAGAACGCAGCAACTCGAGCCTTTATTATACTAGAGAATATATATAAATTATAATAAAACTTTTACGCAGGGTTATATAATTTTGTGTGAGGTATTCAAAGTAGACTAAAGGTAGACTTCATATAACTGTCGCCTGCTTGACTACCTCGCTCTTATCTATATCTATCGCCAAACAGCAGTTTGAAAGGTGAAAGAGGCAATAAAATTACTGGTTACATAATATCTCCGACTCACAAGGTTGGCAAGGGTTTAGGTGACGCTGACCGTCTGTTTGTTTGTCCACTTATACAGTATTTTTTTGTATTATGAAGTAAGAATAAGTTAGTAAACAAGCATACGATCCGCTTGATGGTAAACGTGACCGCAGCCTATTCACGCTAAAGTCACCACAAGGATATCACTAGCGTGTCGCCAACCCTTTGAACTTTGACATATTTACTTAGTAATTTTACTGCCTCTCTCACCCAGCAAACCGGAACACAGTAATGCGAACACTGCTATTTAGAGGTAGAAATTGGTGAGAGGACCAGTGCAAACGACCTTTGTAAGAAGTCTACCTCATATAAATAATAAGGGGTGCTTATTTAGAGGTATAGAACTTTAAAATAAAAGAAAATAAAGATTACTTTCTTATTATTTGAAAGATAATCTTCTGGCATTATAATTTATTAGTAAATAGAAGCATATGACTGCCATTGCTGGCTCGGACATAGTCTAATCACGAAGATCAATTTTCGATGACCTTTTCAAACATTTGTAGCAGTATATCAGCAATAATGCGGTGAATGTTGTCCTCTAAGTGGTTAATAGCTTTGGAATTATTGGCTAGACTAGCGACTTTTTAAATCCTCACACAAAATAGTCAAGCGACGTTAAATCTCGCGATCTCGGAGGTCAATTAACGGGTTCTAAAGGGAAGCTATGCGGTTACCAAATGTTTCCTTAAATAAATCAATTATGGCACGAGCTGTGTGACATGTTGCGATATCTTGTTGAAACCTCAACTCCTTCACATCATGGCTGTTCAATTGATGATCGAGAAAGTCAGTAATCATCATTCTATAGCGGTCACCTTTGACTGTAACGTTCTGGCCATCGATTTTAAAGAAGTACGCAGCAGTTATTTCACCAGCCCATAAAGCACACCACACAGTCGGTTTTTCTGGATGCGACGGTGCTCCAACATATACTTAAGGATTATCATAATTCCAAATACACCAGTTTTGTTGCCATAAGTGAGTTTCATTGCGAAAATCGGATCATCGACAATCTTATTCTGGGCCTTAGGTGAGGTTTCGCTTCCTGCAGTTGGATTTTGTAAGCACGCAAACCAAGATCTTATGCCTATAAAGTGGATATATACATCTAATTCTTTTGCATACGAATACAACGCTTCGCCTTATAGCAGCAATGAATTCTTCTGTACGACGTCTCTGTGGATCTCTTTCAAAGTAAACGTGGTGCAAAAACTTTGCATAATTAATCGAATTAATTCCTCTGTGAGACGATTATTTTAACCGAAAAATGGGTGTAGTGCGCGACACATATTAAAATAGAAGTTCAGTCTATTCATGTTGAAAGTGCAAACCTAAACATAAGTCACTTGACAGCTGACAAAATGGCCGCCAGTTAAAAAAGTGTAAACCATTAAATAAGGAAAACATAACTCGCGTCTTAAAGTCGCTAAACGAGATTTTCATTATAAATAGTAAACGCATGAATGTAAAGAAAAATTTATCTAAATGACTTATTATTCAATGTATGTATCGAGTTAATCAATACACAATTATAAAATCAAAACAAAAATTGTTTATTACCATTAACCGTTTACACATAAATAGCGCATGATTCTAATATTTCTAATAATAATAATTTATAGCAATTATTCATCGACAATTATAATCATTATGAATGTAAATTAAGACGCCAGTTTCATATTTATCGCGGCGATAAATAATGGTGGTAATGTTTAAATAAATATAATTTTGAGGACACTCCCACACAGACGGTAAGTTTATACAACACAACTTGTAATAGGATTTGATGTTTGTGGCCGGTAATTTTGGTTTTATAGTCTTGCGCTTACAACTCGTAAATTCATTAATAATGATAGAGATACACGTCACGATCGTAAAGGAGTTAGGTTGGGATAGCGATGAAGCCGTTGGTATACAAATTTTACATTCTTCGACCGTATATACCCCGTCTAAGTACCGTGCAGGCGCGGATCCAGCCCCCAAAAAAGTAATGTTTACAGCCACCTGAAAATCATTCAAGTGCTAGCCTTTTTTGGGTGAACTTAATGATGAGCTATTTAGACAAAAATTCCAATGCCAGTCGAGAGATGGGCAAGGCCGTACATTAACAAATGACTCGAGGGCGCCTCAGAGGGCAGACCTCGGCTCGATTGGCCGTTGTTAGAACCAAGTCAAAGTACGTACTCGCCGATGAACAAGTCGGAAGCAAGAAGTATTAAGATTGTCGGCATGCCCATCGTGACCATAGCGGTGAATCCGCCCCAAGAGGGAAGCTGTTAGATTGCCAAATTTCATGTCAGTTCGTCAGTTATGCCGAAGTTGCGTGACAAACACAAGCACTGGAACTTATTTGCGCATTTATAATTTTAATGACAATTAGCAAATTGAAAATACGACTTTTTTATTTACTCAACTGATAAAGTATGGCGATTTTCATTTTTTGTAAATAATACCTATTACTTACTTATTATTTTATTTATCAGTCTAAACCATGATATATTATTATAAATACCACAAAATATATAGGCAAGATTTTAGGCCAAATTAGTCGAGAAAAATTTCAAGAGCAACCTATCCGCCTTTCGATCTGTAAATAACATTTATAAGGAAATAATGTTTCTACTGCGCTACACTAGATGGCGTGAGTAGAGAAAAATCTTATAATGAAAAATGAAATATAAATATTTGTAAATGAACGGTCTAATGCAAATTAAGTTTTAAAAAAATAAATACTGAATAAAACACAATGTTTCAGACTTCATTAACTCCTTGTGGAATAAATGCCATGGATTTTATGCAAATATATTTCTATTTAGTTTAAAATGCAACTGGAGTTCATGTAATAGCTAAAACGGATAAAATATAAATCCATAAACAGCTAACAGAAGCCGTAAACTTGCAATCTAAAGACAACTTTATATCATTTACTGAAATGTTTATTTGCTTTGCTCGAATAATAAATTAATTTAAACGACTCATATAAAATAAGTTAATAAACGAACTGCTTAAATTGTTTGTTAAAGATTCAAGAAGTAATTTGAAATATGAATACTTATTCTTGGTCTAGACTAGTCATAACATTTATTATACCTATTTAGATTGCTGAAGACAGTATGATTATAATGATAGAATCACTACATTAGCTGTAGGAACATTGTCCCCTTTTAAAGATAAGGGGGTGGTTCCTCAGTTGCTCATTATTGCTACGTTGGGCAGGCGTGACATCATCGTCGCGTACACACTCAATAGATTAACCTATCTAAATCTGTCAAAACGTCGCAATCGATAGTAATCTTTAACTGCGGGATATCGAGTTCAAAATTGACTGTAATAATTTGACAGATTTTGGGTAGATTGACCTGTTTCCCACCGTACCTCCGCGACGAAACTGTTCGGTATATTGCCATCCGTTGGCGTTGCGAAGCTACGCTCTGCAACGCACGCCTACACGCTTGCCCAGCGCGGCAATTATGAGCAGTTTCCCCCACATGGCCTATGTCCAGCAGTGGACGTTTTTTACGGCTGATATAATGATGATGAAGATGAAGCATTTGAATGGTTTGTTTCCAACATTTACTGGAGTTATTTATGTGTAAGCGTTTGTTGGCAACTTCAAGGGAGAAATCGCAGATGCCAAGTCGGGTGTTGTAGACTATATGATTTAAAATCTTCAATTAATTTCGTAACAATACATTTTTATTAAATTAACACAAATGCAAAATATAAAATTATACTTTTCTTTTAAATTATATTTAAAGGTCGCAAGAGATTGATTTATGCGATAAGGCTATACATTGTAGGTATATACTTATCAGGCAAGTTTTCTATTTTCTTGTCTTAGAATAGGAACAATGAATACTATATATATCTGCCATTATATGCAGAGTTAGCCGAGAGGTAACAGCAGTGTAGAATAATACCTCCCACTGCACCAGTTGTCGTAAGAGGCGACTAAGATACCAGAACGGACAGATGGCGATATATCCATCCGCAACAGAGTAGCTCAAATGCACAGGGTTGGGGTGGGCAGCAGCATCCCCGTCGCGAAAGCTGTGCTCTGCGATTGCCAATACGCTAGCCCAGCGCGGCATTTATGGGCAACATTCTCCCGTTTCTTGGGGAGGCCTATCTCCAGCAGTGGACTTCCAATGGCTGTAATGATTACAAACGATTCGGTTTATACTCGATCCAAAGCGTATGAACATAAAAACATCAGCACATTTGGTATCGTTGCAAATAATTCAGGCATCTTTTATAAATTGCCGTAATAAAATTCAAAGATAGTCGCCTGTGTCGACGCACCAGCTACTCACTGTTTCGCGCGATGATCATAATATTTCAACGTTGCTCCCTGCTGTGATGTATGGTGACAACATGACAAATAAATTGCTTACAATTTACTGTGGTGCTGCCATGCACCTAATTACTGAATGACTCACGCAGCCGTCGAGAAAAATATCACAACCAATCATTTCCATAAGCTTTAGAGACAATATAATTACTGCCATTACCTACTAGTTATTTTTTAATCGACTTCCAAGTATGCGCATTTTAATTTCCACTTATTTATTAATATCCTTTATACCAGAACAGTATCAGAATAATACCTCCCCCTGTACCAGGTGTCGTAAGAGTAGACTGAGGTATAAGACCCGACAGATGGCGGTATGTCCATCCAAAGCGGTGTAGCTCAAATACAAAAGGGCGGGTATGAGCAGCATTTCCGTCGCGAAGCTTCGCTCTGCGATTGCCACCACGCTTGCCCAGCGCGGCAATTATGGGCCAATCCTCCCTTTATTGAGGAGGCTTATGATTAGCAGCGGATTACGGCTGCTATGATATCATTGTCAGTTTTATTTATTATTGCGATTCATTAATATTTTCAAGGAGAACAATCAAAGGCAAGTTTCAAATTAAATATTTACGTATATTTTCTTCGCTTTACGTTCTTTATAACAACAAATCTTTAATTAGTTCCAACAGATATTGATTGCAGATAATACAGTATTTATTATGTATGCACGAACAATAAGTTTTCACAATTTATTATCTGCTTTTAATATTAATATTATGACTTTTAAGTGTACATTTATTATTAAAATTATTTATTTATTTATCTTTCACATAAAATAAGTGTACGTTTAGCTAGAAAATGTAAATGTGCTGAGATTCATCCAAGATCAATGAAGTTGCAAATATTCAAATAATATAAAAAACAACCAGTTACTTATAACTCGGTAACGTCTCCTAGACTCGCATCTGTCATCGCATCATCTGGTATCAGTGACTCGGCGCTAACTTACAAAGATATGCAATCGATCATATTGACAAAGACATCGTCGGAAATTATCTCGATTATTAAAAATACAAACACAATTTAACAATCCTCACTAATTATTTGCAACAACTTAAATTAAAAATTATTTAAATTACAAACTACAGATTTGGTACATAAAAATTTCGTTAGTCTAACTAGAAAAGTAAAATCCGCGGATGCAGATCGACCAAGCTTAGATGAGAGCTCTCACAGTGTTCAGTGCATTAACATTATATTGAATTAGAGATCACAGCTGTTGTCGCCCCGAGGGGCACTTTCATTTGACCGTCGATGATATGATCTGACTGGAAACCCGAAGAGCACTAATATATATTTACACTGGCTTCGGTTCCGTAAGTCCTTTTGGCATGGGCGTTAGCGATCGGCGCCCCCCTTTTTTTGTGCGTGGAGCGCCGATGGTCCTCAAGGGTGCAAAGGCCGAGGTCCAAATAACGGGTACGATGGGAAGTACGCTGCCAGCGACGGGTGAGGCGGCAGCGGGAATGGCAGCGGCGGCGACGACACTAGGTGCGACGGTTTGCTGTACGGGTGAAATCGTGGAGTCAGCGGCGACAGAGGAGGCGTCGGGTACGTCCTTTGCAGCAGCGGGTGAGTCGCGCTCAACATAGAGAGACTAGGGCTAGACTCACCACTCGCAGTGTGGGATCTCAAGTGCTGTAACAATTCTTCAGATGTACTAAACCTCTTACCGCAATAAGCAGAGTCACCGGCCATCCAACTGCAAACGAAAGGCAACTGTGAGGCAGCGGCCAAGGCAGCCAGTTGAGCGTGAGCATACGCTGCCGCGGCTGGATGGCCCGCCGGTAGAGGAAACGGAGATTTAGCGTGATCACACTGCGCGCATCCAGCGGGACACACGGCAGACTTGAGCAAATGTGAACTTAACGAGCAGCCCGTGCA
Source organism: Heortia vitessoides (assembly GCA_020976665.1). Lineage (NCBI taxonomy): Eukaryota > Metazoa > Arthropoda > Insecta > Lepidoptera > Crambidae > Heortia > Heortia vitessoides. The sequence goes on from JACJUM010002878.1 coordinate 18,155,150, forward strand.
ATACGGATCTCTGCAAATGCCTAAATCACTTCCCGGCGCTTTCATTCTAGCGTACGCTAGGTACGGATTCAATCCATTCTTCAAAGCGTGATGTTGAGCCGCCATTAAACTACTAGTCATTAAGTCCATTGGTAACGGAAAACCAGTGGGTGGCAACCCGCCCAGAAAAGCAGATGATGAAACAGGTACGCTAGGCTTGAAGCTTGATGGTTCTTTGGTATCAGCACTTGTCGATAGTGAGGTGGATGTGAAAGGTAACTTTGAAGCTGATGAGCTACTAATCGATTCAGAGATCTTAGCTGGAACGGGAGACCCGTGAAGGGGACTCGATCTCTCTTCGGACTTTTCAGATGGCGTTTTGCGATGCGCAGGAGGGGGAGTCCTTTGCGATGAGGAGCTCTGGTTGCTCCCACATCGGGCTTGCACTGGTGTGGTGGAGGCACTTCCTTTTGAGGACAGCGGAGTTTTTGAGTGAGCGTTCACTGAAGCTCTGTCCTCGGGTGTTCTAGTCTTTTCTCTCGCAGTTAGGCACGATTCGTAAGGCTTGAAGCTGGGCTTGTTGTCCGGTACGTGGATGACCGGAGATTTGTCATCATATTTCTTGCTGGCTTTCTCCGCGGCGGAGATGAGTTTGGGGTTGGGCGTGTCGGCGCCGATAGCGCTGCAGGTTTGCGCGAGTAAAGCCAGCGGGCTCTTTTTCGCGTCGAGCTGCAACAAAGAGAAGCAGTCTATGAAATGAAACGTCGGGTAGAGGTTGCGAGTGACGGGTGTACAAAGGGACCGCGGGGTTGCGGAGGCGCGGGAGCGCGGGCGGGGTCCAATCACGCGGCCGACGCGCCATTATCCGCGCGTCTGGCAGCCGTCGGCTCCGCTTGACATTTCACTCCGCTCCCGCATGATGTAATCTCGCAGTGAAAAGGGCAATTTGTGCCGCTGAATTTGCGGCACGCCTGAACTTGCGGCGCGTTGTCACGTCACGTCTATTATCGCGGGACTAGCTCACTATCCGGACGAGTAATGGGGGGAATATTCAGAGCGTCGCAGTTGGCATTTTGCGACCAGTTTAATTGTCATTTAGACGGCAATACAATCGGAATACGAAGTAGAATCGTGCTGTAAACGGTCTAAAGAAAAAATATAATTGAGCATAAACATGCATTTGTAATTAACAATACTAATTGCACGTATGTTTACGTAAATACCATGTGGCAAACAATGTTGTTTTTAATTATCAGATTGCTATTTGCAGTGTAGATTTATAAGCAGTTTTGCTTTACACGTTTTCAATAGATCATAAATTATTAACGACACGCTTCAAAATCCTCAATTATAAGTTATTACTTATAATTAAGGATATTGCATTTTTTTATTTTTGGATTAATTTTCCTATTGTTATTATTGTACAATATTTTGTTTATGTCTAATTAGAAGTATATGAGTGATAAATATACTTCGGAAAATGCTATAAATTAGATTTAAGAATTAATTAGATAGTATTACTAGAAAAAAGTATTGTCTCGGGTTTCAGATGGGACTCGAACCTGCGCCTTTTGCATTACGGGGAACTGTTATATCGTTATGTAGCCAATACTAGTTTCGTTAACATTAAAAGTATGTTTTTTTCTGAAACATGCTATTATTTTATATACATGTTTTTAAATCAAATAATAACAGATATTAATCTGCGTTCTACGAAATATATTCAAACACTGGCATAATGTATTCGCAGATTTTTCAAATAGTAAACATTATTAACGTTAACAATTCGAATTCTTTTGTTTAAAGATTTTATGTCGAAACAATACAAAAAGATTTATGAGGCTCGTTTCTGTGAGTAATGCGTTTTCATTTAAAATGATTAATCGCATTTATCAAACGGTGCTGTTCGGATTGATGAAAAAATATGACGGTTCCGTGCAGTTTTTAAATTTTTTGTTATAATTCTTTTGGACAGTTCTTGGTCTCATGCCTCGTTTGCAACACACCAACAAAACTTAATTGGTAGTTATTAAATTTAAATCCAATGTCCATTATTTGCATGCAAACAATGTCGTTTCAAGTCTGCAATTAAATATAAAAACTTTCAAACCTTTTAAATTTTACGAGTCCAGACCACATTAAATATTGGTACAACTAATCGAGGAATTAATTATATAGATCTTAAAGTCGAAACTTAGTTACTTATTATTGTAATTAATTCCTTTGATCCACAGCCGCCGTATTTTTTGTAAATATAATATCTTTATTGCAATTGTACGTTTCTTTATGTTATTTAGTTTGTTTATGATGTTTAATACAAAATAAACCATAAAACATAATCCAGTTGAGTAATCCCCTAAGAATATTTAAGTTTTAAAGTTTTATTCGACTAAAAATATTTATTTAGGTATACCTACTATATTTCACTTTTCTTATTATACACATTTCTTCTTTGAAATGTAAAGAATTTAATTTATGTGACGCAAATTTATTAGGTCAAAGCAATTTGTTTGCATTTGAAATAGTCAGTTGGAATATTACTGGCTATAGTATTTTATTACCGAGGTAATTATGCTAAATTATACCCTGTGCCACAGTTATCTAGTCATACCCATAATTTACTATTATTCTAGGCTTCATACTTTCAGCAATTAGAAACAATTACATTGAAAACAGGAACTAATTCCAATTTGTCGCTAAATTATTCTTGGAATTCTTAAAACTGTTTGGATGAAAACAATTTTCCGCTTTAATGGATTTGTTGTGCAATGTTCAATATATCATATTATAAAATTAACAGTAACAACAAATTTATTTATTTTCGTTAATTAATTTAGTTTTTATTTAAATTTGACTGATCACTAGACAAAAGATAAACAAGTTTTATTCATAGTTAATTAATTTGTCTAATTTACAGTTAGGTAAATGTCGAATTAAAACACGCGAGAATATTGGTAGGTAGAAAAAAAAAAGAAACGATTTGTATACGCCGACACGGACGGATGAGAGCGACTTGTTATCAACTAACCGTGGTCGGAAGTGGTGACAGATAATCCGGTCTCAGATACTGATTACTTGAAGTGAGCATGTTGCTCCACAATACGTTATCTCTTTCCAGCTTTAATAACGCGGTACACTTTTCAATAACACTTCACAAAATCCAAGGCGTAGCATTCCATGCACTAGTCACTCGCGCGGCGCGGCGTGTTACGTGTGGCACCGTTGCTGGACAGCGTACGACTGAGCGTCTGTCGTCCCCCCACCCTGACACGTTGTCACTCGTCGCCGCGCCATTTTTGCATTCTGTGTACTTTGCGGGAGCTTTGCGTCGTATCCCCACCGCTTGACACCCTGTCGCTTCCGTCTCTCTCGCGCGAAAAATTACCAGATAGAACGCTTACCGCGCGTTTGATGAAAGGTTTTATACATAAAATATGCAGTGGGCGCGATGCGACAGAGATGCATAGGCCGGGAAATTGAATAGCGGAGTGAAGGAGCAAGTAATAATTTAGTTTCAAAGCCGACGTGGGCGTTTTTACTTTTTACGGGACGCTGTCGTTGGGAGCTTGTTTAGATTTCCGTCTTGAAGTTTTATGTCTCATTTTGACTGTACAATGAGAGGGCGGCGTATTCTTTTATTGGCCGTATGTCTGTCGACTTAAAGTCTTTCTTTTGAATTTATTAAGAATATTCTTTGTAATTTATGACAGAGGTAAATGAGTGTTGGGTAAATAAAATCAGTATAATTTAAAGTTATGAGATTTTTACATGTAATGTTTTTGTTTGTATCGTAAGTTAGCTTCGGAATGCGGCCCCATTTATTGTCTATAGGTTTTTATATGTAGCTTACTAGAATAGTCAGACGATTATATTGAAATAAGTAAATAGTAATTTTAAAAAAAAACCTGTTTCACAATTATAATAGCATTGATGATAATTAAAGCCGTAAAATAATAACAATTCGCGGCGTTAATAATTCGAATAACAAATTAAGATAAATTATTTTAAACCAAGACTTTTAATTAACATATGTCTATTTCAGGTTTTTTCTCTGGTATTACTGCCGAATGGGATTATCTGCAATAATTTTCTTCATTCTAGCCATCATCATCATCATTATATCAGCCATTAGAAGCGAATTAGCAATCGCTGACTCCACCCTGTGTATTTGAGCTGCACTGTTTCGAATGGGTATACCGCCATCTATCGGAGATGGTAAGCAGCATCCCCGTCGCGGATATTGCGCTCTGCGATTGCCAACATGCTTGCCCAGCGTGGCAGTTATGGGCAGTCTTCCCTTTTTTGGGGAGGCCTATATCCAGCAGTAGACTAACAATGGCTGGAATAATGATGAAGTTTTAAAATTAACTTTTTAAATGTATATTTTAAATAAATCTAGTACATAATCCACTAAATATGATTATGTTTAACTTGTATTAAGAATTTGATATTTCCAATATTTTATTTGCAATTTATCTGTGTGAAATGCACCGTCACATCTGTTTTCTATTTTGCCCTATGGTTGACTGAAAGATAATGCAGCTAGGCATTAAGTCCGCCATGCTTATGTTGCATTTATGATGAGCAAAAAGTTAAATAAATATGTAATTACTTAATGATTTGTTTATCCAACGTGTCAGAAATAAAATCCTCAGGTAATATTATATAGCCTTTTGTATTCAATAGACTCGTACATCCGGCCATTGTAGTGGGACCACCTACCAAGTTTATGGACCAAAAACCCTAAAAAAGCACTCAATATTTTTTTCTCTAAAGCAAAGTAACACGTCGCAATTTTTATAAGTCTATTAATATTTTTTTGTTGTCTGTTTAACAATGTTTTTTTTTCAAAAATCCATTATTTCAGCTTTTACTCAATAATCATAAAATTTAAATGCTATCTAAATTTTATGATTATTGAGTTTTATGATATGGTATTGTAATAACTACAAAAGGATTAAGAGTAGTGTAAATAAAAATTTTAATTGTTTTAAAGTACATAACTATTGTAAATGCAGTGCATGCTTAGGTTAGATGAAATGATTTTTTGTTTTTATTTACTTTAGCCAAAAAAGCGTGGAAGTATATTTGCGACTTTTATTGGCTTGCTAGTTTTTCTTTTAACCACCCAATGTGTATTTGTTTTCTATGTGAGTCATCGCCTCTTTATCTTTATTTTTAATGCCCAGAATTGTCTAGGTAAATATTTAATAGAGAATTAGCCCCACATCTGATAATTGACCTGTCTCCGTGATAAGTCGCTTGAAACACTTGTTTGACATCACATCTGGCAACATCAGGAATCACAAATATCATAAAATAAATATATATTTAGATATCCAGTTATAGAACAAAGACAAATGTATCATATACATTTAAACCTGGGTGATGACTCTTGGCGCTTTAGAACGTTAACAAGAAATCATCGGGCATGTCAATGAATATTCAAATTTTGTTTCACACAACACATAGGCTTTCTTCTACCTCGAAAACCCGTTTCCATGAGTTATATATGGCTTTTTATTTTTCTCTATGAAATGGGAATGAGATTTTTTCACGCGTCGATACTTAAAGGAAAATTTAAAGATAGGACGTTCTTATACCAAGGTATCCAATGAATCCAACGGATATTCCCTTTGAGTTTAAACTAATTCAATTCCCGATTCATCTTGCCTTTGCCATGACGATCAACAAATCACAGGGCAAATCTTGATTGACTATTTGTCGATTTAATCTAGGAAATTTATGTTTTTCTCATGGTCATTGCACGTGTCGGCAAACCATCCGCGATATTTGTTCTTGCGCCTGACCAAAAAACAAAGGATGTTGTTTACCACAAGGTGCTTGAATGAAAATCCTATTAATGAATTAATCCGAGTGTATCCCAAACTGAACAAAATAGTTTCCAATATTTTTTTCTAAAATGTGTTTGAAGTACTTAATTATTATTATTATTTTTTAAAATTTTTATTCTCATTGTGTATATATTCATCGTCATTAATCATAATAAAATTCTTTTATATTTCTATCTACATTAATATTATTTTGTTAGCTAAATTAGTTCAGGTAAGGGGTAACACGACATGTATTAACTGTTAGGAGGTATGAAGTTAGCCGGGTCAGCTAGTTAAATAAATAATTAAGTCCACACGACATTTCATACCTGACTTCGAAATGAGTCGCTTAAAGCACTTGTGATAAGTTCTCATATATCAATAACACTCAGACACACAATAAATACAAATATTTGTCCTGGATGGGGATCGAACCCACGACCTTTAGTACACAAGATATGATCTCTACTATCGGCGCCATCGGGCACGTCGTATTAGAATTTCACGTAACATTAATGGTTCGAGTAATGTTTGCCAGATGACTCGGCTAAGTGTCAGAAATTCTCCAAATGACCGGATTGGAATTACAAGGGGTAGGTAATGACATGGCGTTTCAGAACTAATGCAATTGGATGCGTTCAGTTCGAGCCGAGCGACCGGTTGTGATTAGAATATAAGGGTAGCTGAACAGCTGACGGGCACTCTAGTGATATTAATGCTACCATAAATAATGATAAATTGTTACAAGAGATGTTAAAACGGTGGCTTACATATTTTTTACAGCTTCTGCCCTTTTATCATCATTATATAAGCCGTAGAAATGCAGGTTCGTCCACGCTTCCTCAAGAAAGGGGGGTTTTTGCCCATAATTGCCTTAGCATGGCATAACAGGCACGGTGGCGATTGCAGATCGTAGCTTTACAACGGGTAGATGCTGCTGCCCGACATACCGATATACCGACATCTGGCGGTTCGGGAACTCAGTCGCCCTTTAAGACACCTGTTACAGAGGGGAGTACCTACTAATCTACTCCACGGCTATTTATCCTTTGCTGGGTCTTAATTACTTTAATAATGTATTAACCATACCATCTTATTTATATTATAATTAGATTTGTTTGGAGAGATGTAATAGTATATACACTGCAGTTCATACATAGGTAAAAGTTTGGATTAATTTTGTAACAGGTTTTGAGACAGTCATACCATCCATTAAAAGTCCGCTGTTGGACATAGAACTCCCTAAGAAAGGGGGTATGTTGCCCACTATAGTCGCGCTGGGCAAGCGTGTTAGCAATCGCAGAGCGCAGCTTTCGCAACTGACATGCTGCTGCCTATCTCCGCCCAGTGCATTTGAACTGACTTTTTTTGCATGAATATACCGCCATCGATTTGTTTCGAATTTAAAAAATTTTGGTAATAGAGTGAGACTTAGACTTTTCATATCTGAAAATGATGGGTTGCTACAGGATATGTTTAGTAATAGTTTAATATGATATTTTTATTACTTCTAATAAAACAACTCTTTTAATGGCTTCAAAACGGCAGGTTATTTTAAAAAAAATTTTGTTCGGTGTTTTGGTTTCCCTGCGGCATCCGTTTTTAGAAAGTTAAAAAAGTAATAAACCGTTAAATACTTTTGTTAGTTTTTTTTTATTATTATAACTGCTTATTCTTATTATTCTTACTTATTCTGAGAACGGAAACAATTGGCCCACAATTGGTTGACCTATTGGCAATCGCTGAGCGTAGCTTTGCGACAGGAATACTAATGCCCATCTCCGCCAATAATTTATTTTTCTTTTTAAGTTTTAAACCGACAATAATTTCATTATATGCAATTTAAACTATGAAATTGTCATTGGTCCTTGATCATATTAACATATCAGCCATAGAAAGTCCACTACTGGACATAGGTCTCCTCAAAAAATGGGTACATTTTGCCCATAATTGGCAAAATTTACCCGTTACTTTAGTTGGCAATCGCTAAGCATAGCTTTCACGACGGAAATGCTATCAATCGGTTTTCGTACCTTAGTCGCCTTTTACGAAACCTAGTACAGGGGAGGGTATTATTCTACTCAGCCGGTACCCCACGGCTAGGTATTCAATTTGAAACAGGTAGATTTCTCCTTTAAAGATTCCGTTACATAGATACACATACCAAGTTAAGAAAAACGTTTCAATATAAAGCTAAAAATAAAATAAAAAATTACATACGTGATATGACATGCCCTTGGGAAACCTACAAAACCATGATAATGTTCACGTTAGAATTTCTCAATTTCGTTGAGCACTTTCAAACGCCTATTGAACATGGAATTAACACCACATCTACTCTCAAATTGGACTAGACCCACGTTAATGCTAATATAATCTTTATATTTACCAAAGGAAGGTTCTTTATCGTGTAATACGTGGGCACCCCAGCCCCATTGTGAGGCCATCAAGTGCAGCGCTGTATTGTGACTGCCACCACAAAAAGCTAACAATGACTTGACAAATCATCGCGCGGTCAAACAATGTGTGTCAATTGTGGTCGCACGCTGCCAAGATGGCGGATTTAGGGCTGTGCTTCCAGTTATAACTGTTTTATTGATAATCTTTTTAAAAATAGGTATTAAATTAAGTGAATGTTGGGTATGAAGAGAAGAAGCATGTGAGTCGAATAAATACTGTTGAAATAAGAGCATTTCTTAGTATGTATGGTGTGAGATTAATGGATAGTTTAAGGAATAACGTGATAAAATATCAATGCGATGTGAAAAGTGATGTTGTGACAATAGAAAACGGAATGTTGAGATGGTTTGGACACGCAGAATGGATGTATAAAAGGAAATTGACTGCAAAATATATAGACGACATGAATGCAAGAGTTGGTGTAAGACGACCGAGGTGAATATACCAGGACCAGGTAGAAGAGGTATTAAAGTCCTTGTTTTATACGTCTTTTACCAGGTCAGGAAGTACCATGAATAAACGAGCATGTATGATAGGACTAATGCGAGTAAAGGAAGCAAAAGAAGTATGCCAATATCGTTGCAAGTGGCTATTCCATGAACTTTGTATTTGCACCTTTACTTTATATATGTTTTTTGTATATTTGTTTGTCAAACTAAACGTATAGCAAAAATGGTTGACATGTGAGTAATATTATTGAATAAATACTTGTATTAAAAATACTGTTTAATTTTTATTTGACAGTAAATTGTATGTATATATGCTTTAGCATTAGCCACTGGCAGAATAGAATAGTAGATCTCCCAGTATTTGTTGTAAAATGCGATTGAGGTACCAGAACCGATAAATAGCGGTATATCCACTCGAAGCAGTGTATTTCAAATACAACGGGCGGGGATGGGCAGCTGCATTACCGTCACGAAGCAATGCTTTGTGATTGCCATTATGCTTAATAAATTATTGACAAATTCCATCTTTCTTAGGGGCTGCTATGATGATGTTAACCAAGATGTGATGTGCCAAAAGAGAACTGGTTCAGGATCATAAGGCACACAGTTTTCGTGATCTATGTATAGTCTTTAAGGAACTTTAATGAACAAATCATTTGTGGAAGAAATATAAAATATTTTTAGAATAGTACCTGAAAGCAAGAACTTATCTGGATAGGAATCTTGAGTAATTTTACTGCTATCAAGGCAATAAAAGTTTACCCTTTTTTAAATCGATAATCGAAAGGTATTTTTTTCAGTCCGTAGTCCTTAATCCTTAAATATATTATAATAAATTTATAGACCCTTGTCTTAGAGGAAGGTAACAAAGAAAATCTTTGCGTAAGAAGTCTGATATACTCTTAAAATCTCTTTTAAATCAAAACTCTTCTGGAAATAACTTCCAGTCATCTTGAGTGTGCTGACCGCTATTGAGGCAATAAAAGTAAACAATTTTCGATTTGATAACCGAAACGTTTTTTTCTCAATAGGCAGCCCTAATCCGGTTCAAACGACGCCGCCTTTGTCACGCTGCTCCCGCGCACCGTGGGGCATGTCCGCCGCGCCGACAATATCGCTCGCCGATCCGACACGATGCGATGACGAGACGATATCCACTCACTTCATCATCGGATCTAAAAAAGCCGAGGCCAATGTTAAATATTATGCATGTATAGTATCGTCTGCATTAGAAGTCTTTATTGCATCACCAATCCGCATTGTACCGGCGTGGATTGTCCATGTTTCTTATCTATACCAACATTTTCCCACAACATATTATACAGTGACCTAACTCCGTGGTAAGTCGCTTAAAGGACTTGCGTTACAGACGCCAGACAACATAGAAATCACAATATACTATTGAATAACATATATTTTACACCCAGAACAAACATATATCATCATATTATATTTACTCTGGGCGGGAATCGAACCTACCCATGGCGTACAAGATAGGATCAATAAATATCATCTGCGCCATCGGGTCCGTGACTATATCTATGTTTTTACACAAAAATACAATTTTAATATCTGTTTGTTACTCAAAATTTTACAGCTTTTTACTAAATGCATGACAGTGTACAATGTTTACACAAAAAATTTTTTCGCTGCCTCTCTCTCAGTTTGTTCCAGCTTATCTCTAAAATGGCGACTGATTTTAACTAGACTATCCCTGGCACATAATTGATGGTAAAATGAGCAGCTTTGGCTACTTTTGTTTTACATATAACATTGTATATTTACACGTTTGTAGCGAATAAACTGGACAGCTCTTTAAAAAAATATCTCAAGTGAAAGTTACATTAGCAGCAAGTAACATTACATAGCCGTGAGGTATCCGGCCGAGTATAACAGTACTTCCCTTTGTGCCAGGTGTCGTAATTTTCCACTTAGGTACCGGTACCGACATGTGGCGGTATATTCATCCGAATCAGCTCGAACACACAAGGTTGGGCAATTATGGGCAGTTCCCTCTTTCTTATATCCAGCAGTGGACCTCCGATAGCTATAATGATGATGAGGAACAATACATATATATATAGGTACTAGCTGTACCGCAAACGTTGTTCTGTCAATTAAATTACATAAAATTACTAAAATGACTATGAAAAAAATAGATTTAATGACAGAACCGTGAAAATTTAGGGTTGTAGGCTTTTTAAATGCCACATAATAAAAGAAAAAGCCAGAACACCCCTTATCACTTGTGTTTGAAAAATTTACGAGTATGGTAGCTGATTCTCGGACTTACTGAAATATGCACATAAAATTTCATAAGAACAGGTCAAGCCGTTTCGGAGGAGTATGGGCACGAACATTGTGACATAAAAAAATTATATATTAGAAAGAAGATAAACATAGAATGTATTTCGTTGCTATTTAAGCCAAATACATCTTAATTTATTTATTTACATCAAATCGTATTAATTGCTGATTATTCTAAACGCTTTAACGTATATTTCATTGACATTCAGTCAACATAATTGTTACTTGTCTTGCGGCTCGTTTTATTTGAGTGTTTAACATTCAAAATGAACCAAGTCCTTAACAGAGTTTAGTGTTTGTATTTTCGCAAAGCTATTTTACATGGCCAGAGAGAGCTCAAGCGTGGTACATACGGGACTAGATAAGGGCAATGAAACACTGCAATTAGTATTCACTGCATTCTAACGAGCTAGTGTGTGTTGCCTTTATTGATGGTAAATAATGCAGAGTTGGTAAATAGTGCCGTGAGGTACCGGCGGAATAGAATAGTACCTCCCAGTGCACCCGGTGTCGTAAGAGGCGCCTGAGGTACCAGAATCGACACATGGTGGTGGTATACATCCAAAACAGTGCTGCTCAAATACACTAAGCGGGGGTAGGCAGCATAGTCCCCGTCACGTCGCTGCGCTCTGCGATTGCCAACACGCTTGCCCAGCGTGGCAATTATGGGCAAATAACCTCCTTTTTTCGAAAGGCTTATGTCCAGCCGTGGACTTCTAATGGCTGGCATGATGAATGCAGAATTGTTTAATAATTGCGTTATATTTGTACATACACGCTTAACAGTTCACATTCTGGTTTGAAGGGTGAGAGAGGCAGTGAAATTACTGGGTAAATGTGACATTGTGTCTTCAGTTCACAAGTGGTAACTTTGTGACGACACGAGCTTAATACTTGTTTGATGTCTTCATAACATAAAACTAAATCCCTTCAAACCGGAACAAAGCAATGCGAATACTGCTATTTGTCGGTAAAAATAGATGAGATAGAGGTACCAATGCAGACGACATTTGTGTTACGGACATCAGACAACAAAGATAACACGAATATAATGTAATTCTAAATTACATATACAACACCCAGACACAAAATAACTACATTTCGCCAAGATGGGTATCGAACCCACGACCCATCCGACATAAGATAGCAAGACGCCATCGAGCCCTTCACAATAACTGAATATATTTAATATTTATGGATATAGATCTAAGTTATATCTATCGTTTTCACTTATCGCTTTTTTAATATTATGTTGACCAAAGTACATAATGAGATCATTACCAAAAAAGTCCAGTCAAAGCGAATGCACCGCTTAAACAAACCGAGAAGATCTCAACTGGCTTCTTTATACTAGAATAAAGTTTAGGATTACATTCTAGCCAGCTTAGCTCGCGGTATCTAGAGCTGTTGATCCCAAACTACAGCTCAGCTCAAACGGAACTAATCCCCGTCGAGATAAGTACGTCGCGTCATTCTAATTAGCTTGCAGCGCTTTAATGAGCTGCGGTGTGCTGTCTTGCCGTTAAAGCGAAGTAAAAACAGAGATTCGTTTGCTGAGTTTTAACGAGTTCAAAACGTTTTAGTGCACGCTGATGGTAGTTATTGTTTGTTGGGGCTGGAGGGTAACTGAGGTGCTTAATATTGTTCCGGTAAAGTGGTTTGTCTGATTATAAAGTGTGTTATTTTTTATTATCATACCAGTCATTGGAAGTCCACTGGAGGATATAGACCTCTCCAAAAAAGGAGGTTTTGGCGACGGGGATGTTGCCCATCCCCGCCCTGTGCATTTGAGTAGCACTACCGCTATCTGTTCTGGTATCTTAGTCACCTCTTACGACACTTGGTGCAGTGGGAGTTACTATTCTACTTTGGCGGTACCTCACGGCTCTATTTATAAAAATCGACTTAAAAATCATTATCTTATCTTCAAAGGTATTTCTGAAAATAATTTTTGTTATTTTTTAACCTTTACGTATTCAATTTAATTTTTCAGATAAATATATTAATAAACTTCTTATGAATTATTTTCGACGTAATTAGTTTTTGTTATGAGTTATGAATTACTTGAGGTATATATATAGGAAATAAAATGTGTGCAAGTTTTTTAAGGATTATGACCAATAGAGGTTAATAAGTGTCACAATGATTCGAATCTACATTACTACCTTTCGTATCTCTTCTATGAAATAATTGACATGTAAAATCTCAGTGAATTAATGTCAAGTGACAAATATTAATTAAGTGTTTAAAGCAAAATAAACCCTAATCCATGCATGGAAATATCACTTTTATTTAAATAGCTATATTTTTTGCTATTGTGCTCTATATTATTTTTAATTACATATATTAGATGTACTTTCATCAAAATACCACACTAATTACAACATTTATACTACTAAATAGTCATGTACGCAATGCTGGGTTCCTGTTTCAAGAGTGACAGAGACAGAAAAATTAATGGGTGACGCGCTGGTGATATCCTTGTGATAATACGAGCGTATATAGGCTGCGATGGCGCGAACTGTATTTTTCGATAGTTGATTCGATTAAGATTTACGCTCGTATTGTTGTACACTGATTATCATATATATCCTTACCGCAGTATGAAAAACATTTTTCCTAATCTATGATACATGTAACAATACAGGTAAATTGTAACGGGGCTGAGCTCGCCAGCAAGTGTGTTTATATTGGCACGGCTTCCTGCCCATGATGGATGGCCGGAGTGATTTATACCCGCCATCAGCCGGCCCCTATTTATGCACTTATTGTGAAGGAAAAGCGATCATAATTCATAACTGGACGTGGTTAGAGTAAGGGAGGAAGCGGTTTGTCTTAGAATCTATATTTATATACAATAAAATAATAATAGATTTTTAAAGTGAAGTACAGGCAGAGCAGGATATTTTCTTCAACTGCACCAGGGGTCGTAAGAGGCGGCTGAGATACCAGAACGGACAGATGGCGGTATATCCATCCGAAACAGTGCAGCTCATAAACACAGGGTAGGTATGAGCAGCAGCATTCCCGTCGCGAAAGCTGCGCTCTGCGATTGCCAACACGCTTGCCCAGCGCGGCAATTATGGGCAAAAAACCTCCTTTCTTAGAGAGTCCTATGTCCAGCAGTGGACTTCCCAATGTATGATGATGATGAAATAGAATTTTTAACCTTATTCCAATAACTTAATTCACGCGTAAAAAAAGGTAACGACTTGGTTAAAATTGCAAAGATAGGAAAATATAGAATACATCATTATTTTCCGAATTCATTTATATGATTAGTGGTGGTCCGGTGGAAGAAATTCCACCATAGTTTATGGAAATTGGGCTTGAACTTTATTCTATTTCCATTTATAATGAGATCATAGAGAGTCCGGTCATTCTATAGAGAATTGATGCTTCCCTCATGTCATTGTGTATCTTTGAAACGTTGGTGTGTGTCATAATTGTATTAGGTTTATTTGTATGTTTGTTGAATTATTTTGTAATTTTGAAACACATAACTTTTAGCGTTATTAACATTAAACTTAATATAAGTACAGTATATAAGTACCTATGTAACTACTACTATATTAATGTAAAGCAGAAAGAGCGGTCTCTTCTAAAACAAGTTTTTTACCTATTTTTAGTTTAACCTATAAGAAGAGACCTACAATGTACAATTAATGGTCTTTAACAGTAGAGAAATTTTGTAATTATAGATCAATACGTATTTCTAGACTGTTGTTAAAGTTAGAGTAAACATTAATTGAAGAAATGTTCTTGCAGTAAGACAATCAAGTATAGCCCGCGTGCTAGTAAGCTTCACCTCAGCTTATTATCTATTTTTATTATAATAGGGCTATAATTAGCGCGTTAGATACCTTGTTTGACGGTAGAAATAGGTTAGAGTGCGGTACCAATAAAGATGACATTTGTAGATACATTTCTTAATAACTATAGTAGTTTCAGTATGTGATTCGGCCACTGTACTGAAACTAATAAATAATTGGATAAGCCGCCAGTAAATTCTGATTAATGCAAGCAAATTAATTAGGCAAATGCCTAATTAATTTGCTGACTTTAATATAAAGAAAGACTATTTCAAAGTTGCGGGTATGGATCTAATATCTAACAAACTGTATATTGTTTATAAATTTTTTGAGTACTATAACAATTATAAAGTAACCCACGCTAAACTTCTTTGTTTAATTTACAAACAATAGCATTAGCATTTATTGTTGCATTGCTTGTTTAAATTACGATGACAAATGAATGGAATAGGAACGCAATAAATATTGAAAAGTGAATTTTGCTGGAATCAAGCAAATATTATGAAGATTCCGAAGTACTGCTATGACTTAGACCAAACCAGTAAGACAGGCTCAAAGCTCATTAGCCGAAAAGATAATCAATCATAAAGAATTAACGCCGGCGGTGCGCTGCCTACTGCTAACGCTAGATGGCTTCTTTTGAACTATCCTCATAATATATTTGGAATTCTATTGGTCATTGTTTGCCTTGCATATACGGGGTAGCAAAACAACAATTCAAAAGCTCATAATTTTGAAATAGCGCAATTTCATTTGTGTTGCAATTAGATTTTTATTCTTTACTAGCTGTGCCCGCGACTTCGTCCGCGTGGAATAGTTTTTTTGGATACCACACCTCTTTACCTTAACTTTTATAAACTTTGAATGTCATGTTCATTTATATCGAATTAATGACCTGAAAAATAAGTGTCAAGTTTTTAGCTCTTAATATAGCGATACTTCCATACAAATTTTCATCCCCCTTTCAACCTCTTACAATCTTTAATTCGTATCAAAAAATAGCTAATGTTCTTTCTCAAGGTCTAAAGATTGTCTGTGCCAAATTTCATCAAAATCGATTGAGAGGTTTAAGCAGGAAATAGTAACAGACAGACAGACAGAGTTACTTTCGTATTTACAATATTAGTAGGGATAAATTGCCTGCATGCTTTAATGGTGCATCTGAGAATAATAATTGTGTTTGAATACCGGTTTTTAAGTAGATAAGAACAAATAAAGTAAAAATTATGACCTCTTTTGAAGAAGTTTGCAAAGTTAAATAAGACGGGAAGACTTCATTCACTCTGTGAGTAAATACGCGTTACTCAAAGACGTGCTGCAAGTTACTGTCTTGAGACCAATCTTTTTAATATTAAGCGTTTTTAACTATTTGAAATTGCTTAGAGTTTTATTTTTTTGTCTGACGTCCAAGGGTTGTAATGTTATTTTTGTAAGCATTATGAAAAGAAAATACAAGAGAGTCTTCTATCAATTATCATATTTAGTAAATCGTAAGTTTATTATTAAGGACATGTTGAATGGTAACGAGCTTGTTACCATCCCTATCAAGGGGCCCGAGGGTAGTAGGTTCAATGTCCATTAAAAACAAATATGTATGTATTACCTTTGTTGTTTAATATCCATAACACAAATGTTTTTCGGAGACAGGTCGATGCGTGTAATGTTGTGAGAATTTATTAATCTTTATTATATTAAAAATGTTATATTATAAATAGTTTTATTTCGAGATAAAGCTAACATTCGAAATACCTTCATAACTGTAAAAAAGTATTAAGGCAATAGAATTTAATATCTATTATTAATTATGGGTATTATAGTCAATTTGGAATGAAGCGGTTGCGTTATCCCGCTATTGATTTCAGCATTCCCATTCTCAATTGAGTTGTTACCAATGCTTATAAATAATCCATTAGTCAAGAGGCACTCGATTCAAATCCCTATCTTTATACACACCAGGTATGCACTTTCCATCGGATCCCGGCAATATGGTTATTATTTACGCTTGCCCGAGATGTCGGCGGTATCTCTCGGGCCACTGAGCAAATACATCGCTTCAGAGCGACCGCCGACAACCACTTAGCGGGCGGGAGCCAATGCGCGTCTGCTTGCACTGGGACACGGCCTTCACAATTCGATAGAAGAGAACCGCTTTTTATTTAAAACTTGCAGAACTCTTCGGTTTCACTCACTTAATTCCTCCTCCAGTGACAATATGGTGGTACAAAATGTATACACTCTTCAAGAAAGGAGGTTTTTGCCTATAATTACCGCGCTGTGCAAGCGTGTTGGCTATCGCAGAGCGCAGCTATCGCGACGGGGATGCTGCTGCTCAGCCCCGCCCTGTGTATTCGAGATGCACTGTTTTGGATGGATATACCGCCTCCTGTCAGTTCTGGTACCTTAGCCGCCTCTTACGACACCTGGTGAACTGGGAGGTACTATTTTATTCTGCCGTACCTCACAGCACCTAATTTAATATACCGACTATGTGTAAAAGAGTTTTTGACATGAGTTCTGTCAATTTTGAGTTTATTTGTTACAAACGTACATCAATATAAATTCTATGGACATAGTTGTATTTTAGGTAGCAATTTCTAAAAGATAAATAAATAGCTCTTCGTTGAAAAAATAGCTCTCTAATCTATACTAATATTATAAATGTAAATAGTTTTTTGAACGCGCTAATTTCAGGAATCGCTGGTTCGATTTGAAATAGTCTTTCAGTGTTGGATAGTCTATTTATCAAGAAAAGTTACAGGCTATTTTATTACTATTGTTATATAATATACCAATAGTAGTGTAGCTTTAATGATACTAGATTTGTTCTTATTTTAACTAACTTAACACGGATGAAACTGCAGGGCGCTTCGAGTACTGAATTATTTTCATAATCGGTTTAGTAATTTTACAATATTAGTATAGATTAGGTGCCCTTAATCTTGCTCTGTATGTGCAGATATTTTTAACAATGTAATTTTACTGATAAGAAGAACAAGTGTAAGGCATTAAGGCATTCAAGAATAAGTATTTATTAAAAGGAAATAGTTTGTAAAATAAATTTGAATACTTATATTAAGAAATTAATTATTAAGAAACGAAACGAAAGACATATAACTGTTGTTGATTTATTTTTTATTTGATCATGAAATTAATAATATTGTTTGAATTATTTTCTTATTATTATAAAATAATTGTAAAATTAATCATATATGTTTGTCAATAAAAAGTAGTTATATTTAAATAACTACTTTTATAATTTATTCCATGTAGAAAGAAGGATAGGCCTAGATTTTTCTGTTTACTTTCTCCGTCAGTAAGTTGTATTCGTTGTTAGTGCTACCAGCTAGGAAGTGAAATTACCGGGTAAAGTGACATAGCATCCTCAGGCCACAAGATTACTGTCGCGTAACTAACATTTGTGATATTACGAGCATCTATACAGCCGTAATAGAATGGGAGCTATAATACGCTTGACTGTGTGTTTGTGTAGTTTTTATTGTCAGTAATATAAAAAATAGTCATGTCTATCCAGTTTTTAAGTCTATAGCAAGATATCAGCGGCAAGTCGCACGACTTCCTGTTGCGGAGTGCGCGCCGGCACGGGCACTGGCGCTGAAGCCTTTCAGCGTTTGCTGAATGCTGCCTTGTTATCACAGTTCGACTCTCTCCGTGTTTCACTATGTATTGCAGTTATTCTGTATTGGCTATTACATAGAATACCGTTTTAGTAACTGTCATAGGTTTCCTATACAGGTCGTTTGTATTCTTGTTATGTTCTTATTAAACTAGTGGTCGACTGGTGGTCGTAATACGACCAAAACTTTTCAACATTTCCTTGTCAATCAATATATTACAATTAATGTTTACTTTATTTATGTATCATTTACAGTACGAACATACAGTAGGCAGAGACTATGGATCTCCACTTGTTACATTCTTGGCAAACCTCTTTTGCTTTTTTTACTTGCATTAGCCCTTGCATACTCGCTCGTTTATTCTTAGTTCCTTCTTAGACCTGGCCCTTCTATAATACCTCTTCTACCTGGTTCAGATATGTTCGCTTCGGTCTTCCAATACCAACTCTGCATTTACTTAATTAAACAGTAGGGAGTGTTATGTATGTATTTAGAATATTGCATTTTATAGGCGACTAAGATACAACCGACAGATGGCGGTATATCCATTTAGAACTATTAGTTGCTTAAATACACAGGGCGGGCAGCAGCATCACCGTCGCGAGAGCTGCGCTCTGCGATTGCCAACACGCTTGCCCAGCGCGGCAACTATGGGCAAAATCCCCCATTCTTGAAGAGGCCTATGTCAGTGGACTTCCAATGGCTGATATAATGATGAATTGAAATCACAAATATAATACTTAAATAAATATAAAACCTATCCAGACAAAAAAATATATTCAACATATAAAAATTTGTCGGGGAGAATCCAACCTACGACCTCGGCATAAGTTAGGGACACTACCTATTGCGCCATTGGGTCCATCCATACTGAAGTTCAAATAATAACAAATGACAAACGATTACTTCGGATAAAGCAAGCAGCTAAGTCACAGCTATTTAGCTTCAAAATAGTTGCGTCTACGAAAATATAGCATTCCGTCCAAAACAAATAGCTCCATAAAACACGCGTATATTAATCAGGGTGTTTCTACCAGCTGACGTTTTTATTTTAGAGCTAGGGAACCTCGTAAATCAGCATGGCCGCCGTCACTAATTAACACTGGTTTAAATCTGCCGGTTTAGTGGGGCGGGCGGCTTATTAATCGTAGGTAGGGCTGCCACTTTGAAATAAATGTTTATCTTATTTTTTTTGCCGTAAGGTACCAGCAAGTGTAAGAGGCGATTAAGATACCAGAACCAACAGATGGCGGTATATTCATCCGAAACAGTGCAGCTCAAATGCCTAGAGGGGGATGCGCAGCAGTATCCTCCAAAAAATTATCATCATCAGCGTACCAGCCATTGGGAAGTCTACTGTTGGGCATAGGTCTCACCAAGACAGAGGGATTTTTGCTTATAATTGCCACGCTGGGCAGGCGTAGATATATTGCTACCTAGATACCTAGATACCTAGATATTGCTCCCTGCGTTGCCACGCAGGTAGCAATCGCAGAGAACAACTTTGTGACACAGTTACTGCTGCCCATCCTCACCTTGTAGTATTTAAGCTGTTTCCTGTTATGGGTGCGTATACCGCCATCTGTTTTTTCGGTACTTAAACGCCTATTAACACACCTAGTACAGAGGGAGGTGCAGGTTGGTATAAACAAAAATTAACGACATAATTATCTTTTAACAGCGTTCGTGAAAGTAGTTTCGCCAGTTCGTCTTTGCGTCTACGTCTACGTTTCAACAAGGCAATAAAATAATAAATAATGATGTGGTTGACTACATAAATAACCTCACTTCTAGCTACTGACTTGTTTGGCAATAAATAATGAATGTATGGTAGAGTGTCACATGAACGAGACTTTCTGATATATTGTCAGAAACACTTTTTATAAACCAGGTCGACAAACAAGCATACATTCCGCGTGATAGTAAGCTGCACTGCAGTTAATAAACTTATAAATTCACAAGGATATTACTAACGCGTTACCAACCTTATGACTTAAGGATATTATGCCACATTATCTAGTAAATTCTGACTCCCTCACCGTTCTGAGCGGTACACAGCAATGCGAACACTGATATTTAGTGGTAGAAATAGGTGAATGGGAGGTAACATTGCAGACGATCGTTTGTACTAGGACTACGTCATGTAAATCTATCCGATGCCGGTGGACTGCACTTCTGTTGTGCTATCAAGTCCTCGGTATCACGTAACATTTTTATGTAGTATTATTTTTTGTGCTGAGATATAGAATATTATTTGCGCTATAATTGATTCGCTTTTCTAAAACATCATTATATTATTTCCCATGACCAACCGACTGACATAATCACTAATATAAATAAAAAAAATATATACATTCCAAAAAAGGTCCCTAGAGTGCTTGCAGCATTTCCTCGCTGCACAGCAAGCGTAATCCTCTGCATCAGAAAAGCCCCGGAGTGGTCCACCGGTCCCCCGGTCCACCAAACGCCTTCCTAATTCTTTAATGAATCAGTTTCCTTCCTTATTCCACTAACCAGAAGTTTCAATAGCAATTGATACGAAAGCATAATTAGGTGTTTTTAATCTGGCAGCCGTTTCCGCTGCAGCTGCAGATTGGGCTGCAGTCGAGGTCACACGCGAGGGACTAAAAGTACAAACACATGTATAATCCCATAAATATGATGCAGAAGTAAATAAACACATTTTTATCTATGATGTTAATATAAATAAGTTCTAAAGCGTGACAACCCTGAGTATACTAGTTGGGACACTTTGAAAGCTCGCTGAAAACAGAATGGCCCGCCCGATTTATGGTGTCCTGACGCGTGTTAACAAATTTATTGGCATGTACCGATTTCTATTTCTGATATACTATTCTAGTGGCAGTTGTTCGCTGTTGGTTTTATGGAAGAACGATTTTGTACAATAAACCCATTAAATTAATGAACTTGCCGTATTTATTTTCAACTCGATCGTCCTCAATCCAACATATATAACAATTCCCACAACATCTCATACATTGACCTGATTCCATGATAAGTCGCTTAAAGCACTTGTGTTACGGACAGCAAACAATAGAGCAATCACAAATATACTACTTTAATACAAATATTTAACACCCAGACACAGAACAAATATTAATGGAGAAGCGAATGACTGGTTGACGTATCAATTAAAGCTGGACCTAAACTATGGGGGGTAGACACTTGAAATTTAGCACAAATACTTCAACAACTAACACGTAAGGAGGCATTAAGAAAGGATTTTGAAAATTCACCTCCTAAAAGGATAAAAAGGGGTTGCAAATCTAGTATGAAACATTGTTGCCTTTGAAGTTTTTCAAAATGAAAGTCACTAGAAGGAAGATTCTTTATTAATGGTCATGAAACATAAGTTAAATATTTTTTTAAATCATCCCTTAAGAAGTTAACTTTTTACCTCCTCAAGAGATGATTTTTGATGTGGTGCAAGGTCAGAATGAAAGTTCTGTAACGAAACGCGGTTGAAACTGCTAGATGATGCTGATCTATTGATAACAATATTACTTATATACATATTTGTATGCATCAAGCCTGTGTCCCATCAGAGTAACCTCGTGACTTGAAAATGTTATGTCACATTATACAGTAACTTCCTTGCCATTCTCACCCTTCGAACCGAAATACAGAAATGCAAACACTGCTATTTATTTATATTAGTAGAAATAGGTGAGAGTGAGGTACTAAAGCAGACGACCTTTCTATGAAGTCTACCTCATTTATTTATTCTATTCGACGATTTAAAAGTGCCTGTGATGTGTCTAATCATCATTATCATCACATCAGCCATTAGAAGTCTGCTGCTGGACAAAGGTCTGCCTAAGAAAGGGGGAATTATGCCTATAATTGCCGTGCTGGGCAAGCGTGTTCGCAATCGCAGAGCGCAGCTCTCGCGGTGGGAATGCTGCTGCCCATCCCCGCTTTGTGCTTTTTAGCTACGTTGATTCGGCTGTATGCAATCTGTTGGTTCTGGGGCCTTAGTCGCCTCTTACAACACCTGGTACAGGGTACTATTCTGGTCTACTGGTACCTCACAGCATGTGATGTGTCTATTTAAATAGTATGCGGAAAAGGGGAAAATTCAAGTCGATTGATAGCGATTTCTAAATATGTATTACGTGATACTTCAACTACAGCATTATCTATCCAAACGAATTGAATGAAAAATAAATGTATACGATTCCAAAAGGTGAAGTACCCCATCACCTAAATAAAGGGATATGACGCAGGCAAAATTGTGAGATAAACAAGACGTCGCGTCTAATAAGCAATTAGGGAGAGCGCAAACGCGCGACATTAGGCGTTGCCGCGAAATGAAACGACAGTCGCGCCGCACGCCGCTCTTGGACGGGGACGCGTGTGTCAAATTGCTGTCCACAGTGGCTATTGCGTGTGGACACGGTTGTTTTCGAGATGCTATCGAGAGGCTTTAACAACAGCCGGTAAACAATAATTATTCTGTATGATATATAAAATTAATATAGAAATAAAACAAGTATATTCATCATTATATCAGTCATTGTAAAGTCCTAGACGTAAGCCTCTCCAAGAAAGAGGGAATTTTGCCCAAAAATCAGATACATTGTTTCGGATGGATACACCGCTATCTATCAGTTTGGACACCTCAACCGCCTCTTACTTCACCTGGTATAAGAGGGGTACTATTCTATGAAGCCGGTACCTCACGGCTTTTATGTAAAATCTTTCTTTGTAGGACTATAGTTATTGTTAATATTACATATTATGAAAAAATATGTCGTTTTTGTCTGTTTGCGATTATCTATCATTGAATTTTTTATTTATCATCATATCAGTCCCTAGAAATCAAAGCTTTATCATAGGATCTATCATTCATAGGTTTTTGCTAGTTAGAAGCAAAAACCTCACTAGATAAATGATAAGGCAGAAAATAGATCCACGATGCGAATGCTGCTGTTCATCCCCACCCGTTATATTTAAAACTAGCAGCGCTCGGCGGTTTCTCCTGTGTGATTCTCGTTACCGTAAAAGTATGGGGCAATAACAATTTTGTTACTCTAGATTAGCTAGAATTTTTGAAATCCTGGAATTTATTACGGTTTTTTTATTAGTTGGAAGATAAGATAGATACTATTTTACTTGATACAGAAGTAGCTTTCTAAAGGTGAAAGAAATTTAAGTAAAATTACTAGTTTTTATGTTTAATCAAAATCCAATAAACCACTTTTTCCGAAAAATAAACGACATTGGTCAAACGTGATAACAATATCTTAAATACAATTAGTTAACTCGAACACGTAATACGCCCCAAAGAGAGCAAGTGGACAAAATGCCAGCATTACCCGCGCGGCGACAAGCGAAAATATGACCGGGAAAATTAAAAACGAAATCTTGTGTTATTTCGCCGCCACCACAAATGCTGGCGTTCTAAGGAAACTTTTGTACCCGGCTAATAGTTATTGCATACGGAATACCTACTCGATGGCCTTCAGCAATGTCTTTCATACTCGAATTTATTTTATACTAACATTATGGTTGACCTTTGTCATCATGCGGTAATGATAACCTTGCAATAACACGAAACCATACTTAGAATACGACACAAACAACTTATTTATATCATCACTAAGACATGCAATGTATCCAAATAATTTTTATTTTATAGTGATCAGGTTATTTATTGGACTGAGAGAACTTATTTATTAGAATTAGGAATTATGTAATGTTAAAATAGAATTATATAATTTACTGATAAACACAATCATCATCATCATACTAGCCATTAAAAGTCCACTGCTGGATAGGCCTCCTCAAGAAAGGAGGAGTTTTGCCCATAATTGCCGCGCTGGGCTAGCGTGTTGGCAATCGCAAAGCGCAGCTTTCGCGACGGGGATGCTGCTGCCTATTCCCACCCTGAGCAAATTAGCTTCACTCCTTTAGATGGATATACCGCCATCTGTCGGTCCTTACACGAAACCTGGGAGGTACTATTCTACTCTGCCTGTACCTCACGGTTCAATTAATGACGTATGATTTCAATGGAACTTTATCGCCCCAAACACGTCATTACAAAATAGTATTACCACATCGAAAATAAACATTTGTACGGCGGACTACTAACAAGTAAATTACACATTCCCCTAACAATACACACGACAGCTCACCCAACAAAAGAATCCGTTACGATATCCAAACACGTTTCACAACATAAAATATAGGAAATTAATACCTTTCGCTACAAAATAACCCCTTTGGATGTAAGGGCAAGAGCACAATGGACGAGAATGGGGATCTCCGATCGGTACCTATGCGCGGGTACACTTCGGACATTGGCTTTTGGGGAATCTAATAGACGACCCTTATTATAGCTGATAATATAGCTGACTTCCAAAATTCATATCGGTATTTTTTTATAAGGACTTACATTTTTTTTAAGTTGTATAACCGTAACAAAAATATAGATATACCTACATTCGAATTTATAATATTAGCGTGGACTGATAAATTTCCTGTACATCATCATTATCATATCAGCCATTGGAAGACTACTGCTGGACATAAGCTTCTCAAGTGGTTTACAATAGGACCGATTGTATGCGGCCTGCGTCCAGCGTGATCCTGAGGTCCTTATCCTTAATCAGATCTTCTGTCCAGCTTGCAGGTGGACGTTCTACGCTACACTTGCCAGTATGTGGTTTCCATCTCATGACGTTACGACTTCATTGTTCATCGGGTATACGTGCTAAGTGCCCTGCCCACTGCTACTTCAACTTGCTACTCCACCATGCTATGTCGGTAGCTCAAGTTCTTTTACAGACCTCCTCATTTTGAATCGATCGCGCAAAGAAACTCCAAGCGTTGCTCTTGCTGGCTAATAAGGCATGAACATAAACCTCCTTAAGAATGGGAGAATGTTGCCTATAATTGCCGTCCCGGTCAAGCTTGTTGGCAATCGCACTGCGCAACTCTCGCGACGTGTACGCTGCCACCAATTCCCGCCCTGTGTATATGAATTTCACTATTTCGGATTAATATACAGCCATCTGTCAGTTCTGGTTCCATAAAGAAAAAATGTGAAGAATTAAATAATACGCTTTTTAAAGCTATTTAAAAGTAGTTCTTTTTTTAACCTCGGCACTTATTATGCGGCGATTGAAACTTGTGTACGCGCCCTTAGCATTGAAATTATAATGAGTGTAATCCATCTCAAATGTTCAATGCTCGTAATTTGTTGGCGGCGGAGTATCATTTTACGGTTCGCTTCGTGGATTTCAATAGTTTAATGTCTTGTTCCGAGAGGGGACCGTAATGAGGTCTACTTTGTCGAGTGAGTCATAACAGGCTTTGAGTTATTTGCGTTTAATAAATAATACTTTTTAATAGATCAGGTCAATAAAGAAAATTGTAAGATATTAAGGTCGATAGTAAGCGTCACTGCAGCCTATAGATGATCGTGACTTCACAAGGATATCACTAGCGCATTGCCAAACTTTTGTGACTTGAAGATATTATTTTACATTACCCAGTAATTTCACTGCCTCTCTCACCCTTTGAACTGGAACACAGCAATGCAAATACTACTATTTAGCGGTTAAAATAGTTGAGAGTTAAAAAAGTTTTGACAAAAAAAAGTAATAATTTCACTCGACACCTTTTACGTTGAACTGGCTCTGTGATAAATAGTTTTAAATACATATAAAACACCTAGACACAGTACACACACATATCTGAGTCACATAAATATTCGTCCTGGATGGGTATCGAACTCATGATCTTTAGGGCGCGAGATAGGAACAGTATAAAAGGCACCATCGAGCCCGTCATAAATGAAAAAATAATGAGCCATTCTTATTCGCGCCGCGTAGGTACTACAACAGTAGGCAGTGTCGTGTGGGTACCGCAAGGTCTCGAAAGATACGTGAGAGGTACCGGAACTGATACATGGCAATGCCACCGGAACAGTATAGCTCAAAAGGATGGGTTCGGGCAGTATCATTCCTGTTGTGAAATGTACCCTGTCATTGCCACATGCCTGCCCAGCGTGGCAATTATAGGTAACATTTGCCATTTCCTTCAAGAACTTTGTACGTAGAACTAGTAAGTTACAACTTCGATTAGTATTTCGATTATTAATAATACTATATTCTTTAAAATATGAAAGTTTAGCGCAATAAAACCTTAAAATATTTTTTTTTGTTATTTAATATTTTTAACAAACGGCATTAATTTTCATACTCCTCCTGGGTTTTTGTCATTGATAAAATAGTTAGATGGCGTACCGTAAGATTACTGATTTTTGATTTTTACTGTTTGTGTATTTTGATATATATATTTTACATACTTACTGAGTAATTATTACCTTTTTTTTCAATATTAATAATTATACATGACGTGATTGCCTGTAATTGTAAGAACAGTTAGTTGATATCTGATACAGATAGTTACTTATGTTGGTAATCCAATATTAAATAAATCAATAAATTTTATATTATTATATATATCGATCTGCTTCTTTAATATTACACACATTTTGTAACATTATTTTGTATGCACCAAAATCTGTTACGGATTGAAAACTTGTTTAATATACCAATCACTGAGGCTCAAATCGGTCGATTATTGTACCTTGAGACATAGATGGATGGGCGCCCTCAACGCGTCGATTGTCACAAAATGATCCAGTTTTATAATGCAAACACATTAACCACCCCCCCACAATGCATTTTGAAACTTAACTATTAATCGTAAAGTACAATCTGGCGCGCAGGCGTCCCGAATCACCGGTGCATTTCCTAATTTGCTTAAGAATGGCGATGATTCATGTTCAGAACGCATAAAGCGATTAAGCGCTTTGTAAAGCGCTTTTTATGCTCAAACAGCGTGTGATTGATCGAGCTCAGCGACAGAACAATGCTTTCTATTTTTGTGTATGGAGTTCGAGTTACTATGAATTTTAATATTTACCCTTTAAACCGCTTGAACGAGCATCTTATGGGGTACTTCGAGGATTAAAGTGTAAGGTTCCAATTAACATATCAATAAACACTTCAACAGTTTTATATTTCACTATATTTCTTCTCAGCAGATTATCTTCAAGGTTTGTGAGAAGCATTTAATTATACTCGTAAAATATTCTAACACTATATAAAATAATGACGTGGTTTATTTTCAACCGAAAAGACAAAAAATGTGAAAAAGGACGGAAAGTAGCAATCCAGGCCAAGTAGCAGGCCTATGTCCATCAGTGGACGTTTTCTGCCTGCTATGATGATGACGATGATATAAATAGAGAAATGTCTCTACTTTCATCATCGTCGTGACTAAAGTATCAATCCAATTGTTATTACATAGTCTTTTAATACTTAAGTTAAAATAATAACTGCGCAAAACAATACATATTTTAAGATCATTTCTCATTGTAAACACGGTTTCGAAGATGCAGATCCTTTCTTGTTCGCCAAAGGTTGTGGGTTTGATCCCTACCCAGGACAAATATTTATATGAAGCTCTTTGTATTCGTTCTGTGCCTGGGTATTGAATGTATGTACTTAAGTATTAAGTATTATATATGAAGTGTCTGTTTTGTCATACTAACCACTTGATCTGAAATATCTCCCGTTTGGTTAATAAAATTTAAATTTACAAATTAACTTGGCATTTAAATTTGAGTTTTTAAAACATTCATTCATTTATTTTATCTTTGGCGACACTTATTTCCGCACAATGGAAAATATAAAATATTGGTGACACAAAAGAAAGCACGGTATGATATGATTGATTCCTACATTCAGATACCTACAGCACCATGGATGGCTGGAGACTAAAGTGGAAAATGAAGAACTAAAGGCAAAGCATTACAGAGATAGCTGCATTATTCCATTTTTTAATTCAAATTAATCAAATCGGGAAAGTAAAAAACCCTGAACGAAGGGTACCCCCTTTTTACTATCATGAATTAAATGAATCGAACTTGCAAATACGCGTTGACTGTTGTATTTCATCGCTCAACAGACACAATAATGAAGAGATTGTAAATTGAATAATTACTTGTGATGAAAAGTGAATACTGTACGATGATCGGAAGCGCTCGTCGCAATGGATTAACCCTAAAGACTAAGCCAAATCCTCATAGTGAAACTCCGATACAGCAGTCCAAATCAAGTTTATTCTCGCCTGTATAGTATTTTTAGTAAAGGGATCAATGAACTACTGATAAAAACGGTGCATACTTTGATTAATTAAATGTATTTTATTAAAGCCCGTGAGGTACCAGCAGAGTAGAATAGTACCTTCCCCTGTACCAGGTGTTGTAAGAGGTAACTAAGGTACCCTATCCGACAGACGGCGGTATATCCATTTGAAACAGTGCAGCTCACATGCACAGTACTGGGTTAGGCAGCAGCATTCCCCTCGCGAAAGCTGCGCCCTGCGCTTGCGCTGCGCTTCTTGGGGAGGATAATATTCACCAGTAGACATAACGTACAAAACGTCAATTTCAAATTTAAGGACCTAATATTATATTTGTGATTCCTCTGTTGTCTGATGCCCGTAATACAAGTGCTTTAAGTGTTGTGCCATCCTAAAAAATAAATTAATTAATATGTAAAAACTCATAAATTAAATTTTAACTCCCAAACCAGCCACGCTACCAAGAATAGCTCTCCCCTACTTCGTGCCCTCGCTCCGATCTCACAGATTACTTTTATCAAGTCAGCCTTGGTACGGACTGGCAAACAACCGATTTATTACTCCTTAATAGCCTTATGTGTGTTTGGGGGCACATATTAATGTGTTTTGTTAAGTAGTTTTTAAGTTAATAGTCTTAGCTGAACGATAAATAGTCGGGGTACGCGTGATGGGTTGTCCGTTGTCGTTGCTATTTTTAAATAAATAAATATAGTTACAAGAACTAGCAAACACGTTTTTGAAGCACACACAAAATAAAAAGTGATAATAATTCTTAATATAATGCTTATACCAGTCCCAATGGTGCAGGTGGTTGTGATCTAACATCATGTCAGCCGCGGGACGTCTAGTGCTGTCCAGCAGCCTGCCCAAGTAATCTCCAATAGAACCGGTTATATGCGGCCTGCGTCCAGAGCGATCCTGCTGTTTTAGTCAAGATGTCTGTACACCTTGTAGGTTGGTATCCAATGCTGCTTCTGAAGGTTCATGTTCTCCATTCCAGAATTATGGCTCCATTGGCCATCAGTTGTGCATACCAAGTGCCCCTAACTTTCTAACTTGCTATATCGGTAGCTTATGTTCTGCTACACAACTCCACATTCCTGATTCGAGTGCGCAAAGATAGTGATCCTATCGTATGCGTTAAAGGTCGTGAATTCGATTTACACTCATAACAAATGTTTATATGATGATATTTGTGTTTGTTCCGTATCTGTGTGTTAAATGTGAATACTCCGAGTGTTTGAATTGACTATTCATATTTGAAATATGATTTCATAAATAAACGAGCGTTTATGAAAAGAATCGAAACAGGTATGCCAAGATCGTAATAAGTGGATGGATCTCCACTTGTTACGATCTTACGAGTCTACGAGTCTCTGCCTACCTCGATGGGACACAGGCGTGATGTATGTATGTATTTATTAATGTCTGAGTCATTAATATATTTGTTTTTGTATTATATTTAAGATTCCTCTGTTGTCTGATGTCTGTAACACAAGTGCTTTAAGCGACTCATACAACGTCAAGTGTATCAGTTTTTAAATGAATAAAAAATATGTATCTGATTAAAAAAAAAGTTAACTCTCATTTGTGCTAATCTGCCGATTTTTTCAATCTTTTTTTAATATAACCTTAGAATATGTTTAAATTTTGGATATAGGTATGAAACCTGGGACGCGACATCCTTTACAAAACGAACTTCAGTCTCCAAATGTCTTTCCTAACCGATTAATGCTCCCAACAGACAGATCTACCTGAAATAGCCAAGCATTGACCACGTGCCGTCTGTATGGCACATCCTTGGGATCGATTAAAAACTACGTGCCTCAGATGTCCGAGCAAGCTGATAATTTCTAGAAGAAAACGGATAAGCCGTGTAAAAACGGTTATAATTGCAAAAGTTTTTTAAGAATTATACGAAAATCATTATAATTTTTCTGTATTTGGTCGGTACTTATTAAACAGACATTATAATCATTATTATAGTGTTTGGAAGTCCACTGTTATACATAGGCCTCCCTAAAAGGGGGCATTTTGCCCGTAAATGGCCGGCTGGGCATGCGTGTTGGCAAAAGCAGAGCGCAGCTTTCGCGACGGGAATGCTGCTACCCATCCCCACCCTATACATCACTATACAAACACAGCTACACTGTTTCGGATAGATATACCGCCATCTGTTAGTTCTCGCACCTAAGTCGTCTTTTACGACACCTGATATAGAGGGAGGTACTATCTACTTTGTATATATATACTATGATGTACTAAACATCATTGTTAAATTTTAATGATTTCTAGAATTAACGTGTCAACTGTTTAATAATACTAATACTACTTACTATTTTTTTAGGATGCCAAATTCACAATTTCAACCACAAGATACTGAACGCAAACAATAGATGAACAGAACATCGATGGAAATACGAACGTACAAAATTAAAAACTGAAAAATCTAATTTTTCGAAGTCTTTTTGAACAATCGAAGAAATAAAAAATAATGAAAGTGGTACCTAATTTTAAACTTTCAAATCTTGACCAAATCCTTGCCAAAAGCAAACGTTAACAAAAAAACTGCGCCATAGTCAAATAAAATGCGTAAGATTTGACAATCGAATTTTGTATTAAAATCATCTGCATCATCATCATTACAGTCAAAGGGAGGTTCTGCCCATAGTTGTCGTTGTGGGCAAGTTTGTTGGCAATCACAGTTCGCAGCTTTCGCAAGGGATATGGTACTGCATCCCCACCCCATGCATTTGAGCTAAACTATCTTGAATGGATATACGATTATTCGTCGGTTCTTTATACCTTAGTCGCCTCTTACGACTCCTGGTATAGAGGGAGGTGTTATTACTAATTTATTATATATTGTTCTTTGCTGGTGAAAATTTATACATTTCTGCAAAGTTGTATTAATAGAGAATATAACTTTAAAAATGTTAACGTTCGTCTATAAAACAACGTGGTACGACATATTATTAACATATATCTATATTAAGCACACAACCCCAGCAAGTACAGCGCGTAAAATAAATGACTATTTTACAATTTATAACAGGTTTGAAATTGAATCATTCGGTCGCCCGGGGCGGCGCGGTTGAAAAATGTTGTGCCAAACCTATTCTACAGGGACCAAGGGTTGTCTGTTGGGAAGATTTATAGTCCACGATGCGATAACTAAGTAACTTCAAAACATATTTGATAGGCTGGATGTCGTAGATGTTAGTGATCCCATCTTGTTCTCCTAGAGTTGTGGATTCCCCATCTAGAAGAGTATATTTGTAATTGTTCTATTGGTATTAAATATGTATTCAGATTTATTTTATTAGACTGGGTCGATAAATAATCATACTGCCCGTGGGACAGTTAGCGTCATCGCAATCAGTAGATGCTCGGATTATCAAAAGGATATCACTGGCGCGTTGCCAACTTTATGAGTTGAAAATGTAATATCTTCGTCACATTACTCAGTAATTTTCACTGCCTCTCGCCCTTCAAACTGGAATACAGTAGTGCGATAACCTTTGTTTTGTTTAAGGTCTTTCTCATGTAATTATATGAGTGAATCCTTTATTGTCTGATACGTAACACAAGTGCTTTAAGCGACTAAGCCAGGTGATAAGTCGTATCGTCGTATGAGATATCTTAGTTTGTATATAACTTAATCATTACAGCCATTGGAAGTCCACTGCTGGATATAGGCCTCCCAAAGAAAGGGGGAATTTCGCAGGAAATTGCTGCGCTGGGCAAGCATATTGGCAATCGTAGAGCGCAGCTTTCGCATGGGGGATGCTGCTGCCTATCCTCACACAATGTATTTAAACAACACTGTCTCGGATGGATATACTACCTTCTGTCGGTTCTGGTATGTTGTACATAATGTATAAAGCGTTATTATATCGTGTCGTCCCCGATCCGTGGTCGTGCCGTCACTCGCTAAGGTGCCATCTGCATAAATCGGAAAGCAATTTCCGCGCCCGAGGCGATTGTTCTCGAATCACTAGAGGGCGTGCTTTGTGAGGTTGGCCCTTTGATAGTTTTGATTTCGTTATGTGCGCTTGTCTATTTCGGCTGCCTGGACTTGTTTATACTCGGCATAATTGGATTAAAACTAATTCATACTCTACAATAAATCATGAGTTTATTTAGTAATATTTATTTTGTAGACAAAATAACTTTGTGAAACAAACGTCGAAAAAACAATGTATAAAAATAATAAACCGCGTTTTAAAGCCGTTTAAAAGTCGCCAACATTATGACAGCCATTGGAAATATATAGCTGGATATAGGCCTCCCAAGGAAGAGGGAAATAATTATTGCCACGCAGAGCAAGCGTGAAAATTTGGTAAATTTACCTAATTTTTTTCATTATTGTTGCATGACTCAGAAACATTGCTTCAATTGTTTTAAAAATTGACAATTATGTTAATATACAGAAAATAAACTTGGGGTACTGGAAGCCCGTGAGGTACCAGCGAAGTATAATAACACGTATCTCAGTGCCAGGTATCGCAAAGGCGATTGAGGTACTGGAACCGACACATGACGGAATCGATATCCATTCAGATCAGCCTAAATACTACAAGATAAAGATGGGCAGCCGCATCCTAATTGCAAAGTTTCGCTATGTATTGCCACTACACTTGCCCAGCACGGCAATTATGGGCAAAAATTCCCCCTGTCTTAGGATGTTTATTTTCAACAGTGGCCTTTATAAAGCAAATATGATGGTAAGACAGAAAAATAATAAACAACAATACCTTTTTGTATGATTTTTGTGAGGTACCAGTAGAATAGTACTCCTATCCCTCCCCGGTGAACCAGGTATCATACGATGCCTGGTACTGCGGGATGTACGTTTATCCATCTAATACAGTGTAACTCAAATTGACGGGGTGGGGTTGGGCAAAAGCCCTGTCGCGAAAGCTGCGCCCAGCGATTGTCAACACGATTTTCTAGAGTGGCAATCATAGGCAAAATTAAGAACTTTCTTATCGAGGCCTATATTTAGCAGTGGACTTACAATGGCTGTAATGGTGGTAATGAAAACTTTTTTGTGTCGTAAATGTGTTTACCGTACTTCATTTGTATTCCATTTAATCTTTATGTGACTCAAAACCATTACAAACGCTGCAGAAACAATTGTAATAAAACAACAAACTCAGTCAGTAATTACAAGTAATTTACAACAACCTCACAAAGCACAATAAAATGTATTTTTTACCTTAGCAGAGTTTGCGTTTCGTGACAAAAGAAATATGTGGTTGTCGAGTAAGCCGTGGTAGTTGGAACAGTTATGGTTGAATTTATAGTGCTAATTCTATTGCAATTCATTATGTAGATTGTCAAACATTGTCGTAAATAATAATAACTACAACATAGTACACAGCGTTGTATTGTATACGGTAACTGTGTTGCGGTTGGCCGACTGGTTCAATGGGTTCTGCAAATTGTATTAATTTATGAATTGACACGTACCGTGAAGCACCTGCAGAATATAATAGTACCTCCCACTGCACCATGTGTCGTAAAAGGCGACTAACATACCAGAACCGACAGATGGCGGTATATCCAGTCGAAACAGTGCAGCTCAAATGCACAGGACGGGGGTTAGGCAGCAGCATAACCGTCGCGATAGCTGCGCTCTGCGATTGCCAGCACGCTTGCCCACCGCGGCTATTATGGGCAAAAAACCTTTTTTGGAGAGGCAGTGGATTTCCAATAGATGGTATGATAATGATGATGAATTAACTTGCAGAGCCTCCCAGAGCAGGTTTCACCTGCGTTAAAATCTTCTTACTCTCATACTGACTTTGCCAAACCCATTTATCCCTATAAATTATCCCTTTTGAAAAAACTTTACACTAATTTCATTCCAATAACTTCAAAAATTATATCTAAATGCTTATTATCTAAAATAAAAAAAAATTAACTCTTATAGTTTCGGCCCTGCATTGATATGTCAGACAGTCAGTCAGTCATCTTCCTTTTTATGTACAATGGGCCCTTAAGCGTTAATAATGTGTCTGTCTGTTTATCACCTTTGCACGACTAAACGGTCAAAGTAATCCTTATTAAAGTTGACATTAATATTTTAAGTTGCCATTATTAATTAAATTTGCTATTAATAAAACATGAGCCATATTAAAAAACTTAGAGTACATTCGATTCGATTATTTCCACGCAACGTGATATAAAATACTGGAACTGATTATATACTTAATTTAGTTTCGCGTACATCTAATTCAACAATTCGGTAGAGTAATGTTATTAGTGCAATAGGGTCATCAAGGTCATTATTGTCATGAGTATATCACACTATGTATTTCTGTTTTTTTAAATTATTGTATTATTATTAGTAAAATAGTTAGCAATATAAATGGTATATATTTTAACATTATATAACGCTGATGATTACAAAACAAACATCAGTCTACATTTTTTTTTAATATTGCATAGATAGTTATAGATTTTAATAAATTATTTATAAAACCTATGTGCGTGCTATATGTTACTTATATATACATATCTTTATATATTGAATTTGTATATAGATAAACTTCACGCGGATTAAAATCATACACACATGAAGTACTGTCAAACGTCTACCTTATTAACGGGCATAAATGAAACATCTCTTTTGAGTACTCATTCTGACACTTCACATATAAATCATTCCACCACTCGAATAACTAACAAAACAGGTTTAAATTTACGATCAAGAAACAGTTTATTACACTCCAGTAATTACCATACGAGTCATACATCAGGACCCCAAGGAAATTGGCCACTGAACAGGTTTCTTTACGTCTACAAACTAAACAGCTCCAAAAAATGCACAATACGTAAAAACATGTCACACGTTAACTGCTCGCTCACGAATTCAACGACATGTAAGCCCGGGGGAGAGCCGGGGTCCAAGCCGCACCGCCACCGTGCGTCCGGCTCGACCCTCGTAATGATCTCACGTCCCGCGTGCGTGTCCCGATAAAGGGTTAAGTACACACTAACAAGTTCACGTGACTAACAAATCCACCATTATTATGATATTGTGGGAGCCGTGTCGCTGCGGCCCCGCATTTACATACAATTTAACATGAAATGTGGGCAATAATTCATGGCTGCTGTTGCGTTATTATTTCTATTATAAAGTGTTCAAGCCGGCGTTTTTCGCCTTGTTATTTTTTTCACTGTGGCGCCTCTCAAACGGTCGTGTGACGGCGGACTCTTTTTAACTTAATTTCTGCTTCACTTACGAATACTTTGCTGTACATATATGAATTTGTTCACAGTTAAGTTTACAAGTCAAAACCGTTTATGATATACCTATACGAGATCAGATATCAGCTTTGAAATTGATTATGAATTTGAACTTTTAATATTGAAAAAAGAGCAATGTTACGCTATTTCACTCGCACGCATTACTTGTTATGGCAGTTACGTCATTTGTTCTTATCTCTGTCCTGTCTACACCTTCTGTATTGGAAATGCATTATAATTGCCGATTATTTATGAGATGAACAAAATTCTTTCTTCAAAATAGCTTAAAATGTATGTTTTAGATATCACACAACCAAAATTATAACATCGATCTCGATAGAGAGACAACGAACGGCGCCACCGGGTCCATCGATTCTCAGACATTTCTTTTTCAATAATCCAATCCATTCAATCCATCCCAGTCAATATTTCCATTGTTCTTATTATGCGTACATTTTTGAAGGAAACTCAAAACAATTGATTACGGACGAATAAAATTTACATAAAGTTCGTGGTCATTAAGACGCTCAAAATAGATTAATAGCTCGCAATCAAGAAGCATTCACATCACGCACCCAGCCGTGTAATGCTTACACAACAAAGGAAAGCGCACCCAACAAAGGACGATCAAATAAAAAAAAAACCCTTTCCAATACACCATAAACGACAAATCGACATGCCGAATTATCTACGCGCCGCTTAACTCGCATTGAAATGAAGGCATTCACTGTTTAAAATATTAATCGATGCGAGAAGCTTATTCAATATTTTTACCACGATTTATGCCCAATTAGCAGCCGGTGCGTGAATTGAATTGTTTGTGCCCGAAATCTGAATAAATACCACAATATTTACGATAATGTATGAGGTATGAATAGGCGGTATCGTCTCCTCGCTGCGGGAGAGTACCGCGCGGTTGTTTATTACGCGCCGGCAAAGGGTTACCTCTTTGTATGACGTTTTCATGTTAATTTACGCGCTAGCTGACAAGGTGGTCTCCCAGGCCCCGGGCAAACATTTACGAGGCTCGGCTTAAAGAATGATATTTTAGTGTTAATACCATTCAATGGGATGCGGCGGTCAATTTATTTGAGAATTAACTGAATATTTATTGTGGATTACGGCCCGTTTGCGCCTCACTTTTAGACTGGTTTGCGTTTTACTGTAGTCAGTGGGCATTAAGTGTTCACTGGTTATTTCCGAATGGCTTAACTTTTCATAATGGTTCATTACTGTTGGTAATTAATTATAAGGCTTGCTCGGCTGATTCTGCATAATTAGTGGGTACTTTGAAGCTGTGATCAAAGCTTTGTGGGCGCGATCACTCGAATATAAATCGCTTTTGGACGTGAGGTAATCTGTCTGTCTATTGCTACAGAGTAATAACGGGGAGTTGTTAGGCTTAGACTTGACTAGCGACGATGTCGCTAGTACTTGGTGAATTTAAAGTTTTATTTAATGCATTTATTAATTACTTATAATATATATTAATAATAATCTTAATAAATTATCTAGATGCATGCCGCATACAACCGGTCCTATTAGAGATCGCTTGGGGAGGCCTATGTCCAGTGGGCGTCTTATCGGTGATATGGTGATGATGATGATAAATTTTAATACATCTTCATTATAATCATCTGATTAATCATATAACTGAAAGTCTTCAGTAGACTTTTCTCAGAAGGCGGCTAATTGGCTTTTCTAAGAAAAGCGAATGCCCATAATTGTCTCGCTAGGCAAGCGTGGTTGCAAACGCAGAGCGACAGGAATGCCGCTTGAATAAAATTTGAGCGAGGTTTTTCGGGCAGATGTACCGCCATCTATTGGCTCCAGTACCTAGTTGTCTCTTACGGTATCTGGTACAGAGAGAGGTGAGAGGTGTGGAGGAAACCGGAACATAGAATAAATAGGGCTTTCAGCATACTGATTAAATATAAAAAATGCTGACCATCGAAGCAATCAGACGATATGTCAATATGTCATCATCACCACCAATTTCACATAGCTGTTGGACACGAGCAAGATGGCGCAGATGGTAGTGATGGTAGTGATCTTATGCACTAAAGGTCGTGGGGTTCTGGGGACCTCGGTCAAATATTTATATGATGTGTTTGTTCTGTGTCTTGGCGTTGAAAATATGTATTTAAGTATAATATTTTCTGTTGTCTGGTGTCCGTAACAAAAGTGATTTAAGCGACGTATCTTGAAATCAGTTGAATGTATGAAATGTTGTATGAATATATCATATTTTGAATAGAAATTCTTCGTAGAGAAATGTCAAAGACTGCCTCTGATGACACCTCCAAACTCCAAAGCAAAAATGCCACCCAAACTCTCCCTATCTATTGCACCCATCTTTACAACCGTCGCAAATCCCATCTATTTTGATTTGGGCCGGGATGAATTTCAGTTCGCCGTTGAGTAATTGCGGTAAATATGTCATCGTTCTTTGATTCTCCGCATTAATAAGAGCAACCGTGAGTTATGACCCGTGGAAATGTACGACTAGGGGTGGGAAGTGTCGATATTCGGGGGCGGGGGCGGGGGGGATATTTTGCATTCTGGTGCGGACAGGAATGAACTGGCGATTGTGTTTTGTTATTTAGACAGGCATTCAGGTGTTTTCGAATATATTCTAGAAGATATAGTTTAAAATTACTATAAAGACAGACTATAAAGTACTTACCAAACCAAACCTTATTTTTGAATGCGCATGAATTTATTAATTCATGAGCATTAATTGTAACATATGTAATGATAAAAAAAATTGATTGTTAAAAAATTAGGCTTTTTATTTTATTATGAATTATGATAACTTATTCAATAATTGCTTAGCAAAAACGAAATAGCAAGTAACAACTAACAGTATGATTTATAAATCTAAATATATATAAATATATATATTAATAAAGAAAAAATACCCAATGATCAACAGACACATGCACAGCCGTAACCGAGAGGGTAAAACCTGAAATATTAACAGTAGTTTTAGTTCTAAATACATAGGCACTATATGAGGAGATTTAATTTTTTTTTACCCTAATAATATTAAATAGGGTTGTATATTTGTTTATAAAAATCTTTATTCTAGAAACTGTTTTGAAAACTTTGATTCATGTACTTAATTTTTTTTATTGAATGTGTGCTTCATGCTATAAATAGGAGTTGAAATTTCTATAGAAAATACTTCAAATCACTCCCAATATTAATTAATATATTTTAGTTTAATTAAGCTAATCTACAAATAATTATCGCAACTTTTTAATGGATTTATCAAGGCTTTTCACACCCATATATATTTATTCCATGTTGCACGTTTTTAGTAGCCTGTTGTGTAAAAAATGGTGTGTATGTGTGTTTTAATACCAGTGCGAAGACAGGACGGGCTATTATAAAAAGTAAAATTGTTATCGATAACATCTTTATCGATACAATCTCAACACTAATGCCACCGTACACACCTGTCTCCCATAAAGCATTTCTCTAAAAATAAGAAACGACTGAAGGTGGCTCCTTTAGCTTAGCACCGGTTAAAATTGCCTGAGATTTTGGATTAAATCCTAAATATTTCATATATATTTTATACTGTACTAACTGTGCACGCGACTTCGTCCGCGTGGAATAGTTTTTTTAGGGTACCATACCTCTTTACCTTAACTTATATAAACTTTGAATGTCATGTTTCTTCATATCGAATCAATAGCGTAAAAAATAATTTTCATGTTTCTAACTCTAAAAATAGCGATACTTCCATACAACTTTTCATCCCCCTTTTCGACCCCTTACAACCCTTATTTCCAATTAATAAATAACATTTATCCTGTCTCAGGGTCTAAAGATTGTCAGTGCCAAATTTCATCAAAATCGGTTGAGAGGTTTAAGCGGGAAAGCGTAACAGACAGACAGACAGAGTTACTTTCGCATTTATAATATTAGTAGGGAAAAATATATTTTTCTTACATTATTTTTCCGCTTTAAAGAAGTGGAATCCTCAATGGCAAATAGAGGTATGTTGCCTATAATTGCCGCGCTAGGCAAGCGTGTTGGCAATCGCAAAGCGCAGCTTTCGCAACGGGGAAGCTGCTGCCCATCCCCGCCCTGTATAATTGAGCTGACTTTTTTGCATAGATATACCGCCATCTCTCGTTTTTGTTACCTTATCGCCTCTTACGACACCAAAAGGAGGTACTACTATTCTACTCTACCGGTACCTCACGGCTGCAACTATGTGTGTTACATTTTCAATTCTTCCTAAATGATGTTGACTGTTGTTGTGTCTCTGTTTTGTGTACATTAAATAAATAAATTAATAGAATAATAAAACTTTACAAACTTCAGCTGAATCTAGTAAAACTAAACGATAATAAGCGAGACGGGAATCGATCCCGACACATTTCTGTACTTACAGCAATAGCTTACAGCAATTTTGATGCAAAGAGAATTTGTTTTAGGTTAGGTTAGGTTAGGTTAGGTTAGGTTAGGTTAGGTTAGGTTAGGTTAGGTTAGGTAAGGTTTTTTTATTTTTTTTTTATTTGGGTTATTTTAAATTCTTCATGAACTCCAGGGTCCATGACTTTGTAAGATTTATTCTTTATCGTATGATTGCTCTCACATATTTGGTTTGCTTATAGCCGGTCCCGGCTTTGACACAGCGTCGTGACTTATGATGGGTTATGACACCGGTGGGCCGCCCCAGAATTCACGCCGCCGGCGGTCAGCCCGAGCCGGGTGAGATCACTGGCTACCCAGTGAAGGCCCAGCTCCGGGCGACCAGCGACGTTCGGCGGCTTACAGGCGGCCTCCCGACGTCCTGAATGGGGTGAAGTGAATGATGAGTGAAGAATGGTAAATGAAGAGATTTATGCCTTGGTTGTTGATGTTGGCCTATGTTGGTTTTGAGGCCTTTGTGTTTCCACTAGTTGTTGTTGGTTAGGTTAGGTTAGGTTAGGTTAAGTTAGAGAGAAGTTGTGTTAGGTTAGGTTAGGTTAGGTAATTACCTAGGAGTTGTGATAGGTTAGGTTAGGTTAGGTAATTACCTAGAAGTTGTGTTAGGTTAGGTTAGGTTAGGTAATTACCTAATCTAACCTAACCTAACCTAACACAAATTCTCTTTGCATCAAAACAATGGCGACCACAAAACGGGGTATCCTGCCCGAACATATTCCATCAACCTGAACGCCCGTCTCATTTCAATAACCGAATCATTAATTTAATAATGCCTAAATCACAGCATGGGAATGATTCAGTGCATCGCATCGTAAACGACCGCGGGACATGCGATGTGTGCATTCAAAACTCAGCATAAATAGATTTATTCCGGCCATCCATTAGATTGTCGATGATTTATGATCGATACACACGCACGTCATAGCGTTGGGATTAGTTAAAATTCGCGCAGCATGTCCGTTTGCGATTTTTTTTTCGAAACACCGTGTGTGCTGTGTGCAACCAGCTTTTCTTCCGTGCTTCCTTCTTGAACATCGCCTTACATTTATTTTATTAGCATATAACCGCGGTTTCGCTAGCATGAATATCCTTTAAAATCATACTTTTGAGGGATGCAATTATTTTATTAATTCAATAAAAAAAACTCACTTTTGCATTTATAATATTAGTAAGTTAAGATCGAAGAATCATAATCCTATTGGGATATTCTTATTACAGCTTGTCACAGCCATTGTAAGTCCACTGCTGGACATAGGCCTCCCCAAGAAAGGGGGAATGTGGACTATAATTGCCGCGCTGGGCAAGCGTGTTGGCAATCGCAGAGCGCAGCTTTCGCGACGGGGATGCTGCTGATAATGATATACTGCCATGTGGCGGTCCTGGTACCTTAGTCGCCTTTTACGACACCTGGTATAGGGGGAGGTACTTTTCTATTCTGCCGGTACCTCACGGCTTACTCTGCCGGTGCCGGTACCTCACGGCTTTTACTTGCATACACTTTTTATTAATAACTTGAAAACACTCAAATAAGATAGTAACAGACAGTCTATTCTTTCTATATCAATTGCCATAAATATAAGTTATAAGTAGTATGCATGCAAGTAAATTTTTTCTAGTATGCATAAAACCTCTGGAAGAAGTTAAGTATCTATTTTTTCTTTATCAATTAATAATAATAATAATTGCTTCAAACTTGTAAATGTTTGACATATGAGTTTGACAATTTAACAATTAAGCCGTGAAATCAAAAAGACGCACTTTTTCTTCACAATCGTAGTAAAGCAGTAAACAGCGTAATAAAAATAACTATAACCTACTCCACCCGCACATAAGCGAACAAATGTAAACATCAATTTGCAAAATCCACTAACCGTTACATTAAGTATGATTCGAACACAATTCAAACCAAACATCAAAACTGTAATAAGCATGCACGTGTTTCAAACATTTCAATCCTGTCAGACGTAGCGTGATGCGACGTGATTCGTGTAATCACGCTGTGTCGTGGTGCCGTGTTCATTATCGTGTCACGTTGTCACACCGCCCACGGTAATGACACACGGTCGTGTCTACAACTGTTTTATATATATATTATTTTTAATAGTGTTTTGAAGGCTGGAATAATTGATTCTGATATGTTACGTACGTTATTTTTAATTGGATTATTGTTTTTTTTTATTGAATATATATTTATAAGCCAGAAACGATACAATGTGGATAATAAAGAAACTTGTTTAACTTCAAATCAGATTTAAAATATTTTTTATGCGTGCTGATCACTATATGATGTGGTTTAAATTATGTTACAAATCGGACCCGATGGCGTATATGGTAGTGAATTCTATCTAGTGCGCTAAGGCTCGTGGATTCGATCTCCACACTACATTTATATGAAAATATTTGTGTTTTTTATATATGTATTAAGTAGTATATTTGTGATTCCTCTGATGTCAGTACCTAATACAAGTGCTTTAAGCGACTTTTCACGGAGTCAGATCAATGTATGAGATGTTGTGAGGATTTATTATTATTTAAATATATAGAAATTTCAAGCCGTTAGAGAAGTAGTTTTATTATGAGTAATGAACGCCTAAATATACAAAAACGTTTCATGTCGCGCTACGTCATTAGCGACGCGCTATTGGGCGTATACATTTAAAATCGCAAGCTTAGTAAAAAATACCACAAAGCCCTTACATCCACAGTTATATAAATATATATTACCCGGTGGCGCAGATGGTAGTGAGCCTATCTTGTGCGCCAAAGGTCTTGAGTTCGATTCCCACCGATAGTGGGGACAAAGAGATAGGCAGCAGCATCTTTCTCGCGAAAGCTTGCCCAGCGCGGTAATTATGAGATAAATTACTTCTTTCTTGGGGAGCCCTATGTCCAGCAGTGAACTTTCCAGCAATGGCTGTTATGATGAATTTGACTTAACCAAGAATCTATTGAAAGTACTCCCTTCCAGTACTTTGGAAAACAGAAAAGAAAATATTTGAATTCACAATAGTAATTTGCGATTTTAGGCATACATATACTTACTATCATTGTATTTGCATTCTCTGTGAATGGCTTTGATTAATGTCCTTATCCGAAAATTGAGTCTGCATTCAAGCCTAGGCCAAAATCACAACTCACCAAAGGTAATTTAACTTCAAAGCCAAAATCCGGAGAATTCACGGGAAACATCCAGTTCCGATTGCAACATTTATTAAATACATGAACCGAAACGCTTTGTGCACGAGCGAGGTCGGAAAGATGCTTTCATTTGCAAAAGCAAACAGCACATATCAGTTGTGTAGACACGTTCCAATCAACCTTTACTTCACAAGCTTGCCGCAGACGTCTCGATTCAATCGAAACTGCAACTGCATTTCCAGTTGCCAAGCCTTTGATACGTCCATCGGTTGTCTGTCCAAACGATTGTGAGACACGCCCAAACTAAATTGAGCCCCATTCCCATCCCAATACACCCCTCCGCCGCTTAAAGCCAAAGCTGAACGGACGCCGCGGGAGGTCAACCGAAACTAGACAGCTGCCAGTCTCTTTGAATTCAGAATACGCCATCATTTCAATTGTCAAGCTGTAACTCGTAAACAG
Source organism: Heortia vitessoides (assembly GCA_020976665.1). Lineage (NCBI taxonomy): Eukaryota > Metazoa > Arthropoda > Insecta > Lepidoptera > Crambidae > Heortia > Heortia vitessoides. The sequence continues at coordinate 18,199,114 of JACJUM010002878.1, forward strand.
GGGGAGGTGATAAATTAATGCACTAGTACATTAGACGCCTGCGATAATAAAACACACATTAAATTGTAATTGTTGACAGCCGCCACTCCCTGCTGGGTAAGCCAAAACATTCGTAGTCCATTGCGTGAATGGTTCTCCAGGTCAATAACATTGGTGGAATAAATGCAGTAATGAAAGACCTGTGAAGCGATAGTGCGATGAAGACAAAAGGGTGGGAGAAGATGGTAGGGGGCGCGTAACAGCAAAACTCACTCTGGAGGGTAATCGTGCACGAAAGCGTCTAGTAATAAAAGAGGTCGTAAAATTGTAACGTTACGGCTGGAGAGACGGTGAAGTGCACTCGGATGGCACACTGATACGTTTTTCGGGTTCAGTTGTTGCCACTTTTAGTAGAACTGTATGTTATTTCACTGATTTATGCATTGGGTCCTGGAATTGACGGGAGCATTGGTAGTTTTGTGAAGTGGGGATGCTGTTGTGTCAAGGACGGCACGAAGACTGGTTGGTAATAAAACCAAAGTGTAGTTTTCCACGTCAGAAAAGTTGGTGACCAATTTAGTGTTTCGCGGGATATGTTCATAATTTTATTAAAATAAAATGTTTAAGAATGTCTAAATCATTTTTATGCATTTTCCTTTCGTTGCATTTAAATTGTAAGATCATGTTCATTTGCTTATTAATTACTAGGTTTTACCAGCGACTCCGTTCGTAAGAATCTTACTATGCATCGGGATAAGCGGTAATTTTTTTAGGATTGAAACAAGAGTATAACGTTCCCTAGGGATTCATCTACTGATATGTCAAATGACATTAAGATCTGTTCGACGGTTCAATTGTGAAAAGGTTACAAAGAGACAGCCTTAATTTTACGTACAATTGAATACATAACATCGTAACAGCCATAGAAAGGCCACTATTGAACATAGGCCTCCCCGAGGTAGAGAGATTTTCGCCCATAATTGCCATATTGGGCAAAAATTAAAAAAGTAATATTCAAACTCGGATGGATATACCACCAATGATCGATGACGGCACCTCAGTCACCTCTTACGATACCTGGTACTATTCCACTCCGCTGGTACCCCACAATTTATATACTAGCAAGAATTTCTTCATTACATAATATTATCAATGTACTTTGGTTTCCTTTAGTCTTATTTGTAATTTTTGTAAACGATATTTGCCTAGTTCTTAACTAATTGTAACGAAACAATACAACATACGCGTATCATAAATTGACCTGACTCCGAGATTTGCCGCTTAAACAGTTTAAATTCCCGAAAAATCTCGTACATTAACCTGACTCTATGACAAGTCACTCAAAGAACTTGTGTTACAGACGACAGACAACGGAGGAATTACAAATATACTACTTGTAAACATAAAATTAACTCCCAGACACAGAACAAATATCATCATATAAATATTTGCCCGAAATCATATAATTTGTCCCGGGGAATAATTTAGTACTATAAATTTAAAATACAAGCAAAGACCAACGTCACGCAATCGAAGCGCAAAACAAAAAAAAAATAACCGACAAGGTATTACAAAAATTACCGTCACACTAGCTTGACATTTACTTTCGTTTTCAAGGGAGGCAGTATCGTAGACACTAAATGGGAAGAGAGGGGGGGGGGGCACAAAGGCTTTATCTCCCCCGTAATTGGTCGTAGAATCCTCGTTTTACGAACACCGTATATCCTGAGCTTTCGTGCGGCATGGTACCGCAGGAGCGTTGGATCTAGTGGAACTATGAAAACATGAATGCGCTGTGTCGTCGCTATCTTTTAATTTACAGCTGTTTTTTGCTTTTTTTTAAGTTCATATTGCGCTTAATTTCGCAACTTGACTGATGACTGATACATTTTGGTTTGTGGATAAGCTGCAGCTGCGTGAAAAGCTGCACGAAACACTATATATTTATTTTTTTTTTTAAGTACCGACCCGCCCGGCATTGCATGGATGCAATGAGATAAAAAATTGTTATTGTAGATTATTTCTACGAGATAGATGTATACTTTGTTTTGATCTATCTCTTTGGGTTCAGCCAGCGTGGGCAATATAGCCACTTTCTTGGGGAGGCCCATGTTCAGCTGTGGACTTTCAATGGCTGGTATGACGATAATGATGAGGTATCAATGCAGACGACCCTTGTAAAGAATCTACATATAGTCAACCTTAGTCGCCTACCACGACAGCTATTTACCTCTGCTGGTACCCCACGGTTATAACGAAGGCTCAGAATTTTTAGTGCTTAACACCACTATCGAATTACAAATGTTGCGAGCCAGCTTTTTATCACATGAAAGAAACTAAAGTTAAAACAAGTAACAGTATTTTTCACCCAACATGTTTCTGAGTAAAGTTTCGACTTTACTTACGGCAAAGCGTTACAAAGTGCCTCTTTTCAAGTCCTCGCTAAACACAGAACAAACTAACCAGCCCAAAGTGACCTCTACAAATACAAACAACATTCACTTTTGAACATAATTCCAAAGGATTTGAAACTGGTGTGAGGTCTCCCTGTCTGGACGTTTGCAGAAATGTTTTTAATTTATTACATGGCTGCATTTTTTGGGCATGCCCGGTATGAATTATGGCCCTCGGAGTGTTAAAGTGTGAGGGAGGGAAGTGGAAAATATTGTTGTTGGAAATTACTGCGGGATAATCTTCCGTAATTAATTTGTGAGGCAACTTCACCCGTGAAGTGGGTTATAAAGAGGCAAGGTAAAAACTCTTCTGTTGGATGGTCAAAACCGAGAGAACTGTTTCACGGAGAGACAAAAAATACATAATTTTTATTCCAGAGAAAATGTCTGACGACTGCATTACTATTCCTAGTGTTTGTTAATTTAATCAATATGATGATTTTCACTCGAATTGTATTTTATTTATTAAGTATTTGTATTCTCGTAAGGTACTGGCAGAGTAGAATAGTATCTCCCTCTGTAACAGGTGTTGCAAGAGGCGACTAAGGTACCAGAACCCACATATGACGGTATATGCATCCGGGACAGTGTAGCTCAAATGCACAGGGTGGGGATGGGATTCAGTCATCTCTCAAGACACCTGGCACAGGGACAGGCACTCCACTTCTAACTCATGTATTTATCCGTACTAATATTTTAACGTATAAGTTTATAAGTAGTAATTTATGTATGTCTGGATTTTCGGATGTATGTTTGTTACTCTTTCACGCTGAAATAGCTGAGCAAATCTGAATGAAATTTGGTATAGAGATTATTAATAGTCTGGAGTAATACTTTTTATTTAAATAGTTAATTCTTACGGGGGCTGGCCCCTGACAAGCCTTATGCGATACGAAGATGCACTCAGTCACGCAGGCAATACTCAATGTACAACTTTTCCAATTGATTGCCCAAAATCCTGGGGTGGGCACTAGATCATCTTGAGATCGGCAAAACCTACTTAGCTTTGCCTCTATATATACGTATATATATCACAAAACCTAGTTTTTATCCTGAAACATGGGAAAACAAACGTGGGAGTTAGATTTAGATTTTTATATTTGTCTACGAAATCGCCACGACTTTTTTCATTGCTTAACTGTTAGGCTGCGAAATTGGTTTTTTCACAGAATAACAAAAGCTCCTCAGGAATACGATGTAATTATCGCAGACAAATTCGTGGATCAGAAGCTAGAAAATAAATTATCACACCGTCGATAGTCCACTGATGGACTTGGGCTTTTCGGGAAAAGGGGTTTTGCGCCTAATTGTCAAGTTAGAAAGTCGTGGTGACAATCGCAGATCGTCCGTATATAACGCGCTCTGTCGGTTCCAGTAGCTTGGTCACCTCTTAGGACACCTGGTTCAGAGAGAAGTACTATTCTACCTGGTACTACATGGCATATATATATATATATATATATGCCATGTAGTATGCCATATATAGGTATAATTTAATAGCAGGAAAACGCTTTTGCATGAATACCTCATTCTGACCTGTGTCTACCGCTAAGCAAGACTGTTTGCATTTTATTCCGGTATTAGATAATGTAATATAGTATATTTCAGGACTCAAGGTTGGGAACGCGCTTGATACTTTTATGATAATTCATGCGTCTATGAACTGTATGTTAGTTTCTCGACTTAGGGGTATAAAGAGTGACTTAAAAAATATTGTTAGCTAATTTATAGTTTGATAATGCATCCATAGATCTTGTCTCAAATAAAAATCAAATATGTAGAAGAGCGCCGCCATTTTTCTCCCCAAGATACCCTGTATTAATCACTTTGCAAATAACAAACGTATAAATTGCAAAATGTCTGTTTGAGCACATTAAAAGAGAATAATTGCGGAGGCCGCCGCGCCAAGGTTGTGTCGATCAATCTTGCACATGTCATTAGGCACGTCACTCCAAGCTTGGAAAGGCGTTCTTCTGGACAATATGAAAGGGCGAATGTGTTAGGGATCTGTGGAGATAATGCTGTGTATTTTACTGGGACGACTAAATTTTCTGTTTCGATATTTTTCTAGAGTAAAGATGTGATACGACTATACGTGGATTTAGTAGATTTTCCAAAGATTTGAATAAGTTCAAAATGTTTTGTTTTAGATTCATCATTATTATTACAGCCATTGGAAATCTACTGCTGGACAAAGGCTGCCTAAGAAGGGGAGAATTTTGCCCATAATTGCTACTATGGACAGGTGTGTTGAAAAACGCAGCGCGCAGCTTTGGTGACAAGGATACTGCTGCCCATCCACGGGTACTTTAGGCGCCCCTTATGACACCTGGTACAGAGGGAGGTAAAAGGCTACGACGAAGTCGCTTATTAGTGAGTGACCTTGTGCCCGTATTCATCTGCGTTTAGCTACAGTCGCCATCACAGGTCTTGCGGAATCTGAGCAGGACGACGGCGATCACACGAGTGCGCCTCTACAGGCTCGACCTATGCTCGGATGGCTGTCGTTAGTGAACCCACTTTACAGTGTATTATTTGATTAGCAACATCGTATGAGTTTACTCCGCCAAAAGGTTGACATATACAATTCAACGGAACCATTTGTTCAATAAGTCATTGCTGGCTTCATATGAATTTTAATATTTACTCATCGTTCATAGAAATGTCGTGCTAATGGTCAATTTATACGATCATTTTTCACGGTTTTCATGTTAACCTGCCGTGAATAATTTACATACATGCTCGAGGCATAATGGTTCAAAATTTTTAGTACTGCCACTTTCAAGCCATTAGCGTTTATCATTATAAATTGATTAATTCTGGTGTAACTTGAGGCTAAGGAATTAATTAATTTAAACATTTTTTATCTGGTTACCGTTGTAGAAAACAAGCATACTAATATTAATGCCATTTATATTATTTCTCGAGAATATATAAAAATAGAAACCCGACTAACTTTATGTATGCGAAAATGAATTTGTTTGTTACCTCTTAACGATTTATCTACTCAAACAATCTTTTTAAAATATTGCATATAGTTGGGAATACAGATAAAGACATAAGTTACCTTTCAATCTGAAACAAAGCACTATTATCGTGGGATTTCAGATGACGGCATATCCATCCGAAAGTGCTGCTCAAATGCACAAGGTGGGGATGAGTAGCAGCCTCCCCATCACGAAAGCTGCGCTCGATTGCCAATACGCTTGCCCAGCGCGGCAGTTATGGGACAAGCGTGCTAGGAATCCCAGAGCGCAGCTTTCTCGACGGATACTACTGCTAATTCCATTGAGGTCATTGAGTGGCTTCTTTAAAACTAATCTGCCTGCACCAGACGAGTCTCAAAACGAAGTTTACAGTAGTTTCATTGCGCGAGCCACTGGAAAAGAACCTGCAAAGAAACACGTGAACTTACATAATTCGGCGTAGAATCGGCTTTCTTGTAGACACGATACCCGCTATGTTTTACATAAGTTTTTTTTAAAACGAGTATGAACAATTTCTAAATCTAAATTGTACAATCATTAATACAAAGTGAATGTTCTTAATGAAGGCTACATTTATTCTTCTATCTTATAAATATTTATTTTGTTTGTTCATGTAATATTTATATTTTGACTCATTAGCATGTTGAGTTGCTTGATTTTATAATGCTAGTTGAATTGTTTTAGTAGCATTATGAAAAGCAGTTGAAATGTTTGTCATGAGGTACCGGCTACGTAAAAAAGTACCTCCATCTGTACCAGGTGGCGGTATATTCGAAACAGTGTGGCTCAAATGCATAGGGCGAGGATGGGCAGCAGCATATCCGTGAGTAAAGTTGCGCATCATCTATGCCAACGCATAGACAAAATTCCTCTTTTCTTGGGGAGGCTTATGTCCAGCAGTGGACTTCCAATGGCTGATGGGATGATATGTTGTATTTTATTCATAATACTGATGACCCAAAGGAGATCGAGGTGGAGGTAGGGAATGCGATAGGACGGAAATATCCTGTCGAATTTCCGTCGCGAACCCAAAATCTGTGATTCATGTCTGCAATTATGGAAGAACATTCCCTTTTACTTGGGGAGGTGTATTTCTCCCAACAGAAGACATTCCACGGCTGCTATGATGATGATAAAATCACCTATTTTGTCAAATCCGAATACACATTTTTCCTTTATGGTGCCTCCAATGCCTTTCTAAAATTGTCTACTAGTCTTTTAACTCTACTTTGTATGTGCAGTTAATGGTTTTGCACACACTCAAGCACAAAAAAGTAATTTCAAAGATGTAGCGATCATTAATCAAATGTTAATATCATGGTAACAATATAATTTTTTGCAGAAAATAAATTTCATACACACGTAATTATTTACATCGCAATGATAGCAGATAAACACGTTGTAGACATGTTTTATAAATATATGTATATATTTTATTACAAGAGTGTAATAAAACTTTATTCGACAATAAAAATAAGATCTTCATTTGAAAAATTACGTTTGACACTTGTTTGAGATTTATTGATTTATAAAATAAAGGCATTATTTTTACAAATATGTATGTATCATTTATTTATTTTGTACATATATTGTCTGCACCATTATATATTTTTCTTTCTGTTTCGTGTAATGGTTGACTGGGAAATAATACCAACTGGCTTTGTACATTTTATAATAAACTTCTTCAAAACGCTGTCTATTACATTTACATTTTTTGTTTGACGTTTCGATTGCTTATGTCAATGTTTTTCACTCGTACAAAATTGATGACGCGCTATCGATATCTTAGCGATGACACGCGCCCTATTGTTAGGAACATACTCCTATTTATCATACTAGTGGTACATTTAGTACAGCACATAAGTGGGGATGAGCAGCAGTACCCCGTCGCATAGCTACGCTCTGCGATTTCCTACACGCTTGCTCAGCGCGGCAATAATGGGCGAAATTGCCCTTTTCTTTGTGAGGCCTAAATGCAGCAGTGGATTCCAATGACTGATATAATGATAATGTTATATAAAGCCAAATAAAAGCGCGTACCATTATTAATACCGCGTTACCAACTTTGTGACTTATAGATAATAAGTTTTAGCCTTTAGGGACGTTGAACGTTGGACGTTAAAAACATTTGGCTAAAACCTTTCCGGGATTTCTATAGGTATTTATTTATTAATTTATTTTATTTATTTAACTTTATTGCACAAAATGTACAAATGGCGGACTTAATGCCAGATGGCGTTATCTCCCAGTCAACCATTACACGAAACAGAAAATTTATATATATAGTGGTGCAGACAATATATATATAAAATAGATAAACGTGACATACATATTTGTATAAATAAACGCAATAAATGAATATAATATAAAAAAACGTACATCAGAAATAGGGTTATAAAGTTAGAGAAGCAGCATCAGTAAATAAAGTACGGAGACAGCGTTTTAAGATAAACTTGTTTTGGGATTGCTTAATATTCAACAGAAGCTCATTCCAGAGTCGTATAGCTGTCACTGTAAAAGAGTTTGTCAAAAAACTAGAGTGATGAGAAGGAGTTAAGAGCGAGAGAGTATTAGAAGAACGGAGATTACGTTTGTGAGAGGAAGATAGGAATTAGAATCTGTCCTTAAAGTAAGTTGGTGCGTACTAGCCGAGAAAAGAACGGTAATGGAAAATATGATCGTATTTACGCAAACCGAAAATGAAACGAAGACAATTGTTTAATAGACAATCCAATTTATTAAGAAGTTCTTGAGAGATATTAGTGCAGCACACCATAGTCAATTATGGGTAAAACCAAGGATTGAATAAGAAGGGTTTTGGTTTTGGTAGGAAGAAAATGTTTTAATCGATAGAGAGCACGAACCGTACGTCTCAGTAACCTTTGGTATTGCTATATAGTAAAGAATATTATCAGTATTAAGATATAATTATTAACACTTAAGGTCACGGACAGAAAGATTTACAGTGCAGCGCTAAATGTCAACGAGCGAAGACATTCTCGCAGTTTTACGTTCCAGTTGCGGGAAAGGCGAGGCGTAACCCTAATTGCCTGCCACGACTTAATAGTTTTTAAATAGCACGATGTAAGTTCTGTTCTGTTTATACACTCTTTATGTTTTAAGTATCTGAGACCTGAAAAGAAGGCCCATTCTTCTTTGGGGGGGGGGGGGGGAATTCAATGGCTTTTCATTTCTAAATAGAATCTTTATTATTCTTATTTATAACAAATGATACAAAGTAATTATTTATTCATGTGAATTTTTTTTTATCGAAACGAGATTATTAAGTCTCACGTGCATTGTCAACCTTGTGACTGTTCTGTTACATTACCCAGTAATTTCGCTGCCATTCACGCTGAAAAGCCGAAATACATCAATGCGAACATCGCTGTTTTAACTGCAGCGCTAGTAATTAATACGTTACCTAAAGACGATAATTAAAGAAGTCTTAAAAAAAATACAATACCTGAGAGTATTACAGTTATTACCCAGCTTAATATTAAATTGAAATTATATAAAACTTGTATTAAAATGACTCTACTTTAAACACTTTTTTGTATTTCAATGATCTACATTTCACAGTGTCATTACGAACACGTGCTGGAGTCTAACTATTCCATAAAGTAGTAGGAAATACTTCATGTACATCAGAAAAAGTGACAGGCTAACGAGTGTTGCTAGCAACGCGTAATTATGGCAGGAACGTAAAGTTGACTAAGGTCAGGTCTGACGAGCCCGATCGTGCAGATGTGCGCCAAAGGTTATGGTTTTGATTATGTTTGTTCTGTGTCTGAGTGTTAATTGTATGTATTTAAGTATTATATTTGTGTTTTCTATGTTGTCATGTGCTTTAAGCGACTTATCACGGAATCAGGTCAATGTGTGAGATGTTGTGTCAACTTACTTATTATTATAATTGACGCCTATCCCAGGGGCTGTACAGGGTAGAGGGCTGCAGGGAGACATAATGACACATGGCGTAGAAATTACTGATATACTTTTGTGTTAACACAAAAATATAACAAGTGTGTTGCCAACCTTGTGAATTAATTATATATTAAATCACATAACCCAGTAATGTCACTTTCTCTCTCTCTCTCTCTTCAAACCGGAACACAGCGATAAATACACGTGGTAGGTAAACACGACCCATGTGAGGATGCAAACACGACCGAGTGAGGTTTCGATCTTAAAAAATACAAGTAATATTTAACAAAACATCAATCAATTCTTTTTTTTTATAAACTAGCTGTGCTCGCGATTTCGTCCACATAGAACAGTGACTTTAGGATTATAAGCTTTTTTCGATAAATGAATATCCAACACTGAAAGATTTTTAAATTAAACCAGCAGTTCCTGAGATTAATGCATTCAAATAAACAAAAAAGAAACAAACTATTTAGCTTCATAATATTAGTCTAGATGAGAAAATACACTTTAATTTAGATTGCCAAATCTCTCCCTAGAAAAGAACATTCTAATTTTATATTCAATAAAACTATCTGTCAGATGGTAGTCTCAAAAAACGCAAGCAAAGCCGCGGGCGACAATCAAGCATCTAGTAAACACGTTCTTTAATACCCAACGTAGTCAGGGAGGAGCCTCACTGTAATTATTCATGAGTAAAATTTTAATTAAAGGTTAATGAGACATTTATATGAGGGCAGTGGCAAATTATTGTAGTGTCGGAACGTGTTGGGAAAAAGCAACCACATTTTTATATATTGAGAGGAATTTATGAAGATTTAGCCTTGAAATACCAGCGGAGACTCTGAACTGAAATACCAGCTGAGACTCGCACTGAACTCTTAAAACTAACAGAAGTTGTTCATATAGGAGAAATTTCGGATATTAGTCCCCACAGTAATTAGGAATTCGAGCGGGCTGGTGGCGTTGCGCCACCCTAATTAAGCAATAATAACACATAAGAGGGTGAAGTGTATACTAAATAAAAATAATTAATTGTTTACTAGTAAGTAAACAATTATTTATATTCGAAATCAAATTACACCCCTCGATAGTTGTGTGGTACCGGCAGAGAAGAATAGTACCTCCCCCTGTACCTGTCGTAAGAGGTGACTAAGGTGCCAGAATCAATATGGCGGTATATCCATTCAAAACGTCGCGGAAGCTGCGCTTTACGATTGTCAACACAGTTTGTCCATGATTGCCCAGTGCGCCAATCATGGGCAAAATTTCCCCATTTTTGGGAGAACTATGTCCAACAGTGGACTTCCAATGGGTGGTATGATTATAATGATTCGAAAGCTGAATGACCAAAATATATAATATTTTGGAAAAAAATATATACAGGTATCAAGGAAATAAATGCATTCAATTTTATAATATTAAACGTTACATTAAAGTTTATATTTTTTACAATATGGCCACACTACAGGATAATTTAAAGTTAAAGAGGTAATAAGCAATGTTTAATGGTGTTTAATTAGCGAAAGTATGTCGTTTTGACAGTAACCTAGTATTATGATACCACAAACCAAATAATGTTTTTTTATTATATATATTTATTTTACACAACATCTCATACATTGACCTGATTCCGTGATAAGTCGCTTAAAGCACTTGTGTTACGGACATCAGATAAAAGAGGAATTACAAATATACTACTTAAATACATATATTTAACACCCAGACACACAATAAATATAAATATCATCATATTAATATTTGCTCTGTGTGGGGATTGAGTGTACGACATTTGGCGCATAAGACAGAATTACTACCATCTGCGCCAATGGGGATCGCATATTATATTACATTAACCAGTACTTTCACCGTCTCTCTCACTCATTGAATGTAGAAATAGAGAGACACAAATACAGACAACCTTTCTATACTATCTACAAATTGTAATACTGTATAAAAGGTACTTTTAGCACAATCATAAACACTTCACACACATTTTGCCTTTATCATCATCATATCAGCCATTAGAAGGCCACTGCTGAACATAGGCTTCCTAGGCCTCAAAGGGAATTTTTCCTATAATTGCAGCGCTGGGCAGCGTGTTGGCAATCGCAGAGCGCAGCCTTCACGGTGAGCATGCTGCAGCCTATCCCCGCCCTGTGCATTTAAGCTACTCTGAGGGATATACCGCCATCTATCGATTCTAGTACCTCAGTCGCCTCTTACGACACCCGATACAGAGGCAGATACTATTCTACTCTGCTGGTACCTCACTGCATGCGTTTTCCTTAGAGCAGTACATCGCGTTCGTCGACGGACTCGGTTTGTACAAGATCGGAGATCTTTGTGCAAACAAAGACTAAATAGTTCGCGACAACGGATACCCGAGCTGTGATCCAATCTCAAGATTAATAGATAAATGAACTAATGGGTTCTATAATATCACCCATTAGGTGTTGTAGGAAGTCTAATCACTATCAGTTTTTTCGTTTTGTGCCGATTCGTCTGGTGTCGGCAGATTAATATTAAAATAGGTCAATTAATGACCTATTTGTGTACTATAGCACTGGTTGTCAGGGTCAACGGTCATTTGTGTTAAATTGTAATTAGCAAATCTTTTGACGATTTGAAAGTGCTTATTGGTCTATTTAAATAAAGATATATCCGACTTAAACATCAATAGATCAACTATTGCAAATCCTATGTGGTATGGAGTATTTGTATTAAAAAAAAAATGTAAGAAAAACGATGTAATCTATTTATGCAGTCCCATTTATAACATAATAAAACTAACTGGCTTAAGAGAACGACATAAAATACAGAAAATATTTAAACGGGCAAGCAATAAAAAAGCTTAAATTAAACACGAAATAAATTTGAATATCTCATGCGAGATTATAAAAGCATTGGCGGAATTAAAACACTATTTACTTATCCCAATGTATATATATTCAGCGCGAGCGACATCAGTCCCCTGTCTAAATGTGACATTTGAATTAATTTCGAAGTCAGGCCGAAATAGCACCATTACGACTCTCGCTGACAACATATTTTAGCGCTCAACCTTGGCTAAAAGTATTTATGATATTGTCAAACGAAAGCAGTTTGTATTTCAACGCCATACAACTCTATCGCCGCTTTTTCCGCATGGAATTATCGTATATTCTTTATGTTTAAGAATTGTTATGCGTAGGTTGGTTATGTTTTTGAGTTGTTAAATTATTTAACTCTTTTAGGGCTCCTTATGAGAATCTGTGTGTTGTTTTTATTTGATCGAATCTAATGCTGGATTAGCCAGACGTTAATACTATTTACGCAGTCGCCACTGGTAGGATGGGCGAGGCCGTTTATTAACGAACGACCCTATGCCTGATTGTTCCCGCGGGATCGAAGCCGGAAAGATATTTGTAAAGCGGAAGTATTATAGTAATGATGAATAATGTAATAATATTATTTATATTATAGTGTAACTTTAAGAGATAGATTGAAGAATAGTGTAATAAAGATCGATGTGAAGTAAAAGATAATGTTGTGACAACAATAGAGAAAAATTGAAAAAGTTTGGACATCTAGAAAAGATAGATAAAAGTAGCACAAATATATAGAAAAGAAGTAAATGAAAGAGTTGGTATAGAATGACCTAGGTGACCTAGGTGACCTACATACCTTATCTAATTAGAAGAGGTATTAACGAAGGGTCAGGTCAGAAGCACCGAGAATTAACGACCAATAATTACCTTTCTAGGTATGCCAGGTAAAGTCATAGCAAGTGGAGATTCATATTTCCACCTACCCCGTTAAGACACGGGCATGATGTCTGTATGTATTAAATGATGAATTCATAAAATGTCTAATACATTGACATGCCTCAGAGGTAATTCGCTTGAAGCACTTGTATTACACACATCAGACAACCGAGGTATCACAAACATTATACTTAAATATACATCCTTAACACCCACACACAGCATAGAATAGATTAGGATCGAACTTACGACTCTAAGTGCACAAGATAGGATCATTTCCATCTGCGCCATTTGGACCGTTATAGTTGTAATTAGAATTAATCATTTAGATTTTACACCGTAACAAGTTGTGATATTCAATAGCCCTTATTAACCACATTTGTATTCACGACTCCAATTACACTATATCATGTCCTTTGTGTTTTTTCCGGGATAATAAGTAACCTATATCCATTCCTAAAATGGAAGCTAACTTGCCAAATGTTATTTAAATCAATATAGCAATAAGGCTATCATAGTGACATGACAGACAGCGTTCGTCGTGGGTTCGATCCCAACCCAAGAAAAGCATAAATATCTCGTAAAAAAACTACTCGTTTCATAGCTTAAAATGTGGCTTATTAACTTCTAACATTTTTTGTCTGACGCTTCGTTTAATTTGCGGCAACTACAGCGAAAAAAAGAGTAATTTATAGCCATAAACGCGTAAATATTAGACATTTATCTGTTATGATTATTTATTTAAGTATTACATTTATAGTTCATCTATTGTCTGATGCTCAAAATAAAGTTGCTTAAAGCGACTTATCTCAAAGTCAAGTCAACTTATGAGATGTTGTGGGAAATTAAATTACATCGACAGCTCAGCAAGAGCTGTGATGCTACAGAACCATTCAAAATAATCATCGCACGCTTCACAAAACGTTTCTTGCGAAGTAGGTAATTTTTCGTCCAGATATATACGAGCGACGCATCGTTTCAACAAATTAATTTGATCGAAATAGCAACTAAATTTTGTCGCAAAAGTTTGTTATGAAAACACTTGCGTGATTTATAGAGACACAACAGTGATTGCGCAAAAAGCTTGATGGTGAAAAAATTGATGACACATTTTTCCGTCTTCGAAATATGTTTTTCTCTTATTTAATTCATAATACACGTCGGAAAGCTTAAATCTTTGAGCATGTTTCACAATTTGAATTACATTTCCCTTCTCGATAAAGTATAATTTATTTATTGCAATATTTTTACAAATTAAATGCTATTCATACGTATTTCAGTTCTAATATTTGGTGGAAAATAAATGAAAATCAATTTATTTATTATAGGTAGGTTGAGTTGACTGTGTAGAGCCGACATATTAGAATAGTACCCTTCCCCTGTTCCAGGTGTCGTAAGAGGTGACTAAGGTACCTGAACCGATGGCGATATATCTATCCGTGGCAGTGTAGCTCAAATGCTCAGGACGGAGATGGACAGCAGCGTCCCTAGTCCCCCTTTCTTGGGGAGGCCTATGTCGGGCAGTGAACTTCTTATGACTTGTTTAATGATGTACCTTAGTAGCCTCTTACGACACCTGACGGTACCTTAATACCAAGGGTAAGGTAGGTAAGTAATTAAAGTGTAGGTTTATAAAAAATGACAGTGTAACTATGTTATATTTATTCGAGGATTTTGAATCAGTTATAAATTAGATTTAACGATAATAAATTATCAGTTTAGAGGTATTGTTAGGGGTTTTTGTCGGCTAATTCCTACCTTAGTCGGCTCACAATGCTCCATAGAAATTCAGACCCTATAATAGAATGTGTTAATGTTTTTTTGCTACTCCCTGTAGTAGTCCATTGAACAGGCCGATTCATGATACGATCATCTTATTTTGAACTCTATCTTTTACCCGATAAGAGCGATAATAGTCAAGCGAAACCAACAGACATTAGCAGATTAGGAGTGTTTGCAATTCTGTGAAATTGTTTTCCTTAGACTTTGGCGGGTTTAAAGATTTCCTGTCAATGATAAAATGGGGCCTGTTTATGTTCTTATGCTATTGGTGTAAGGTTGAGTTTTGCGTATTTTTTTCTATGGTATTGTCGTGATCCCAGGTATGTTTGGGTTGGTGTTTACACAGTTGGTTGACAAATAGCTACTTGTGCCATTGAGGTTAAATAGACGGAAGCTAATTTTATTTATTGTGCAATGAAAAGTGACAACGCATGTTCAAAAGCCAATATAAGTATTTGTACATCTGGTCTTGTTTTTCCCACTTCTAATTTATCACTTAAATATTTTGTTAGTCTTGATTAATTTCCGGCCGCGCTTTGTCCGCGATATTTTAACTTTGGATCTCATCTTTGAGGATTTCTTATTATTACGGGAAGAAGTTTATATTGCTAATTGACAGCAAAACTGTGTAAAAAGTAGTGCCAATGTCATAGAGATAAATAAAAAGCCGATCTATGCCGCGGAAACATGTTTGCGAGATAAAAAGTAGCTTATATGTAACACCAGACGATAGTCTGTACTGTGTAATTGGTTACAGGGATTAATGATATAATCTCTGTAATAAATTACATCTAAATCTGTTCAGCCGTACCAGTGTGAAAGAGTAAGACGAGTAAAAAAAAATAATCATCATCATAATCATAACAACCTTCGGAAGTCCATTGCAGTACATATGTAAGACTCCTCAAAATAGGGGAGCTTTTTCATAATTGCTGTGCTGGTCAAGCAACGGGGATACTGCTTTCTATCACCACACTGTGCATTTGAGCTGCATTATTTTGGATATAATCTCATCTGTTGGTTCTGGCACCTTAGCCGTCTCTTACGGCACCTGGTACAGGAGAAGGTAATATTCTACGCTGCCAGTACTTTAGGCAAACACATCCACAGATTTATACTTAACAAAATTAGGCGTTTATAATATTAGAATTGGTATAAAAATGGCCACACTTTTAATTTAAATTAGAAATGTTTCACATAAATAGCCTTCGTATTACTAATTGCCAGCCATGGTAATTACAACAAAATAATAATTAGAAGTTATAATAAATTCACACGGTATTTCATACATTGACCTGACTCTATGATAAGTCGTTTAAAACACTTGTATTACGTACAAATCAAATAATAGAAGAATCACTAATAAAACACACATATTTACACAAGTCTTGTGTCCTTGGAAATTAAAACTACTCCTGAAGCACAAGATAGGGACGTTCGCAAATGCGCCGTTAAAGAAGAAACTTAAATAGTGATCATAAAATTCCTTACTTCCATTGTTATCATATCAGCCACCGGACGGATAGACTAGCTCCATGAACTCCATGAAGCACCTCCGGGGCCAGTGCCCGACAGCTGGAAGTGCTATAAGGGCCTCTTGATTCAGCAGCTTTAGGCGATCCTGGCAAGATGTACGTAAGTAAATAAATAATAATAATATATAATAAATAAATTCCCACAACATCTCATACATTGACCTGACTCCGTGGTAAGTCGCTTAAAGCACTTGTGTTACGGACGCCAGACAACAGAGGAATCACAAATATACTACTTAAATACATATATTTTACACCCATACACAGAGCAAACACAAATATCATCATATAAATATTTGCTCTGGGTGGGAATCGAACCCACGACCCCTGGTGCACAAGACAGGAAGTACATCGCGATGTGAGCGTGATCTACAAAAAAAATAATTAGCTTATCCGGTGTCTCATCGATTTGCGACTAAGAGTGGTGGGAGGCTTTGCAGCTCCGGTACTTCTCTGGATAAGAGGGAGTGGACTTTGGTCTATGGGGTCCTTAAATATTAATGGGCCCTGTTCCACCTAGATTTAGGTAAAACGTGCCATATCTGGTGCTTTCACTATTATTAGTCTCCGAAAGCATTGCAAACCGCGCAAAATTTGCGATTCCGTATTCTGAATGTGTCCCAAGTAGTTTGCTTCTTAAACAAACAAGATAGGAAACTACTCCGTGGTGAAGATTATTACTACATTGTTTATGATCAAATTGTTGGAATTATCGAGGGACAAGTCTAGCTTCTATATATTTGATTGTATGGTTACTTCAAAGTCAAAGTAACCAATATCTTTATTAGTACCTTCTTCTATCTATGAATAACTATATTTTTTTTATAAATATAAATTTTTTAATTACAATTAATTATTAAAATGATCGATTAACAATTATTATTAATTATTAATTATTAAATTATTACAAGAATTATTTGAACGAATAGGTCATTGGTTGGCCTTTTTTGTAACTAGTCTAGTCTTTATAACTAGCCACCATGACAATTGACATGGCTGTTTTAAAATATATAAAAACATCAATAAATAACCATATTTAGTTATTTCTCATACGTATCTTACTTTTTGCCGCCATCTTTACATTCATTTGACTTATTAATTCTAACTCCGCATTGCACTTGGACAATCAGCCCGACTATAATGTCTAGAAAAAGAATCTACTATTCTTTGTTTCCTGTAGTTAAATGAGGATATATGTATATTCATAAAGAGAAAATATTTATTACTACATGATTTATAATTGCTATTTACAATATGCCGGTACTATTTGCAAAACAAATTGTGGCACCACGTGTTTTGTTCGTGTCTGCGAAATGAATTGTGTAGCGTTAAATTTATTTATTTATTATTAACACAATTATGCGGGTTATCCAAAACAAGTATGAAGTTGTAACAAAAATAAAATTAATCTACATCGAGCTTAATTATTAATGATTTGATGTTGTCGACAAATACATCGAAATCCGGGTGAGACATAAGGAGTGCGTTAAATGCCTGCTGCATGCGGCATAAAGGTGATTGTGCACGCGCTACGACGCGCACGCACTAAGTACGACATGGTAGAGGTGTAGACTTTGTAACGTTGTATTATATTAAAGTTAGTTATGCTGTTTAGGCTGCACATGGAGTTGTTGGTATTGGCTGCATTAGCAGCCCCGAAATCTACCAATTAAAAGGTTTTCTGCTAGAGGTACATTAAAAGTGGCCGATGCGTATGATAATTATTCTAGGCTTTACGTTAACGTGAATATTTTATTTCTGTTTATAACTTTTATGGAATCTTTTGCATACCGGAAGAATAATAGTGTCTACCCTGTGCCAGTTGGCATATATGGCGACTGAGGTGCTAGAACCGAATGCGGGGATGGACAGCATTCAGCAGCATTTCCGAAGATACGCACTGCTATGGCTACCAGCACAACATCTAACACTTAATTTATCTCTTTTAGGGGAGGCCTAGTCGTAGACCTCTCCTAATAGAGAGGTCTAGTAGTTAGAGGAGGAGGGTCTAGCAGCGGACTTTCTACGGTAGCTTAGATGATGGCGATGATGTAATTAACACAGCCTATCCAGTCCACAAGTGTTCACCCGGTATCATTCCAATGCCGCTACAGTAATTACTCTTTCTGGCATCACACCATCCACTATAATATATATTAAACTCACATAGGTAATGAAATAGCACATCGCATTTGCCAGCAAGAGCAAATACAATGTGCAGTGAATGTGTGTAAATTGCGATTTAGATTTATTATCAACTAACGACCCGCCCTGGCTTCGCTTCGCGCGGGTGCAATGAGGATGAAAAATAGTAATTGTGGGTTATCCCATTATAACTCATGGCACGTGCGTTTAAATATATATTGGATAAAACTGTTTCTTTTAAGAGCATTATAAATAATATGAAAACTGCTTGTCAATACAAGTATGCGTACAATATCACAGTATTGATTTTTTAACATGAGATTAAACAGCGAACCGGCTTACAAAGTTGAAGTGGGCAAATGATCTTTCAATGTTTGAACAAACAATCGGTAATTGTACACCACAAATAATGTATTCAGTTGCGAGTAAAGCCAAACCAAGAGGCCAGCCCTCGGACCGTTCGAAAGCAAATATATTTAATATAAATAATTTTTTGCTTGTTTATTTAAACTAATTAAATCGGCTATCTAATGGGCTATATCAGAGATGATCTGAAATCAGAAACAGCTAAGCTCAAATATTCGCAGCAGTACTATCACAATGCTAGCCTCTACGAAATCTACCACGCCTGCCCAGATCGGCAATAATGGCCAAACATTTCTTTGTTCCATAAAATATATTAAATAATAGCGCCGTCGTTATTTCTTTAAATTTTATGAATAATTTTAAAGTATTTGTATTGATTGTTCACGTGATTTGATCACGCGCCATCTTGTAAGGACTGACTGCCATTTAGGAAAACGGCTAAGGACTGCCCCGTTATACCCAGTCGGGGTATTTGCTAGTGAATGAGAAGTTCTAGAGGAGGACAGATCGGTGTTCGTTTTGCTTGTTTGATAATTAACTAATTTGTGAAATTGTATTCATTGCGATAACAAATACTAGTGTTTTTTTTTTGTTTAATGCTGATGTTTCATTGAAGTATCTGGACCGCTTTCATGATATGATGAATAAACGAATATACCAAAATAAATTCCTCTTTATGCCTAATATTGTTGAGAATGAATTATTATACTGTGAGTTAATTGTATTTATCCCTCGTCAGGCAATAAAAGTTAACCGGTCGGTCGTAATGTTAATTTGGCGTTACTAAATATCGCGATCATATTCAGACAGCGCAGGGTCCCTAAACATTAAATAAAAATGGAACCCCAATAAAAAACCTTAAATCAAAAAAGCACCATACCATATCATAAGCCGTGGGCTACCAGCGAAGTATAATAGTACTTCTCTCTGTACCAGGTGTCGTAAGAGGCGACTGAGGTACTGGATCCGACAGATGGCGGTATATCCATCTCAAACCAGAGGATGGCATCCTCGTCACGAACTTGCGCTCTGCGATTGCCACCACGCCTGCCCAGTGGGGCAATAATGGGAAAAGATCCTCCTATCTTAGGGATGCCTATATGTAACATTCTATAGTTGAAATGATAATGGTTATATCATATTTATATAAATCAACAATGTTATTTGTTTTAAATCTAAATACTTTGCACGATGTCTATCCCAGGTGAAAATATAATAAAAAAAACAGTTACATGCATATATCAATTGCAATTTTAAAGCTTGCTTAATGTTATAAGAATATTTAGTTTCTTGTGTAAGGTATGCGTGCACCTGGCCGTATATTTGAACAACGCCAGTGGTAATTAGGTACCAGCAAATATGGTGTCCATAATCACTTTCTGTTCGCTCTCACAAGCGGTATAAGAATAAGATGAAAAAATTCTTTATTTTAATTTTGCACGTGTTTCATGACTTTTAATGAAAAACCTTTTATACTGAATTTCATTCAAGTACCTTAAAAACTATACCTATTTTACTTCCTTAGGGTTCGAATTTTTAAAAAACCCTTTCAGTGTGTTAAATTTTAAGTTTCTAACCCTTAAAGATTAGGCTCCGCGTTGATATGTCAGTCAGTCAACTTCTCTATGTATATATACGTATTTTTTTATAGTTTACATTAAATAAAATGCTGGTTTTATGTAAAAAACGAACACTTCAATTTTATTTATTTGGATAGTCTAGTGGCTTGATGTGCATGTATATCTTTACAAACGACTGCCTGTTTGGTATTTTATTGTATACGCGATGTAATAATTTTCATTAAATCATTTAATTTTATTTTATCATTGCTTGTCATAATTTGCTTTGAATAGAGAATAGAGAATGAGCAGTTTTTTTTTCTAGTAAATATTATCATTAATTAACTCTGCTGGCAAACGTTGTTCTGCCATATAAATTTTATAAAATTATTAAAATACTAAAATGACTATAAAATAGGCGTTGGCGCTAGAAGGGTGTAAATTTAGGGTTGTATGTATTTTTAAAGCCACAATACATAAAAATTTACCAAAAAATAAAAAAATAATAAGGTTGCAAAATCCTTTTCACTGCGGTGTATAAAAAATAAATAGTTCCTGATTATCAGACCTGAATATTATGTACATAGTTATTTTTTATATTAGATAATTAATTCAGCATTTTTCTATGCATGAAATTTCAAAAGCAATAAAACAAAGTATAAATGATACTTCCAAAATGTTAAGTTTGTGCGATTAGTAGTTTATCTAATAACTGCTAAAAAATGTAATAATCTGTCTGCTCCATGACCCGCCCCACTGCGCCGCAGTCGGTAATGGTTTTGAAGTATTGGCATTATGTCGCATCTCTTAGTTTCTCTTTGTTTATGCGTTATTTATGTGGCGTACCCATTAATACTCATTATTACAGCTGTGGAGCTCTCTATGGTTGTACAGACGAGCATTAGTTGCCTTTACCCTATTGCAGTCTAAAAAAATCAATACAAAACATTCGTACGCTGCGATTTTTATATCACGAGCGTGGAGTGTTCTGTTAGTCTGTGGTCGAGAGTAGGGTAATGGTGCCAAATACTGAACGTTGTGTAAGCCATTTTGTACAGCAGAAAGGTTGGCTTTGTTGCACAAAGTGCTGTCGAGGTGGCGTGAGTGATGTTTTAGCTTTTGTGCGCTGGCATACAATTTTCGGGTAGATATTCCCTCGGAGCTCTAAATTAGGATTTTAATGGCAGTTATAATTTTTATCTGTGACTGTCAGCTGTTGTTTGTGTGATGAATTAGTTGTTTAATTTTATTTATGTGTTATTTTAAAGCTTATTATTTGGTTAAGAGGTGTAAATTTGCATTTTTATTGGGTTGCTTACGATATTAATTCATTCTAATGTTATGAATGGGGTAGTAATATAAAATACATATTTATGTATGTTTCGCTTATTCAACTTAGCTGATGTATTGATTTTAATTAATGTTGGATGGCTTAAACTTTAGGTAAGGTTACAAGAAGAAGTTAAAAGAACAGCTCAATTAATAAGATGTTGTGGGAATGTATAGTTTTTATATCTATATAGAGTTTATATTACTGTTTCTGGAAAATGTAACTTTAATGATTTTTGTCTTCATTTATACGTCAATAGTTTAAAAACTGTAATAGTCAACTGTAATTACTGAAATGTCATTGGTAAATAGCTTGTTTATTTGGTAGTTAATAGGCGCAAAATTCAATAACAAAATTGCATTATGCATATATTGCATATTTTGTAATTATGTCATTTTGTACCTAACTTTTCTTGGCGGGAAGTGATTTGTGCTAATTTGTGATTCATTGTTATCTGATGTCCGTATTACAAATGCTTTGAGCGACTTATTATGGTGGTATCACGTCAGCATATCAAACATTAAGTAAATTATCTATTTATCTTGTACTATCGATATGTTTACAATAAATATAAACTAGCTACGTTCCGCGGTTTCACTCACGTTATTCCCACGACAACATGTTACCTGCGAGTATGCCATTAATGATAATTTAACTTTCTTTACATGAAAGAGTATTTGGAATGAGTTTAGTTAATTTATTACAAATGTACACAAATAGAAATCCTATAGTTCTATTTTAGGTGTCCGACATTTAATTTTTCGAAAATACATAATGGCGAAAGAATTTTTTAAATTGGTTTCGTCGTTTTTTAATTATACTGTTACAAACACACAATCTAATATTTCTTCTTTATAAGTATAAATAAACGTCAGTCTTCGTTAGTGTCTTACATAAATAAATAAACAATTATAAACACTCTGTAACAAGAAAAAAATATATTATTGGACCCTGACAAAATTATCAAGCACAAATTAACACGATCCGCACCAACCGACCAGACATTTAGACAATTTAAACCAAACATCTGCTCTTCTCACTCGGACTATTTATAAATAAATCGTCAATACATTAGTTGTCGCAGCCCTAATAATAAGGACGCCCACCGACGGGCCGACTCGTCACGGGTAATCGCGCAAATAAATCAGCCATTATCTCGCTTCTCGAAGGCAACAGAACAAAACGGTGACGCCAACAAATGACCACCATTTTTCTCCAGCATCCGTGGAGGACTCTGTCAATATATCCGGGGGTTGTGGCAGATGGGGCAAGCTACAAGCGCAAGTGGTTAACGTTAATATACTATATTAAAATTTAGGAATGTATGTTATAATTTTACTTCCTTTTATATTCATAATACTTTACAACAAGGCAAGGAATTTACCTTTTCTCGTTAGCCGTGGGCATAACAGCGGTGTAGAAAAAGTTCTCCCCTATGTACCAGGTATCGAAAGAGATGACTATGCCACCAGAACTGACAGATAGAGGTCCGGAATAATGGGCAAATTGACCCCTTTCTTGACGAGGCCTATGCGCAGCTGTGAACTTACTACGGCTGTATCGGTGATGATGATTTATCTAAAACAGCGCAGCTTAACTTACTAACAGCAATACATCTTAAGAAACAAGGCATTCATATAGAGCAGGAATAGTCAGTATCACTTCTAACGTATAGTTTAAATTCTGTAATTGCTAACACAAAGTACCGGCACGAGGTAGACCTGATACAGAATGTCGTCTGCATTAGTATCTTACTCTCACCTATTTCTACCGCCAAATTGCAGTGTTTTCATTGCTGTGTCCCGGTGTGAAGGGTGAGAGAGGCAGTGAATTTACTGGGTAATGTGACATATTATTTTCAGTAATATATTTGTGATATTATGAGCGTCTATAGGCTGTAGTGATGCTTACTGTCTCGCAGACGTTTTGTCGACCTATTCTAATAAAAAGACCACCTAAAGAATGAGGTAGTCATAGTTAAAATCCGCCAAAATGTTGATCTGACGTGAACACGTACTAATATTATAAAGTTGAAGAGTTTTTTGTTCGTTTAAACGCGTAAATCTCAGGAAACGCTGGTTAGATTTAAAAAAAATCTTTCACTGTTGGATAGTTCAATTATCGGGAAAGGCTTTAGGGTATATAACATTTTGCTACGACGTAATACAGCGAAGCATAAATGACGCTTAGTTTGTTCTACAACTTAACATGGGTAAAAACACGCGCGTTGCCAGCTAATGTGAGAACAAAATCGCGAACGCCCCACTTTCGCACCACGCACGAGATCTCTGGCCCCATCTGCCACCCTAACCGCTGTTATATTTTATTTGCGCAATAAATTACGTTTTATTACAGATATTTTGTCGTGTTACAATAACTAATGTGCCCACTCTCAATTCGCGTGTAATGCTCCGTGACACTCTCTTATTATTTATTCGGATTTTTTTTATGAGTGACACAGTTTATTTTGTAGCATGTCAGGAAACGCGTCCAGTTAATGACTGATGATTGTACATTACGTTGATGTTTCGAATTTGTACTTCTTCGTGTCTCTTTCATCATACCAGCCATTGGAAGTCAACTGCTGGACATAAGAAAAGAGGTTTTTTGCCCATAATTGCTGGGCTGGGCAAGCGTGGTGGCAATCGCAGAGTGCCCATCTCCGCCCTGTGCAAAGAGCTGCACTGTTTCGGATGTATATACCGCCATCTGTCCATTCTAGTTAATTAATCGCCTTTTATGACACCTGGCCATTGGAGGTATTATTCTACTCTGCCGGTACCTCACAGCGTCCATACATAGGTATGTATTATACAGAACAGAAAAAAAAGATTACGAATTCATCAAACGAATTAACATTTAACATTACAATCAAGGTAGAACGACAATATTTATATTTATAAATGAGTTTAATACAACACGGTCAAACATCCAAAGTGGCGGGCGTGATTACCGGCGTGAAAAGTAGTAACAACTCTGTAGCGTGATTTGTGCGGCGTGCGCAGTAATGATGGTCGGACATTACCGTGCGGGATGGCCGGTGATTTTTCATAGTGACGCCGCAGTGCCAAGGGGAGAGTCGCTGATTAATTATCATGTTCTCTATATACACTCTGAATTTTAAATGTAGAGCTCTCAAAATGTACGTATGTATCTAGCAGTTTGCAAAACGTTTATCTGTTCCACGTTTGTTTTTCTTTATTGTTTTTTATACGATAGACTCGACGAACAAGTATACGGTCCACGTGGTAAAACTGCAGCTTAATAACGCTTGTGTTATCACAAAGATATTGCAAAATCATAGAGCATTGCAAAATCGTGTTACAGACATCAGACAACTGAGGAATTACAAATATAATACCTAAATGCATATGACAGATAATAAACACAGATATCATCGTATATTTGTTTTTCCTGGGTATAGATCGAACCCACGACCTGTGGCGCACAAGATAGGATCATTAGCATCGGGCCCATTACTTTACATTATTAAAGTGGCAAATAAGCATACGGCCTGCGTGATAAGTGCTCGTTTTTACATGCTTGTGTCATAGTAAAGATATTACTATCACGCCGCCAACTGAGTGACCTAAAGATACTCGTAATATGCCTCTTTACTCACTCATGTCACTGTTTTCTTTACTCTTCGCATTATCTTTTTCATCTTTCGAACCGGAATACAGCTATATGAGCACAACTGGAAAACTATACTTGTTAAAATGAAGTGGCAACACTGCATTGGTCCCAACAATTTGTTGGCAAACTTATATTATTTTAATAAATTTTACATAGAATAAGTATACATAATTATTTTGTTTTTTGTTCATAAATACTTTATAATTACGTTATTATTTATAAATACTTATTCATTAAATTAATACTCATTATAATATACATACAAACAAAGGTGATTGAAGATTTTTTGGGGTAAAACATGCGGTCACGTCATTACGTACTTTGACGGTCCCAATGGCGTAGATAGTGGTGCTTCTAATCTTGTGCGTCAAAGGTCGTGGGTTCGATTCACACTGAGGATATATATCTATACGGTGATATTATTGTTTGTTCTGTGCCTGGGTTTTATATATAATTACGTACAGTATTTGTAATTTATCATTTGTCCGTAACACAAGTGCTTTATGCCTTATCGTTGAGTATAAGATGTTGTGTGAAAATATTTATACATACTTTCTCATTTAATATATTAAAATGACTTTTTATTATAGATAGAGATATACCTTACTAGAAAAATAATCAAGAAATACATTGACGAGGTAGACAAAGAGAGTAAGTGTTGTAATATGACTATACCAATATCAGAGAAACTACTAATTAAATATTAATTGTTTCTATAATAATATTAATATATAAAGCAAATTATAGATAATACACGACTCCAACTCAATTGTTTACCTAAAACGAATGTAATTAACAAAGTCAACAGACCAATATATCAGCGTACACGAAGCCTGTTAAGCAATTGTAAGAGAGTAATCTCAACGATGGGACACGCTCAGTTATAAATCGTGGAGATTTATCCGAGCGGCGAACCCGGTTATAAATAACAATAATAGTGCAAATAAAAATAACAAGCGTAATGCCGAACGAAAATCGGCGAATGGGAGCGAGGGGGAGATCATTGGATGAGGCAAGGATGCAAATGTCTAGGCTGAGAAATGTCAGGAGAAATATATGTTATATTTTTTTTATTGTACCAATTTTTTGTTAGGACACCGGGTCGACAAGCAAACATACAGTCCACGCAATAGTACGCGTCACTGCAGCCTCTAGACGTTCGTAATATTAAATGGATATCACTAACGCGTTGCCAACCTTGTGACTTGAGAATATTATGCCACATTATGCAGAAAATGCATTGCTTCTCTCATCCTTCAGAACGGAACACAGCCATGCTTACACTGCTGTTTTGTGGTAGAAGCAGGCGAGAGTGAATTACCAATGCAGACGACCTTATGTATGAGGTCTACCTCATGTAAGTCGTTTAATAGTACAATGATGTGACCAGCATGATACCAGTCTGTTTGGAGGAAAGTTTTGAAGGTTAGTAAAAATGTTTAGTCCATTAAGTTGTCAATGATTACGTTTTTATATATTAAACTAGGTTGACAAACAAGCACACTGTCCGCGTGATAGTAAGCGTCACAGCAGCCTATAGACGCTCGTTAAATCATAAGGATATTACAAGCGCACTGCCAACCCTGTGACTTGAAGATACTATTTTACATTACCCTGTCATTTCACTGCCTCTCTCACCCTTCAAATCCGAATACAGCAATGCAAGCTGCAGCACTGCTGTTTGATGGTTAAAATAGGTACTTATACCACTTAGAGTACTTATCTCAAAGTCAGATCTGCGTAAGAGATGTCGCGTGATTTAAATTTATTTTATTTCATTGATAATTTTACAATAAAAAAAAACAAATAAATAAGTGCCTGCGACATAAAATATCAAAAGCTAGGGTGACATGATTGATCGAGCGGACATAATTGTCTGTCCCCCACATGTTAATGAATCGGGGGTAATGAAAAATGATTGTGCGACCGCGCGCGGTGTGTCCGGGCGCGGAGTGATGTATGGCCACACTACTTCGTGGACAAATAGCGACATTTTGTTTGAGTGTCCCGGTTAAGTGCTTATGATTTATCGCTTTACGATTGAAATTTTACAAGCAAATTTCTAAAATCTGTACTAAAATATGTTTTAATTAATTTTGATTAAATTTATTATTTGACAATATTTTCATTAAATGTTTGCTTTAGCGAAGACTCCAATATAAATTGACTCCTATAGGAACTGTCACGGGATTTATATAGCGACCATATGTCTGACATACCTCTCTACATCCCAAGTTATTCCAATGGCCAATTTTTTGGCTTACTATAACATCAACAAATAAAGAATATCGCATAAAGAATATTATATTTTTCTTTTTTTTCACATCTCATACATTGACCCGATTCCGTGGTAAGTCGCTTAAAGCACTTGTGTTACGGACGACATTCAAAATATATCTATATAAAACAATTAATTATTGCACACAACATCTCATACATTGACCTGACTCCAGGATAAGTCTATTAAATCACTTTTTAGTTACATTCATGGATAATAACTTATCTCAAAAGACGTGCCCGATGGCGCAGATGGCAGAGTTGATCTTGTATGTCAAGGGTCGTGGATTTGATCCCCACACAGAAAAAATATTTATATAATGAATATTTGTATTTGTTCTGTGTCTGGGTATTAAATATACTTAATATTATTTAAGTAATATATTTGTGACAGACAACTGTTTTTTTTGTTGTTGAATCAAACACTAGGTGAATGACGGTCATTTCCTAATCCTATTCTCGCCTTAGGCTAGAGTATATAGCGAAATATTAAAAAAAACTTTTTACAACTATGGTTACAAAAAAAAAGAAAAGCAATCAGTAATCATAAAAAGTAATCATCAGGTATTAAGACAGTTTTGAATATTAAACATATGATCTCGCGAATTGTTTTGTAGATATTGATATATACTATAATATTGTCAAACAATTTTTGTCCTATCATTAATATACTTCGCAAGTATGCGATGAAAGACATTTTATGGCTCTTTTTCTTACACCTTTGGTTTGTTTTAATAGAAATTTTTAAAGTAATCTAGTACTAAATATAGCCTATGTTACTCAATGATAATGTAGCTTTCTAATAAAAAAAGAATTATTGAAATCGGCCCAGTACGTTTTAAGTTTATTCGCTACATACAAAAATACAAATCTTTCCACTTTATAATATTAGTGTAGATAAAACAAATGTTCGCATCAGGAACACAAACATCGTTATGCCTTTATTTATGAATATGGATGTACAGATGAGCAGCAATTGGCTCGGTTATCGATTTCTGTCCAATAACTCATGCTGTTTCAAGTGTTTATGCTACTTTTGAAGGTGCGGGCAGTTGTTTGTTATCTTTATACTTAAATAATGGGTCATTTTTGAGCTTACGATGTATAAAGTCATAATGCAAGCTGACAGTAATGGTACGCATGTACTTACGCATTGGTCATCCTAAGGTTCAATAGTGTAATTAAACCCTGGGTCTAAAAGTTTGATCAATTGAATTGAAAAGAAGAAGTATTACAATGATTAAGAGATTTTAATTTACAGCGGTCAATAAATAAATAAAAAATAATTCACACGACATCTCATACGCTGACCTGATTCCGAGATAAGTAACTAAAACACTTGAGTTACGGATATCAGACAACAAAAGAATCACCGATACGATGTTTAATTTTATTTACATTTAAATAACACCCAGACACAGAAAAAATACATATATTTATCATATAAATATTTGTCCTGGGTAGGAATATACACCCACATCAAATTAAATATATAATGTTAAATAAAATTAAATAGTGTTAATAATAAAACTACTCTTTTAACGGCCTTAGAACGGTCACCGTTTCTTCGAAAAACAAATGTAAAAAGTTAAATATAAACTGCGTTTTAAAGCCGTTAAAAGAGTTATTTTTATGATGAGTAGTAAACGCGTAAATGTAAAAAAAAATACTGTATATACATAGTATTCATATTATATACCAAATCAGTACTTATTTAATTTAATGTTCAGATATTGCTCGGAAATTTTATGGAAATGTAAAAATTAATATAAAAGGCATAATTCTCAGATTATTTTACAAATAGTATTACGTACTTTGATCAATTAAAACAACTGTTAGCCGTAAGGTACCGGCAGAGTAGAATAGTACTTCCCCTTGTATCAGGTGTCATAAGTGGCGACTAATATCCCCGAACCGACACATGGTGGTCTGTGGTGCGTGGATAGGCACCATCATCTTTGTCGTGAATGCTGCGCTCTGCGATTGCCAACACGCTTGCCCAGTGCGGCAATTTTAGGCAAAATTCTACCTTTCTTGAGAAGGCTTAGTAAGCTCTATTTTTTGCTAAAAAATATTCATCTTCCGAAGTTCAAGATCCCCTTAAACTATTAACACGATATAATAAAATCTAATTTATTTGTCGGCGCGAATGGAACTATTCCATTTTACGACACTCGATTAATTCAATCGTTACTATTTTAATCGCTCGATATAATGTTCGAGCCCATCTGTCGGTTGTGTATTGACATTATCATCTCTCCTTGCAGGGGTGCAACATTATTATAGGGATGGCACGTAAGGGTTCTAGTGTTTATTTATATTAGATTTCATTCAAGTTTTTTCTTTTAACTTTATTTTCTAAGTATTATTATCAACAATTTTATATACACTTATGGTTACAAATACTATTTTATTGTTTGACTGCAGGAACCTATAAATTAATATAACGGTGATAACTTAGAGTTTTGAGGATAAAAACTAGATAAATAATAATTATAATTCTAGAGTTGTTGATGGACTTGAAGGTTTAAAATAAAAGTTACAAATACTTTAAGCACTGCCAGCTTTTATTACAGCGACTTTCTGCACAAAAATGTCATTATTATTAGAATTCTTTCTTTTCTGGATTTATCTGATATATTTATAGGTATAGGAAGTATAGGAAGTCACTCCTTGCGGTTCGTTTTCATGTACTACCTACCTGTGTGTTACTAAAAATATTCTCAGATTAAATAATTGATAAGCTTATTAAAGCATATCTCTCATTCATCATTGATTTATTAGTAATTCTTAATTGGTTATGCCAACTGCATTACTACATATTATAGAACAAAGTCACATCCCGTTGTATGTCTGTCCTTATATGCCGTTAGATATTTTAATTAACGCAACGGATTTTGATACGGCTTTTTTAAAATAGATGTGTGATTCAAGAGGAAGTAATGCATAATATAGTAGAAAAATACTAATGGTTTTAGAGTTTTCTATTGTGCTGTCGTAAATAAAGACGTTCATTACACTTACATTGCATACAGTTTGCAGATTGCAACTGTACTAAAATGTACCATAAATACAGTGGTACATTTGAAAAGAAACACTCGAAAAGGTCTATGAAAAAGTCCAGAATCTTCTAACCAATATATCTATCTCCTAGATATAACCCACAATAAGCATTTTTTATCCTAATTACAACTGGTCGAAGTCCTGGAGGGTCACTAAGTGTTTTAAAATATGACATGTATTCTTTACATGAAATAAATTATTTTGTATTCAATTTTACGCAATTATGCAAATATTTTTTTCCTTGCAGCATCATTAAATCCACTGCTGGAAATGGATCTCCTCAAGAGAGAAAAAACCGGTTTCTACCGGTCTTAACCGGTTTCAGACGATCATGCGGTTTTAGTCAGATTGTCTTTCCATCTGTGTTTGCCGGTGTAGTTGTCGTTACGTGAATGAGATGTAAAAATCAATAATTTACTTTTACAACCCTTGCATTCAATTATTTTTTATTATAAAATATAGTGTGGCAACCCTACTTATATGTTTATAGCTGAATTATTGATATTGGTGCGATTGTTCTGTATTGCACGGTGATGCTATTTATTACTTGGCAATTAATTGTCCGGTGAGTTTTATGACTTTATTGAAATATTACTGTGGCAATTCTTTCGCGAACAAGCACATTTGAGTTTGAATTACAACCGTCAGTTTATTGGGAGATTTTCAATGAATTTATGCGATATATATTTTATTTATTTATTTAACTTTATTGCACAAAATGTTCCAGAGTCGTATAGCTGTCACTGCAAAAGAGTTTGACAAAAAACTAGAGTGATGAAAAGGGGTTAAGAGCGAGAGAGTATTAGAAGAACGAAGATTACGTTCGTGAGAGGAAGATAGGAATTGGAATCTGTCCTTTAAGTAAATTAGTGCGTACGGATCAAAAAGTATTGAACATAGTATGGTTAGAAAATAGTATATATGACGCTATACAAACGCTTTGGTCAAATGTGAAACTATTTTATGTGTGAAAAACTTAAAAAAATAATAATTTTATCATTATATATATTAACCTGACTCTGTTCAGTAGCTTAAAGTATTCGTGTTACGGATTTATGCGATATATATAACGCTATACAAACGCTTTGGTCAAATGTGATAATATTCTGTTTGGTAAAACATTAAAAAAAGAATTGTATTATTTTATTTATTGACCTAATTCTGTTTAGTAGCTTAAATGACTCGGGTTACAAATTTTGATATCTTGCAAATATAATACTTTAATATATTTTTTCACATCCACCTGCAGAAGAGACCTGAATGTTCGTCCAGATACATATGAAAAGAGAAGCTGACTGACTCACTTACATATCAACGCAGGGCCTAAACGAGTTAGAAACTTAAAATTTTGCACAGGGGTTCCTTTTTCAACGTCGAAGAGCACTAAGAAAACATTTTTGCACATTTAAAAAAGGGGATAAAACGGGTGTGCAAAGTTTGTATGAAGCACTGTTGTTCTAAAGTTATTCAAATTTAATTTAGTATAAAAGTTCTTTACATATATAAAAATTAATAATCTCTGTTATGCTGATAAATAATATATGTTAATCACATTAAAATAATATTAAAAACAACATATATCTAAAAATAAAATGATTAGATTTAATATTCATAAAAATAATGACCAATGACAAAATTTAATGACCGTAAACCCTGTTGACCCTGATAACCGATTTTTTGAGTCAGTTAAACAAATAATATATATACTTTAATATTTGACATCAATATTCAAAACAACAAACATCTAAATATACAATGATTAAAATTAATATTCATAAAAATAACATCAAAATCAAATGACCGCTAACCCTGATAACCCTGACCGGCTTACAGAGTCATTTAATCAAATATGTACTTGAGTGGTCTACTTATTATTTCCAACTGTTTGCATAAATATTTGCCAACATTATTGCGGTTTATACTGATATGTATCTACAAAGTAGCACGAATGTGTTTAGAAATTATTTTATAAATAGAAGACGTAGCTCAACCGATTTTCGCCAGCCATCGATCAACCCTGTCAGATGCATCGGGGTTGGGGATCTTATCTCATTACCCTGCCAGTACCCTGACAACTTATCGAGCTACTGACTTGGAATGTTGGTACGGTTATATTCTAATTGCACCTTCGACCTCGTACCGTTTAAAACGGAACTTGATAAAAAAAAGCTTTACACTAAGTGTAAATTATCTTATAATAATAATAAATTCACACGATTACTTATACATTAACTTAAATTGATACTGTAGCTTAAAGCACTTGTGTTATGGATAGCAGATAACAGAGGAATCACAAATAGAATACTTAGATACATATAAATTCTTTGGGCACAGATATAGCTCATGGGTTAATAAGTCCAACGAGACTAACCCAGAGATGGCGCTCGTAGTAAACCAGTAATTACGTCTTTCTAGAGTAAGGACCTTTGCTTAAAACGTGTCAAAACTTCAAGTCGATCGGACCAGAAACAGCCGAGTTATCGAGGTTGGAGTAAAGTCGTTTTGTAGTTTTTTTTTTAAATTGAAAAAACCGAGTTTCGTGTTCTTATAAAACATTGATTTTTTTAATGGGTAAAAACACCGTGCAAGCGAAACAATAGATTGAAAAATGTTACCTGGACGTGTCCATCAAAAGCAACGATTTGTCAGTAGTTTGCCGAGTTCAAACGTGGTCGTACCGATACAAATGACGCGGAACGCTCGGGTAGACCTGTGTAAATTATTCCCTTAAATAGCCACTCCGAAGACATTATAGATAACTTATAAATAGCTTTCATAAGCTATATAGCTTTAATAGCTTTATAAATAACTTCATTCTAAATGACGGGCGCGATGGCGCCGATGGTAGTGATCCTATCTTGTACGCCAAAGGCCGCAGGTTCAATCTCCACCCAGTACAAATATTTATTTGGAGATTTTTTATTTGTCGTGCGTCTGGGTGTTAAAAATATGCATTAAAATATTATGTTTGTGATTTCTCTGCAGTCTGATGTCCGTAACACAGGTGCTTTAAGTGACTTATCTCGGAGTCAGGAATGATTTCTTTATTTTTTTTATTTGAATCATCCAAGCTATGTTACCAAATCACATTCATTCTTTTCTCTTCTCCTACCACATTTTTTTTATATCATTGTTCCTAACGCTGTCATTAAGTTCTAAACCATAACATCGCATTCCAACGGCACCCATCCCACTTCCATACCTGTACCATACATCAAATTATTAGTATCAAAGAATTTTTATGAATGAAACTATTAAACAAAGCCATAGGTATAGAAAATTATGTTGATATAAAGGTATAATTATAAAGTATCAATGGATGCCGGCTATCCGTCAACCGTGACAGACGCTCTCAGGTGCATCGGAGCTCGCCTCATTACCTTGTCAGTATACTGACAAGATGTAATGCTACTTACTGACTTTGTAAGTTTGTTTGATTACTGGCTTGCGAGATAATCGTTTGAGTATATAATACAAAGAACTTTCTATCACTAGAGTTACACCTAAATAGTTTTTTGCATATTCCTTTAAATACAATCTATTTATATTATGTATATTTAATATATTTTTTCTATCGTTCTTATTGATACCTTTTACTACCTCTTTCTATCATTTAGTCTTTCCGTCCAAAGGTTGCCTGGAAGAAATCTCTATTTGCGATAAGGCCGCCCATTGTACTTTATAATAAGTGTTTTTTTTCATGTATTTTTATGTTTGGTGTACAATAAAGTATTTATTATTATTATTACAATAGGTCTCGTTAATAAGCGATAGTCATTTGTTTAATAGGTTTTCCCTTTATTTCTGTAAAAAAACGTTGAAATCTTAGAAATGGAATGAACTGAAAGAGTAAAGGTTTGGCGCACTTCTTTGTGTAGTTTATTGTTGTTTTTTATAATCACCATATTAATTTAGGATGTACATACCATAGATCTTTTCTATAAATTGACAATTGAATGGCGTTATATGGCTTGCATCTTTTGCTATGTGGGGCAGGCGTGGTGGAAACTACTATTGTGTACTTTATTTTTGATAGACATCGCCATCTTATGTTATACTTAGTAAAAGATTCTATTCTATCTATTAGTACCCCAAGGTTTTTTTTATAAAGATACGAATGTTCTTTCTGTTAATTTCTAATAATTTTTGGGTTTTTTTGTTTAATACGTTTAAAATTTTTATTCTCCTTTTCTTCTCTTATTTTTATTCTCTTTTATTCTCCTTCTTTTGCTACGTGCTCATATATATAGTAAATTGTACATTGTACTATTGAGTCAATCAAGTTGGTGGACCGAAATAGATTTTTCGTAAATATCACCGCTGATAATGTTTCCATGTCAAAGTATCATCATCACGATCATCATCATATGATTTATAAGACGTCTTCTACTGGACATAAATTTCTCTGACTCTGAGACTAATGGTGGTCAAATCACAGAGCGTAGCTTCACCATATTGTTGCTGCTCGTCTCCGCCCTATTGCATTCAAGTAACTCTATTTTTGATGTTTATACCGCCATCCGTCAAATATAATACATCTTAGATGTGACAGATTTAGGTAGTACCTCACTACATTTTATCAATGTTATCGCAGCTGCAATGTCACTTAATATCGTAGTGCAAAAATTTATCTTATATCAAAGTACTGAAGGCCAATGGAATCGTGAAGTTCTGGAATGGGGATTACGTATATCATTATCATCATATCAGCCATAAGACTTCCACTGGACACAAGCCTCCCCAAGTAATTTCCAATAGGACCGGTTGTATGCGGCCTTTGACCAGCGCGATCCTGCGGCTTTAGTCAGATCGTCTGTCCTTCTTACAGAGGGACGCCTTACGCTGCGTTTGCCGGTAAGTGGTCTCCATTCTAGAATCTTACGACTCCATCGGCCATCAATTCTGCGTATCAAATGCACTGCCCACTGCCACTTCAACTTACCAACCCGTCGGGCTATGTTGGCAACTTTGGTTCTGCTACGAATCTCCTCATTCCTGATTCAACCGCGCAAATTCAGTACATTGCCCTCATTGTCAAAGAATACAATTGAATTAATAAACAACTGTCAATCAATCCAACACAATTACTCGTCAACGCGAGTATCACGACAGAACATCAAGCGACTGGGCTTACTCTAACAAGAATTTGACAACAAAATCCTCGGTGCGAAATTTTAAAATTGGATCACGTCACTTAGTTTAAGACGAAACGAGTCGATATATCCGTCCTTGTCCCGTACAGTAAGAGAATTAGGCAGACTTTTAACAGAGGGCAATGTGATTATTATATTTGACAGGGTAATTCTGCGACGCGGGCTGTGTCACGCCAATCTTATTAGGGATGTAAATGAATATGGAATGAATCCATTATTTCACAAACAAGCCCCGGGACCGGGGGCGATAATATTTTAGGAAATGGGCGGTCTATATTCTGTGATGGAACTGTAGTGTACTGATATAACCACACATGTTATCAATATATTAATGATATTGATGTGAAATTGTTTTGCTGTCACGGCTCAGCCTAGTCGATTTAAGTCAAAATTGAATTCAATCTGAAGGCTTATTTCTGGTGCTGGAGTAATATTTGTGTAAATCTTTGTATTTTTCATTAGATAGAATGTGCTCGTATTTTTTATATATAAAGATAAAATGACATGTAATTTCTTGTCAATTGAAACTATTTGTTTTAAAGTTCTTGATTCTAGTAAAAACTTTCGGTGATCTTTAAATTAATCAACTTCTTTTAAATACAAAACAATAATTAAAGGTTGAATACTTATTGAATCTTTAAAAAACGTACGAGAAAAAAAAATAAAACTTACGAGACTACACCATTCAAATAGATTCTTTTTGAAATTTAGTGAATCTGTCACACTCGGTTCATTATGTCAAAATACTCGTATATTACAAGGTCTACAAAAATATATAGGCTAGTGTTCATCATGTGCTATATACACCTAGACCCAAATGGCTACCATCAACATCATCATATCAGCCATTGGAAGTCCAAGCTAAGCATAAGCCTTCTCAAGTAAGAGGGAATTTTGCCTATATTTGCCGCGCTGCGTAATAATAGGTTAAATTCAATACACACATATCCATCGACTATAGCTAAGCCGTGAAGGACCGGCAGAGTAGAATAGTACTTCCCCCTGTTTCAGGTGTCGTAAAAGGCGACTAAGGTACCGGAACCGACAGATGGCGGTATATCCATCCATAACATAGTAGTTAAAATGTACATGGTGGACATGGGCAGCAACATTCCCGTTGCAAAAGCTGCGCTCTGCGATTGCCAACACGCTTGCTGAGTGCGGTAATTATGTAAAAAATCTCACTTTTTTGGCGAGGCCTATGTTTAGCAGTCGACTTCCATTGGTTATTATGATGATGATAATGATGAAAGTCATTAATCCACGCGGATAAAAACGCAGGCGCAGCTAGTTGAAGATATAACCGAACTAGTATGCCAATAGTCAGCTCTATAGAGATCCCGCTACCGCGACTATTACGCTCAAGAATGTATAATAAATGCGTTACCATATTTTCGTGTGCATTACGAGGGGTGTTATTTATTGGCTTAAAATTGTAGTCATCGCATACATTATGTATGACGCCGTGGTAATTACCAACCGTCCGGGAGTCGTTCTGATTATGAGGCTTTGTATTTTGGTCGTACACAGCTAAGAGTTGTTTTCTTCTATGCATGTGTGAGGAGCTTGTGATGATCTACAGTTGATGGGCCCGGTGGCGCAGATGGTGGTGATCCTATTTTTTGTGCCAGGGATGGTGGGTTCGTTCTCCACTCAGGACAAATATGATTATATTTCAGTTTGTTCTATGTCTGGGTGTTAAGGTTTAGGTAGTAAATTTGTGATTCCTCTGTTGCCTGATGTTGATAACACAAGTGCTTTAAGCGACTCACCACGGAGTCAGGTCAACGTATGAAATGTTTCGTTGATATTATATTATAGTATTATTGCTACTACCTGCTTAACGCGTCAATTATTGGCATTAGCTCCTAATCCTCAGTAAGGCCTTTGCCCAACAGTGGAGAAAGCCTATGTCCGATAGTCCACGATGGACGGCTATGATAAATCTCTATGATATATGTATTTAAGTATTACATTTGTGATTCCTTTGTTGTCGGATATCCGTAACACAAGTGCTTTAAGCAACTTACCTCGGAGTCAGATCAATGTTTGAGATGTATGATCTCAAACATTGATCTGACTTGATCTGACTGATGATATGATATCATGATGTATTGATCATATTACAAAAATCAACCTAAATTAGGCCAAAAAGAAATCATTTAAAATAAATTAAAATCACGTTAGTTTGACAGTTGTAATACTAATCAAAGTATATTTAAACTATGGCAAGGACTCTTTTGTTAAGTGCAACAAAGTAAATAATCTGTGACCCCAAATAAGCATTAGTATCCTAATCTGAACGGGCCCATCACTCCCTGTCAGCTAGATGACACTCCAGTTTGTCAGAAGGTGATTAATTCATATTCCGAGGGCGATGCGGATCGAATCCTCTACCCAGATTATGCAAGGGCGCGATACAAGGTCTGTGTGAATTCAAGTTGGTTACGCAGATGTGACATTAACCCACTCGGAATAAAGATAAATATAGCTTGAACAGTGAAAAGCTTTTGATTACTTTGCGTGTCATGCTAAAATCTATTCCTTTTATACTACTGGGATAGTAAAGATTGAAGCCTTAGTGATTGTAAATGTCACTAAAGACAATAGACGCTTGAATTAACAGGTAATAAGTCGCGCTTGTAAGCCGTGAGGTACCAACTAAATGAAAAGTACCTCTCATTGTGCAACAAACAAATATAAATCCATCTAAAACAGTGCAGCTCAAATACACAGGGCGGTGATAGGCAGCAACACCCGCATCGCGAAAGCTGCGCTCTGCGATTGTTAAATGTTGAAACGTTGATGACCCTGTGACGTGATAATGTATTGCCTTAATAATACATTCACACGATTTCTCATACATTGGCCAGACTCCAGGATAATTCGCTTAGAACACTTGTGTTACGGATGTCAGGCAACAGAGGTTTAAATTTGTGATTCTTCTGTTGCTCTACGTCCGTAACATATTATGAAGTCAGCAAATAAGCAAACCGGTCCGCTTGATGGATTACACTAGTGTGTCACCAATCCTGTGAACTCAAGATACCTTGTCACATTTGCACAGTAATTTTACGGTCTCTCTCACCCTTCAAACTTGGAACAAAGAAATGCGAACTCTACTATTTAGCAGTAGAATAAAATAAGAGTGAGGAACCAAAGGCGCACAATGGCGACCTTCGTAAGAGGTCTACCTCATATAATACATATTTAACACCCAAATACAGAAC
Source organism: Heortia vitessoides (assembly GCA_020976665.1). Lineage (NCBI taxonomy): Eukaryota > Metazoa > Arthropoda > Insecta > Lepidoptera > Crambidae > Heortia > Heortia vitessoides. The sequence goes on from JACJUM010002878.1 coordinate 18,238,282, forward strand.
AAACACTTATTTCACTCTCCTTTCCACCCTTTAAATAGAACACAGGAATGCAAGCACTGTTCATTGCTGTTAGTGGCAGAAATAAATGATAATTTTAGCCGAGAGAAGAAGTGACAAGAAAAGAAAAAGATTGCTATACCCTATATAATAATAAATCGTCTTTTTTTAATATTGATTTTTATCATCATCCTATCAGCCGTAAAACGAAAGACGACTTTAGGAACTAGGCCTTTGAGTGCATTCCTGCTCAAAACTCCACCTAGCGGTTTCGTGGATTATATCGTAGCTATAGAAGATTTTGCTCATTACTGTAATGGTGGAAAAATGTGAAGCGTAGCTTCGTCGGATAGTTTGCTGCCCATCCCCACCCTATTGCATTCAAGATACTCTATTTTAAATGTTTATACAGCCACCTGTCGCCAAAACCTATAAAAACACCAAATCCATTCCCCGAACGCAACAAACTTCCACCATAAAATGAACACAAATAACTTAAAACAGAGCTAAAAGGAAAGCCGAACACACAAAACCAACGACAAATGTACTAAGCCGACAAGTTTATCCTTGCGGGCCACTGAAATCCCAAAACAATGGGCAACATGTTAACTGCCTTGGGTCACCACAAGGCGTGTTGCAGATTACTGCGGGGGAGCGAGACGGTGGTACGGGAACGGACCAGGGGAGAGGGAGACATGGGACTGATGTTAATTGAATTAAACGCCCCAGAAAGCGGGGTTAATAGACGCCTTAATAGTCGCCCGACGGTTGTCTTGTATTTCGTGTAGTTTAATTAATTTTTGATAAAGAAAGTGTATGTTCACAGAGGATAGTGATTGGATTATGGATGTGTTTAGTGCTAGTATAGATTGGTTATTGTGCAACAGATTTTCGTTTCATGTTCATATTTTAATAGCGAGTCGCCACTCCTTCGCATGGGTGAAAAAAGGGTAAAAATAGTAATTGTGGGTTATCCCTAAGAGATAGATATATTATAGATAGATTTTCTATTGTTTTTTAAGGTGTACAATATTATTATGTTATAGTGATCTATCTCGTCAGGTTAAGCCAGCGTTTACATAATATTATGGGAATCGTCTAAAATTTATCGGAGTTTTTCTTCTATATTATGCATTTTGTATACATAAAAAACTTTTGTTTGAATCACATATATAAGTATACATAGGGACAGATAGACAGCGGTAAGTTACTTTATTAACACTATGTAGTGATGTTGACGTGTAAGTCTGTGCATATACAGATATTTGGAAGATAATAGGTTGGCTTATTACTCGTAATAAAACTGCATCTAACAGTTTTATAAAGTAATTGTTTTTATTAAATAAATTTAATTTGTATGTACAAGTACTTCGCTTCAAGAGTGATAAAGACTTTAATGAATATATTTTTTATTAATAACGTTTGCGTTTCTATCCATGAAAATATTATATTACATTAAAATGTGTGATTTTGATTATTTTGTAGTATGCTTAAATAATAATGATACTTTCATATTTTCATTAGTTTTGTAGAGAATTCTGCCTTAACCAATTTGTTACAAGTACAGAAGTTATAGTCATCATCACCAAATTAGCCGTAAAATGTCCACTGCTAGACATGAGCCTCCCCAAAGGAGGAATTTTGTCTATAGTTGTCTGAATAAATGCTGCTGCCCAAATCCGACCTGTGGCATTTAAGCTACGCAGTGCAAATCCAGTGGATATACCGCCATCTGGTGATTTCGGTACTTTAGATGTCTCTTACGACACCTGTTTCTTGGGGAGGAATTATTCTACTCTACTTACGATCTTAACTTTAAACAGTGCTTTTATAGCATTTAATGTAATTAAATTATTACTGAATCAATGAGAAAATTTTGCATGTTTTTTTAAGTGAGCCTGGGTGTTGTTTTATGGGATACTGCTGTGCATTCCCACTGTGTGCATTTGAGCTGCACAGTATCGGATGGATATACCGCTATCTGTCAGTTTTGGTAACTTCTGTTACACTACACCTGTTACAGAGGGAGGTAGTTTTCTACTCTGCCAAATGTCTACTTAAATAAAGGTACATTTGGGTTCGTATAAAAATATTTTAATATTTTATGTCGAAATATTAGAATGTTCGATAATATTATTTGATAAAATACCTACAAAATAGCGACCCCAACAAGATAACAGTGCAGAACTTTCATAATGGTGAGGATTACCAAAAGTGACAAAACATTTTTGCAATCCTGATGTAACTGGCAATAAATGTCAAACCAATTAGTTAAATTCGCTGTTGCCCCACCGACTGAGAAATTGCCATTCAATTAACTCCCCTTATTCCGAATCCGGGACATCGATGCTCTATTCCCCACAGCACCAATATAGACCGCAAGATTTATAGTTTTAATAGCAGCAATATGGCGGCACGATTTATCGGGCCGGACCAAATTAAAGGGATCGGACTGGGCATTTAACTGCTTTTATATTTGCCCAGCATTAGGTGGGTTCAACAAGGATCTACGAAGGTATAATGGGTGGCTGGGATTTGGTATCCTTCAGCAACTCGTGGGTGACATAGACAAATCTATATTCAGGGATTCTGCTTTGTAGCTATATCAATTAACTTATTTTGTTATGGGTACAGAACCTATGTGCCAAAGTCGTTGATTCTATCCTCACCTAGGACATTTATTTGGTGATATTTGTATTTTTTTCTGTGTCTGGGTGTTGAAAATATGTATTTTAGTATTCTCATATCGTGTTAAACGCCGTATTGTACCCGCAAAGTAGAATAGTACCACCCCTGTACCAGGTAACGTAAGAGTCGAATAAGGTACCAGAACTGACAAATGGCGGTATATCCATCTGAAAAGGTGTAGTTAAAATGCACAGGGTGGGGAGGAGCAGCAGCATCCCTGTTGCGAAAGCTGTGCTCTACGATTACCACCAAGCTTGTCCAACGTGACAATTATGGGCAACTATCCCCCATTCTTGGGGCGCCCTATACGCAGTAGTGGAATTCCAACGCTTGATATGATGGTCATAATTATTCTTATATTTGTGATGCCTCTGTTGTTTAATGTCCGTGACACAAGTAAGTGCTTTTAGCGAGTTACCTCGGAATCAGGTCAATGTATAATGTAAGTATTATTATTATATACATTCATTTATAAAGATATTATAGAGAGACATTCTAATTTTAATGTTGGAAATGATACCAGCAAAATAGAATAGGACAGACGGCGTTATATCTATCGTATTTATTCATGCCGTGTGACACCTAGGTTTCCGTCTATTTAATTTGGTATTTAATAAATATAGAATGTATAATATTCATCTGTGAGTGTACCTGTAATAAATAAATGAAATGCAACAGGCCAGTGATGGGCAGCAGCATCCTTATTACGAAACTACGCTCTGCGACCACGACTGCCCACGTAGTATTAATTAGAAAACCCCCTGATGATTGATCCTATTGGTAATATCTTAGGAAGCCTATGTCCAGCAGTTGACGTGCTGCGGATAATGATTATGGCTATAATGATTTTTGACCCTTAAGAGATAGTAAATAAAAAAGTAAGAAATAGTAAATTTAGGAACAATACATATTTCTTAATTTATATATTGAATCAATGGTGTACTGGCGGAGTACAATAGTATCTTCCTCTGTGCCAGGTGCCGTAAGAGGCAACTAAGTTACTGAAACCGACAGATGGCGATGGATGTCTGCCCAGTGCTGCAATTATAGAGAAAAAAATCCCCTATCATGGGGCCTATGTTATGTGGATTTTTGATGACTGATATGAATTTCATTAATAGTGCAAAGTTCACAGTATGTACACGTAGGAAATTGATGTTTCTGTATTGTTTATCACATTAGCTTACTGGTTTAGTTTGCTAGCTATAGTCTTAATGAGTTTGTCAAGTTTTTTTTAAATTTTCCTCTTTAAATCTTTTTTTTCCTATTTTATATTCATCTAGAAGCGCCTCGTGATTTTATCCGCATTAAGTTGCAGAACTTTTATACTAACTTAACCCTCCTACCCTCTTTTACTTTTTAAGGGATGATATTAAAAATAATTCAAAATTGCATTTCAATGATTTTAATGAAAAACTTTTATACCTATTTTTAAATATAGCACAGTTTTATACTAATCAATAAGATCAAAATCCTTTTGAAGTACTCTACTACGTTGTAAAAGAAAGCATTTTGCAAAAATGTTATATTTTATCCCTTATACATAATTTAATTCCTACGTTGATGTCAGTCAGTCAGTCAACCTCTTTTTTGCAGAAAGGTTTCTTTTATAATGTAGAAGAGCATAAGTAAATATTTTTCGAAAATTCACCCCCTAAGAGGATAAAACGGGAGTGGAAAGCTAGACTGAAACCTTGCTGTTTTGTAGTTATTCGTAAAAAATTCGGTATAAATATTCTTCATTTAAAGTCATAAAACACGTGTAAACTATTTAACAAAACATCCCTTAATCGGGATACAAAATTAGAACGAAGTTCAACACAGGAGCTGCCAGTAAATAATAATAATTCGACTATCCTTACCAACTCGTATTGAAGTTGGAAAACGCCGCGTTCAACACAACCTAGCTCTGCGGGCGAGAATAGAGAACCACGTTAATACAACCCCAAAATTATAGCGGTCGGTAATTTAGGCCCGGACTAAGGGAGCCGCCGACTGAATTACAGTGCAGCATTACCCGGATCCAGGGATTGTTCCGAGTGAGTGTTGAACATATCCCTGGTTACGTCTCTGCTTGTCCGGGTAAGCCCGAAATATCGGTGCATGCTTAAATAAAACAGTAAATTTCTAGGTTTTTTAGAAGACAATTTGCGCGTCGGGTTTACGGAGATTTGGTGAAAGGTTTAATGGTCTTACTACACAAGATTCTAGCTATTAAGATCTTAGATAGACTCGTTATTTATAAGTTGTTGTTTTGAAGATGGTTTCGCTATAATCGATATATATAATATAAAATGAAATTGCATGTAAAGCCTCAAACGGTAGTTTTATTAGGGATATATATATACATAGTCATTCATCATATAAACATTATATGATGAATGAGGATGCTGCTGCCAACCCTTGCCTTGCAGTATTTAAGCCGTACTTTTTTCAGATGCATATACCGCCATCTGTCGGTTCCGGAACTCTCAAATTCCGTTTTCCAACTTGTTATTATAGAAAAAGCTTTCTGTAGCACAAAAGATCGACTAAAATCCTTTAAATGTTGCTTGTACAGAATGATAATTGTCAAATTAACATGATTTTAAATTATTTAACGGTCAGCTGTTAGGTACGGACAGGAGAAGATAATACCTCCCTCTGTACCAGGTGTCCATCAGATGGCGGTATATCCATCCGAAATAGTGTGACTCAGGTGCGTGGCTGGGAAGTGGGCAGTGGACCTCCAACAGCTGTAATGATCATGATGACTGATGGTCTTTTTTATGTTATTTTATATGCTTAAAACCAAATACAAAAATACCAATGTAAATGACCCGAGTGATGACACTACATTAACATCTACTATACAAATCAGACGCTATTTAAGGGAGTAATTACTTATTTAAATAAATACATACTCGTAGATTTATTACCCAGGTGTCGTAGCGGAGTAGGCAGAGATTATGGATCTCCACTTGCTATGATCTTGGCATAACTCCCTCGCTTTTTTTACCTACTGACATTAGTCAGACGCTTGTATATATTATATAATTCTTGGTACTTTAGAAAACCAAGACCTTTTGAGGGTATGTTGCTAGTATTTTGCAGTTAAGAATATACATTTTAGTGTTTTTTATACACACATTTTTTATTTGCTAAATCCGAATGAAAATTATTTTGATCTGAAAACAATATAATAAAATATGCACATATATATTTTCTTAGATTACATACATTGTACATATTAAAATAATCATACTTAAATCATGAAATTAAATATTTAGGTATGTATGTACGTACAATTTGTTAACAATATGTATTTGGTAATGATTAAATAAAATATGTGTACTTACAATATATTCTCTACTAAAACAATTAGTAATACTTTTATACTTATATATCTATACTAATGCTATAAAGCTGAAGAGTTTGTTTGTTTGTTTGAACGCGCTAACCTCAGGAACCGCAGGTCCAATTCGGAAAATTCTTTCAGTGTTGGATAGTCCATTTATCGGCAAGTCACTATTCCACGCGCACATCATGAATTATGACTGAAACACTTGTATCGTTCTCCACAAAAAAGAAATACCAAAATATTTTATACGATTACTGAGAGATTTTTTGTATAGAAAATGATAAATGATATTATCAAAAGACTCTAAGGTACAACCAAATATATAATTAACTAATATTTGATATTAAAATAGATACTTAATAAATAAAGACTTCATACTTAATGAAGTCATTTCACTGCCCCTGGAATACAAATAAGATAGTTACAAGTTAGGCAAAATGTGTGTGTGTGCGTGTGTGTACGATAAAAGAGAGTGAGAACGAGGGAGGCACACACACACATACATAAAGAGAGAGAGAGAGAGAGAGAGAGAAAAGCGGAAGGGTAGAGAGAGGGAGATAGGAGCGAGTTGTGATCACAATAATAATGCTTTTGCAATACGGATTTGGCAACAGTCATTAAACACAAAACACTTCAATATATAATATATATGATGATATTTATATTTGTCCTGTATCTAGGTGTCGTCTATATCTATATCGTCAGTCTATCATATCATAAGGGCTCAACGGATTTAAATGGAACTTGGCGCAGAAGTAGATTATAAATAAATGAAAATTAACACATCTCGAACCTTGACCTGATTCCGTAATTAGTCGCTTAATTGGTGTAACATATGTGCAAGATTCCCTATTTCTGTAGCAAGTTTAAGTTCTGCAGTGGACTTCCAATAGTTGATGATGAATGTTGCTTGTAAATCAAACAGCTAGCACTGAAGAAAATATAATTATTATTGCTTAGCAGCAATTGCCAGAATAAGGTGGTGGTCCGTTTTTAAGCACACATATAAAAAATTGCAAACAAAGACGGGGGGCTTTAGCTATCAAATAAACTTCATGATTACAATGCAGCATCCACCATAAAGTTCGTATCCACTAACAGCCACATGAGTTTTAGACTCGCTTGGAGCTTAAAGCTACTATCTAATATCATTACCATACAAATAGGAAGCTTTTTCAAAGTTCCACTGAGAGCTTTATGGGGCGTTTTATGGGGAGTTTGGATGGTGGGATTAACCCTTTGTTGGGGAGGTTGAAATATTATGTAGAGAGATAAACACTGTTGACCTACTTTTTTGTTGTTATTGCCATAAGCCCTCTATGGGAGACATAAAAAGTAAATTATACTTTGTTCGAGGCATTAATAAAAAAGAAATAATTACAATAGTATTTTAAATAAGGTAGTGATTATACGCATAATTGTAGGTAATATAGACGACCCTGAAAACTCAAGTGACCATGTAAGTCATCTAATAAATAAATAATTTAAAAATAAGTTTCCTGTAAGTTCATTGCATTCAGAAATAAATAAACGATTCTCAAAATTAAGTTTTCAGCATTACAGTGAAAATTAAATTATTATTGCTATTTTAGAATAAAGATATAATGTAACATTGTTTAACAATAAATTCACAGACATCATAACATACACCTGAATTTGAAACATGTCGATTGTTTAGTAGGTTGTCACATAAATGAATATATAAAGTTGTCAAATATGCTTTAAATTAATTAAAAATTCATAAGTAAAGATAAGCTCTATTAGTAGAGACCAGCAGAGTAGAATAGTACCTCCCCTGTACCAGATGTCGTAAGAGGCGACTAAGGTAGACAGATAGCGGCAAATTTATCCAAAACTATGTAGCTCAAATACACAGGGCGGGGATGGGCAGCATAAACACCGTCGCGAAAGCTATGTCCTGTGATAGCCACGACGCTTGCCTAGCGCGGCAATTATGGGTAATATTAGGTACCCCTTTTTTCGGAAGGCCTATATCCAGTGGTGGACTTCCAATGACTGACATGATGAATGAGTAGCTAATGGCATGTATTACTTACGTACTATAAGTATTTTCAATACATTTAATTATAATATATCAAAAAGGGTTATATTAATCATCATTAACAACAAGCTAAACGGTTGGTAACTAGTTCAAACTGTCACAAAGCGGTGTGGACTGGCTTGCCAAAAACTCGCTGATAAACAAAATGCTGGTGGTTTATCCTGATGCAGGGTCATGCTTACAAACTTATATTTGCTTATTAGATTTCTGCGAGCTTTTTATAATATCACTAGCAAAAGCTTGTAACTGAGGGATACTTTTTTTATACTAGCTGTGCCCGCGACTTCGTCCACGTGGAATATGTTTTTTTGGTACCATACCTCTTTACCTTAACTTATATAAACACTGAATGTCATGTATATTTATATCGAACCAAAAGCCTGAAAATAAGTTTCAAGTTTCTAGCTCTAAAAATAGCGATACTCCTGTACAACTTTTCATCGACTTACAACCCTTATTTCGAATTGAAAAATAGCCTATGTTTTTTCTCGGGGTCTAAAGATTGTCTGTGACAAATTTCATCAAAATCGGTTGAGAGGTTTAAGCGGGAAAGCGAAACAGACAGACAGAGTTGCTTTCACATTTATAATATTAGTAAGGATTATCTCTTTACCTTCACAAATCCTTCACAATCAATGAACTAAGTTTGATGGTAGAAATCATCAATAACATCATATCAGCTATAGGAAGTCCACTGCAGGCAGAGGCCTCTTCAAGTGATTTCCAATTGGACCGGTTGTATGCAACTTGCGTCCAGCGTGATTCTGCGGTTTTAGTCAGATCGTTGGTCCACCTTCAAGTTGGAGGTCCTATGTTGCGCTTGCCGTTACGCGGGCTCTTTTCCAGAACCTATCGACTTAATTGGTCATCGGTTCTGCGTGCTATGTAAGTGTTCTGCCCACAGGTAGTAATCAAATTAGCCATAGAAAGCCCACTGTTGGACATAAGCCTCCCCAAGGCAGAAGGTTTTAGCGCATAATTGCTGCTCTGGGCAGGCGTGGTGTCAATTACGAAGTACAAATTTGCAAGGAGGATGCTGCTGCCCATCCCCTGTAATATTTGCTTTGAAGGTTGTACTATTCTACTCTGCCAGTACATCACGTCTAAAGCTTTCTTTAGGCAGGTAAAAATAAATTGGGCTGGTGGAAATTAATTATTAGAAAACAAATATTTCTAACCTCAATGTCTTGTGTCTGTGTCTTTTCATCATCATATAGATAGTCAAGTGTCATCAAGGAAAATTAACTATAATATACCACAAATGATATTTCGTCAGTCTAGCCGAAAGTCTGCCGGAACTTGATATAAATTTTCATACACATCCCGGATTTTTGTCATTGATAAAATCGTTTGATGGCGATAATTGATTTTTGATTTTCAATATTTGTGTATTTCGTTATTTATTTTACATCCTAATTGAATGATGTGAATGTTTATTACCTTTTTTTTAATATTAATAATTATGCATGATGTTGAAATGAACAGATAGTTAATATACTATCTTATGTTGGTTATCTAATATTAAATAAATAAATTGGTTTACTGATACGTCAGTCATTATCAATTTTTTTTTTAAAAGTCTACATTTAAACATCCACATCTATTTTATAACAACCACCACTTAAACAATCAAAGATAGATCGTATTTCAAGTCTATCAGGGTCTTCTATAAAAACTCAATAGTAGGCGAACTTTAATACAGCTAGTCACAATTTTTGCTTTTGAGTGAAAAAACTTACTTTTTATATAAAAAATCATGTTACGGTGTTTGTACGGGATGAACTGAAAGGCCTGATGGCGCAGATGGCAGATCCTGTCTTGTGATTGTTGTGAATTCGATCCCCACCCAGGAAAAATATTTATATGATGATATTTTTGTTTTTTCTGTGTCTGGGTGTTTATTATATGTATTTAAATAGTATATTTGTGATTCCTCTATTGTTTGATGTCCATTATACAAGTGATTTAAGCGACTTACCTGGAAGATAGATCGATGTATATATGTACGTACTATATATAATGAGTACACTTAATCTTAAATTTTAAATACACCGATCTCTCTATAAACTGATTGGGGCTAGACAAAGAATTCAATTAGCTTTTAGCAGAATTCCTTCAATCAAAACATCAATCTAGATTGACAAAGAGTATCGGACGCTTTTATCAGGGCGTACGCATCTAAATCCACTTTCCAAATTGAAATCCCTCTATCAACATCCCGTGATTATCCGAATAAAAAACCGATAACTAAACAGAGGCACCCCTAATCTGGTTAGAACCAGTACACGCTCGTTTGGAGCGGAAAAGCGTCGGATTAAACGAACGCCCCAATAACATTTACATACAAATGGTACTTCGCGCAGACACATTTTTACTGACCCCGTTTTGCGGAGTATATTTTTTACTGTTCTACTAGGGTTGAGTCTTATCGTGCTATTTATGGTTTGATTAATCTAATTTAAGACTCTTGTTATTTTTCTTGACTCCCCCAAGAGAGTAGCTAAGAATCGTGATGGAAAAATCATGAAAGAAACTTCTGAAGTTGCTGTTTCAAGTTGCTATCAAGAATGTGAAACACTTTGTTGGGGACGTTTTTTTCCATTTATAAAAAATTGCATCTACATAAATGTAGTATAAAAGATGAAATGTTATTTAACCTTAAATACTATGGATGTGTTTATTATCATGTTCCATTTGTGGGTGTGGGATGACCACACGGTTTGTGGGATACCCACAAAATTGACAGACGTTCTGGCTAAAACTGATGGATCGCGCTGAACACGGACCACATACAACCAGTCCTATTGGAGATCACTTGGGAAGGTCTATGTCCAGCAGTGGACGTCTTATTACTGATATGATAAGATGATAATACACTCAAAAATTCGTATACTTAACTTTCGGAATGGTCAGTTTTGTAGTTTAGACGTGATAACTCCTATTTCCGTGAGGTACTAGCACAAAAATACCTACCTCCCTCTGTAGGTCTCATAAGAGGCGACTGAGGTACCTGAACCATAGTTCAAATGCGAGAGAGTGGATATAAGCAATACCACGCTTGCCCAGCGCTGCAATTATAATTAAAAAATCAATCTTTCTTGGTTATGCTTCTAGCAGGCGAGATGCCAAAGCTGCTATGATAATATTTACCACAAATTGAAATCATAAGATAAAAATGTTAATCATTTTCTTAAACTAAAACGTATTTGCAGGTCTACTTTACATGATTAAAAAACTACCGATAACTCTCAACGCCTCATAATAGTACACCCAATTTGGTTTATCTAAGCGAGACTTTTTAATTGATCACGAACCAAAATGGCGTCCGATAGACATTAAGGCGGCAATGTTCACCGTAGAAGGCACGCTGAAGTGCTCGTTAAAGCAAAAGATTTAATTATACAGCGTCAAAAACATGCATCAGAAAAAAATATATATAGGGACCAATAAAAATGCTGATGAAATCAATGCCTATCTCCAATTTCATGATTACTTCAAATAGCAAAAAATGGCACCGCTCGAGGCGCAATTTAAAAATCCATGTACGGAATATCTAGCCGACGATCTATAGTTTATTCAATTCTAACGATTTCAATTTTATCTTGATGCGAGAGCCTATCCGATATCTGATTCGAAATGGGTATGTTGATAGCAACACCGGCTGAATATGAAGTGGATTTCGTTTCAGTGTATACGGCACAGTTCCAATTTGCAATCGCATCCGAGTTTGTTAGAACCTTGTCTTTTAGACTGTCTCTTCTCCTTTAATTGGGGAATCAGTTTCGACTGTATGTGTATGGGATGAAGTGTCATTTTCGCCTGGTTCGAATATGAATGTAAATTCTTTTAGAAGCTGAGCTTTAGCGTGGGGGATAGTGTTGGTACCATTTCCTTTTATCGATAAAGATAAGGTTGTTCTAAGGTGAGCATTAGAGAGAATAAGGCGTTATTATTAAGTTGTTCCTTTCAGCTTGTCCACGATAAACATACTTGGGTTATCGGTTTTATCTTTTATAACGTGGCTCTAGCTACCCTTTATGTAAAAGAATTGAAGGAAACTTAGTCTTTATGAATAATGCAGAAGGCTTTTAGCATCGTGTCGGTTATAATGAAGTATTCAAGCATTTTTTATCAAGTGTTACCACGTTAATTGAATGTGTAATCCGTGCATATATTGTTGGGAAGTGGTTTATTTTAAATGTAATTCTTTGGAGGACTGGAAACATTTTGCAGGCAGTGTTATTGGTGCTTATATCTTAATCCGACATATTTAGATTAAAAATTAGAACTGTTACGGGAAAATAATGTAGTGTGTAAGAACAGTGTAAGCGAATAATTATATTGATCATGTTTGATTTTTTTTATATGTGCATTCTAATAAAACAAATATTGATATTAAAGTGACGCCAAAACCAAACAAAACCATGCAAGTGGAGTCGCTGGTAGAATTCTTTCATTATTATAAATACTAAAGTTTGAATGGAGCTATTATATTTGATAGAAAATTGAAGTTAATGGAAGAAAATGATCTCTTTTTTATACTATCAGGCTTGGTATTGTCATTACCATGAAAATCAGTTAGAATGTCATAATGAAACAGATATATAGCCATTGAAGCCAAAGTAAGTTGTATGTAGCTGAAATCACTTACATAAAGGAAACTAGACAACAGAAGAGTTATAAATATAATACCTAATTACATACATAACACCTAGGTACAGAACAAAACATATGTTTATCACAGAAACATATTCTTGGTAGGGATCTAACTCACGATTATTGGCACAGGAATATGGTTACTATATAATGCGCAATTGAGTTGTTATTTGTTCTAACTTATTGAGCAAATAATATTAGTAAATCTCCTTATACACTTATGTGTTTCTATCATCAATACCACAGAAATATTACGCATTTCGGGATAAAAGATAGCCTATGTCCTTTACCGTACTCCCAACTCCGTATAAATATAAATTCATACAACATCTAACTCAACTCCGTGGCCAAGACACGCGGCAGCGCGTCAGCCAAGTTCAAAAAAAGAACTGGCGACGCCGCAGCCATTACACCAACCAACCGTTTGGAGCCATTTTTTATTCCTTAATAACTCAAAATTTATTTAAGATAAGCACATGAAATTTCGTACAGTAATTAAAATCTCTTTTTTTTAACAAATATCCCATAGTTCAGAAATACAGTTCATACGGGTATTTAGATATTAACGTCCAAAATCGTCATTTTTATCACTGACTGACTGAATTCCAGATTGACCTATAGATTAAAATTCTAACCCACTTACAGATGACCTAGAAAGCATGAAATTTGGCATCTAGCTTGGTTATTGTGTGTATAGAAAAGGAAAATTAGAAAACATGATTTTTAACGATTTGAGTTCTTTCTTAAGCAATCTATTTTTTGAGTTTAGTACTTAAGATACATTGAAGCACTAGATTTGACTTAGCTAATTTTATATATAAGCAAGCAATTTTTTTAATATACAGAAAATAAGTTGATTAGCCAAACATGTATAACTAGTAGATGAAAGCTAGTCAAGTTAAATCTAAAGCTTCAATTTATCGTAAGCTAAAAGCTTCGTGTTTTAATTTAAATTTATAATGTTGTATGTTCTTATAAAAAAAAATCAAGATTATCTACAGAATTTGGCATCCATTTTCAATTTTTTTGTTGGAACAGTCGACAACTACGCATTTGACTTGGCTCCCTTTTTCACATTAATGTTTTTGATGGGATGAGTGAATTAAAGCACTTGTGTTATAGGCATCAGACAACGAAGGAGTCACAAATTAAAAACTTAAAAACATATATTCAACAACCTATCTGGTTGAACAGAACAAACACGAACATCATCATACCAAATTTGTCCTGGGTGGGGACCGAACCCACGATCTTTGGCACACAAGATCACTACCAATTGCGCCATCTGGCCCGTGACATGTAGAAGAGTAGGTTATAAGCAACCTATCCACGCAGAACCAGGGAATAAAGCAATTCAGCTGTTAGCACTCAAGTAACGTATAAACAGTGAAAATAGATGTTGCTTGTACGGTAGTCAAATAATGCACCACGTAAATTCTATACCGTCTAGTTAACGCTGACAGCGAATAAGCGTCCAGTACAAGTGGCAAGATAGCAGCGATTTATAGGTATTACGTTTCAAAGTGGGGGGTACCGGCTGAGTAGAATGGTGCCTTCCTCTCTACCGGGGGTCGTAAAAGGCAAGTAATATACCAGAACCGATAGATGAACCGATGCAGCAATGCAATCACTGCTTTTTGGTGTTAGAAATAGGTGAGAGTAAAGTACACGACGCAGACAATATTTGTATGAAGTCAACCTCTAATTAATTACGGTAATAATAGAATATCTTTGAAAGGACACACTTTTATACTTAAAAGCAGACATTTTCTTATGAATTTCAATGTACGGGCTAACCTATGTGTGTACTTTGAACGAACGAAGAACCTATAATAACCAATTGTACAAAATGAGTTACTGTAAAGTTAAATGTTGCCTGTAAGAAATTGCATTTAGCGATAAGGCCGCCTCTTGTACCTACTATTCCATGTTTTTGTGATGTTATTGTGTTGTTTTCATTGGTGTACAAAAATAGAAATAATGATAATAATATACTCTATATTATTATCATTATTTCTATTTTTGTTATCTCATCATCTTCATATCTGTTATTGGTCATATGGAAAGAAAGCGGAAATCTTACGAGCACACAAGCGTGATGGCAATCGCAGCTGCGTGACACGGACACTGCTACAAATTCATGCCATATGTATTGATATGTTAAGAATGGATTATCCGTCATCTATCGGCTCCAGTATCTCTGTCGCCGCTTACAACATCTGATACAGGGAAGGTAATATTCTACTGTTGCATTGACGATACATTGTAATCTAAAACAAGAATAAAATAATACCAAATTTTTCAATACGATATCTACGCCTCTGTTCATAGACTTGAACCAACGAGCTGCGAGCAACACGTCACGCGAGCACCACTCGCGAGCGTAAGTAAGCGCTAACTAACGCAAGGAAGACGTAGACGCGAGTTATTTGCACTGTACGCCACTTAATAGGGCTATCGTGCGCGGATCGCTCGGAAACCTTGTTTGTTACATCTGAGTTTTGTATCGCTCCAACGATGGAATTAAATAGTTGAGAAATTTCATCTAATTAGACGCTATGTATAGTACAAAAAGGATTATACACAATTAGACCTTCCCTGTCTTGTAACTCCTTAATATATGTCCATAATTTCAGTGGACATTTTATCAAAGATGAATGTTCTCTTAATTCAAATATTCTTAATACTTTCTTAGCCGTGGGGTACCGGCAGAGCAGAATAGTTTTTTCTGTACCTTTCCCTGTACCATGTGTCGTAAGAGGCGACTAAGGTACCAGAACCGACAGATGGTGGTATATCAAAAAAAATAGTGCAGCTCAAATACACAAGACGGGGTGGGCAGCAGCATCCCTGTCGCAAAAGCTGCGCTCTACTATTGTCAACACGCTTGCCTAGCGCGTCAATTATTATAGGCAGGATTCCTCCTTTCTTGGGGAGGCCTATGTCAAGCAGTCGACTTTCAATAGCTGGGATGATGATGATAAAATATTTTCTAGAAAAAAATGGACCTTCATCCCTAAGTGTTTCTCTTACGGGGACTGCATTACCGTTGACCGAGACCTTCCTTAGTAGGCTCGTAGAATTTCTATTAGTGTTCTTATTTTGCAAAGAAATCAGCGCCATCTCTATAATGTTGTAGGTATCACCTAAAAACTAAAACTAAAATGTCGAAATTTTATAAGTTTAAGGCCATTGATAAACAAAGTAATTTAATTACTTTAGAGGTTTTATGCATAGAAGAATGCAGAATTTTTAAGCTGGCATTGTGGCAATCAACAGTAATATATCCTGATCATCATGTCTGTGTGTGTGTGTAGTGTGGTAATTATGAGCAATATTTCCCTTTTCTTAAATAGCTGTGGATGGTCATAAGATGCCTTTGTAACAATGATAATGGTAGATCATGTATATTATATGCATTGAATACTCTGGATAACTTTTTTACCAATAAATAAAAAATAAAAATGAATTGGATACCATATTCGTTGGAATCAAAGCAGAGGTACGTTTTCGGTTTTAATTTAAAATATTGATCTTCTACAGGCTCACTTCCTTTTACTAAATATATTTATGTTTTCATTTCGATAATTTTGCTCAGTTTCTTGAAATTTACGGGTACGTATACCTGGACTAAATAGACAAGTTATCATTAGGTAGATTTAACTTCAAGAAAGAGATCGATCGCTGAATCATACACGGATAGGCAGCATTCGAAAAACTGCGAACTATCTTTTCGTCCGACGTATCTCAGATTTATGTGTGTTGCCAGCGATGACTTATGGCAGCAAACGAGATCCTTAAATAGGTATTGGCCTTTTTAGTCACTTAATGCTCGAAGTCTTTTTTTAAGTAAACAATAACATAGTGAACCACATAGCCCAGCGGATTAGCAAGTTGAAGTTGCAGGGGGTATGGAACTTAGCACGCAGAACCTATGGATGGAGTCGTAAGGCGTCAGTGCAGGGCGTCCACCCACAAGATGGATATACGATCTGGCTAAAACAGTAGAATCACGCTAGACGCAGGCCGTATACAACCAGTTCTATTTGATATCACTTGGAGAGGACTTTATCCAACAGTGGAAGTCCTGCAGCTGATATGTTGATGATGATTTCGATAAACTTATAATCCTTTTTCCACTCTCACCGAATACAACTAACATTTTTTCATTATCTTGGTACTGTATTACGGCTATCCCAAACTCTTAAGATATCTAATCAAATCTGCTACTGAATTATATCGTTATCAACTTAATCTATCGTCGTCCAAATAAGTGCTACTTTCATTAACATTACTCAAAACCGTACTCTATAAGACTACTAAATATACCAGCATTCAATATACTGTCTTTATTCATCTCTATAGGGACAGAGAGAGATAGCACGTCCTTCAAAGCTGATATTGAGTTTCAACTTTAGAATTGGCGGCACTATCGTTCTATCTCGCCTCATATTGTTGGCATGGATTGCGCCGGCGCAGACCGCGGTATCTTGTATAAAAAATCTCCGCCTGTCAAAAGTATATCATTTAGTGACTGCAACCGGCTTGCGATCATCTGATATGCATAAGTAAGGTCGGCAGAAACTGGCTTCAGTTCGGGAATCTACAAAAAAATATGTTCGTACTTTACACCACTAAAA
The DNA here is from genome assembly GCA_020976665.1 of Heortia vitessoides. NCBI lineage: Eukaryota > Metazoa > Arthropoda > Insecta > Lepidoptera > Crambidae > Heortia > Heortia vitessoides. The sequence continues at coordinate 18,255,665 of JACJUM010002878.1, forward strand.
TTTTCCTAATATACAATATTATATTTAAATAATTATAAATAAACATATCCATAAGTCTGATAGATTAATTGACTTATTACCACACTCAGTAAAAGAACATATGTCCTGAATGGGGATCAAACCCACAACCTTTGGTGCACAAGACAGGATCACTACTATCTGCGCCATCTCGCCCGTCAAGTATGCTAATAAGGATAAACGAGTTAAGAAGGCACATAAATTAAATCCTTTTACTGATAACGATTTAATAAGAATCTATATCTTACTGAAAATAAATCCCTTTTGATTCTTGTCAAGCCATAGCCTGTCAAAAATTTTCCCAAATTTTTATGACATTTATCATGTAAATAACTACTTTAAACAATATGTCCTGTAAAGTTATCTACGTAATACGAATTAACGGAAATCACTCTGTATCTCAATACGTGTCAGTTACAATATAAAATGAGAGTATTTTTTTGCTGACCATTCAAAATGGTGGCATTCCACAATCGGCTACCGGATAAAACTTAATGAATCGCCATTACAGATATTCTGTCGCAATGAAAGCGGTAAAACTACAATTTTTATGGGCACTATTAAAATTAAAATATCGCCAAATATATAACAACTGGCACAATTAAAAGCCTTTCGAAAATGTGGTGTCATTTTACACATTGCAACTTTTATTTAATTGAATTTTTCTATTACATAGCGATTCATCATGGTATCTACAATCACCTATATATTCCCTTGCTTCATCAATAATAATCAATCTAACTACAAATCTCCCCTCACATCAAAATCTTTACCACACAATTACAGGCAACAATCGGACCGAATCTCTCGCATGTTATAATTTTAACCCTATCTTGCAGTAGCAGATCGAGCCACAAAGCTTCTATTATCTTGATCAGACGTCAATCAATCACCGCTCCCGTCATTGCTTCAAAACAACACTTCATTTTCACTTAGTACAACTTCGTCAATGTTAAATATAGCTTCTATTTCATGAGCAATAAGACCTACTAAGGCTATGTCAGGAGTGTTATCGAAAGAACCGTCAGTTGCATCAGCAAAGTCACTCGGATCGAGACAGTCGTCGGTTTGAGTGACAAGTAAAAGAAGGCAGTGCGTCGTTCTTTGTTGGTCGATCGATTATTGGATCTGGAGGTAATTGGATAGCGGGTTGATAATGCGGCTGATACGTTTGTCGAGTGACGTAAAGTAATTTGATTTGACCAATCAAAATCTGGCTTCTGTGTCGTTATTAGTGGCTCGTGATGGGATTTCGATTTAATCACTTTAACTTTTTTTCTTTGGAAATATTTCTAGCGAGCTTTCAGGAAGAAATCTCTCATTAAATCGAGTTTGGATTACTAGATTTTTGCATCCATGATATTACAAAAATGTCTTTCACCCATGTTTCCTTCTGTGCTATGAAAGCGAGATGAGAACAACACACTAAGCAGATACTTTAAAAAACAAACAACTTGACATACATTAGTTCTACTAATTTGTGATGGATGTAGTATTCAATCCTAATAATGTAGTGCAACCTACGGTAAACTCATAGATGAATATAAAAGAGGGGGAGGGGATAAGCCCTGCCCACCCACAGTTGTTGGGCTACTGACTCAAAATGTGAACCTACATTGAGTATCGACTGTGTTAGTGAGTGAATCACATAGGCCAGGCTAGGCCAGACCTCTCTGAAAATTAACGCCAATGAATAAACTTAGCTTTAAGAGCCTTCTAGTCCATCTGATCCGATCCGTAGGTAGACTAGTTTAAGATAGACTTGATTTGTGTATAGATAATAATTGTTAGTATCCAGCTGGATCGTAACTATCTGTATAAACAAAAAGAGAAGCTGACTAACCGACAGACTGATATATTAACGCAGGGCCTAGACTTTAAGGGTAAGAAATTTGAAATTTTGCACAGGGGTTCCTTTTATAACGTAAGCGAGCCTAATACCAAAAGTATTACGGAGGTACAAAGTTAGTGTGAAATTTTCTGTTTATGAACTACTGTTTGTTACTTAATATTGGATTACAATAAATTAGAACTTAATTCAGTATGAAGGTTCTACATTGAAAGTCATTAAAACGTGTAAAATGTTTATTCAAAAATCAGAAGAATAAAGGGAAAGAAGGAGGGTGCATGCAAAGTATGTATGAAAGTTCTACAACTTAATGCTGTGTGATAACATATAGAAATATATATTACAAACATAAAGTCAAGTCGGTTTACTAAAAATTAAATTTAAATCTATAAGAAATACTCAATATTAATCTATAGACCGCTGATTTACTTTAGGAACCATAATTTGTTTTTAAAAATTCTTCCATACATGCACAACTTAATTTCATATTTACTCAAAATCCTAACACACTCGCAACCCTCGGACACTTAAGCTCTAAAACATTTATGTAACATAATCTACTTTTAATTGTAAACATTTGATACACAACTATGAACTAGCAATTGTACTTGTCATTAGCAAAGCAACTTCCTGTACACACTTGGCTTGCTTTCTGATTGATTAATCCTTCTTTATCAAGTCACTATTCATCAAACGATACCACTTTTACTATTATAACTGTTTCAACACACAAAGCCTCAATTTCAACTCTATTCACAAGTTAATAAGCATCAAAGCTAATAACTTCATATAAGCCAGTTGGAAATATTAGATGGCGTCGATATATCTAGGACACAGCTGTATAATTTGACAGCATTTCATTGATACTTAAGTAGTTATTTATTGTGCTAGCCCACATTAAAGATTTGATAGTGTAATAAAATTAAATGTATGTTTTTACACCTTCATAATTATAATACTAATTATTGACTTAATTACATTTCCCGGGTTGTATAATTTCCTATTAAAGTTTAAACATTCGCGACGATAAATCACCGCTTTCTAATGTTTAACTAACCGTTATGAATAGATTCTTAAATAGCCAATGTTTTTGTCACACTTTTATATTTTTTGTGTCATTATGTGTTATATAACTGCGAGCGTGTTGGCAATCGCAGAGCGCAGATTTTGCGATGTGGATGCTGCTGCCCATCCCCGCTTTGTGCATTTGAGCTGCATGGTTTTGGTTGGATATACCGCCACCTGTCGGTGCTGGTACCTGAGTCGCCTCTTACGACACCTGGTACAGGGGGAGGTACTATTCTACTCTGCCGGTACCTTGGCAGGCAGGCTTAAGAGGTGATTAAGGTACCAGAATGAACTGATGGCGGTATATGCATCCGTAACAGTGCAGCTTAAATGGACACGGCGAGGATCGGCACAGCATCCCTATCGCAAAAGTTGCTCTCTGCGATTGCCAACATGATTGCCCAGCGCGGCAAATACAAATGAACAAAATTTCCTCGTTCTTGGGGAGGCCAAGTCCAGCAGTAATATGTCGGGTATAATGATGATGAAGTAGGCGGCAAGGATTAGGCGTTTCCGTACAGAAACGCCTGATCCATGACCATATGTTTAAAAAAAGATCATTTAAAATAATGTAGTGGTGTCTCCTGGCAAAGGCTTTATTAAGCTTAAAAGGGCACTGGTCACTTATTTATGTTATCAATCATGTTTAAGCTAATTCTCTTTTTTTTCCAATTTTTACTTTAACGGAAGTTTTTATCATTATAAAATGATATTATATAGCATTGAATGAAATAAATCCAATTTCATTAGCTATTGTTAACTGAATACATACAACGTTATAAAACAGTAGATTTTTGTGATTTATTTAGTTATCAATTTTATAAATATAGATTATTTTATTTTGTAGACACACAGTAGCACAGTAAACTGTAACAATTGATTAAATGTTAGATGACTCTTTTGACCCCGTCGGGTCATCAGTGAGTCATCATTACTATGGTTATAAAACAATTCAGTTATTCATATTTATACATTAAAATTATTTCATTTATTATTTTTGACGATTCGAAATAATATTTTGATTCGATTTGAAAAAAATTTATAAAAAAGCATATTTTATGAAATAGAATCATGAGCACGGTTTTAATTGAAATTACAAGTCTGAAGGCACAATTGATTGGTCTTAAAGATTTCGTTTCCTGCAGATTCGTTATGCGGGCCTTTTTTCAGAAACCACTATTCTAGAATTCTTGAAGAATAACTGATATTGTTAAAAGTTCCACGACCAGTTGACAGTAATGAGGGCTCATTGACGATTGAGATAGATCATTGACGCCATCTTCGATATAACAGATTGATTCGCAAATAAGCTTACTGTTAACGTATTTTCAAATAAGCTACTTATTACAATTCCAAAGATAAAACTGGAAACATGACAAACGTCAGCGGCATAAAGCAACCCCAGTCCGCCATCAATAAAGCCTTAAAAAGTGACAAGATTTATTTCTTATTCAATTTAAACTTCACGTCAGTCCTGGCGCGGCAGACGGAAGGTAAACTCCGTCGGACGATCAAGTAAAAATAGTCGTGATCATAAATCGATCGAATACAAGTCTGGAGTGTAGACTTGCTATGTTTCACATCGATATTTCATTTGATGGTTCTAAATTTTGAAGAGAAATAGTCTTAAATACGTTTTAGCTGAGTTGAAATTACAAGTAACGATATATATGTTTGTGTACGTGTCTATGTCAAATAAAAGTTATATCTTTTGGTTCAAATATTCTCTTCTATCCATATTAACATTATAAATGTATATTTGTTTGTTTCACTATCACAGCTTGATTTGTAAACCAATCTTTATTAAATTTCGTTTGATAGATTTAATCCTAGTGAAAGGCATGAGGTTCTCTATACCGGTAATATTTGGTATATTAAATGCGATATGTACAGTTTATTGTCATAAATTTATAAATTTTTTTCTCCAATAAATGTATTAAAAAACAGTAACACAACATCTACAATATTCACTCAGCATCTACATTTGGTAACAGATTTAGATACAACTAAAACTCTTAAACAATTATTTAATGTTGTGTTGCTGCTCCTTTTTCATTAATTAACGATAAGTTGGTGAAAACGACAAAATAATTTCTTATTTATGCAGTCACTTTAAAGACGTTAAATATCATTTATTATAAGCAATAATAAAAATTCTGTTTATTTAACTTATAATGATTTGTTTATACATGTAAATCAATTAAGTTATCTATATTAGCAAGTCAAAACATGTACTGAGTTATAAAAGCACGAAGAGATTGAATTTTGTGTAGTTTTAAAATTCTGACTTCTTGTTGTTCTGTGTATCTTTCAGGAAAGTACAATCTTAAATAACTGTCATTGATTATTCTCTCAGGAATATTTAATGCCAGCTATTTATTACTTTCAACTAAAATTTCGACTCACGCCAAGTGTTTAGTGTGGTGTGTAAGTTATAAATTACTCTCAGCTAAATTGACTTACTAACTAGAATCCAGAATTCCTACCAACAAATGAGTCTTTAAAATAATGTTTTTTACAGACCTTCCACTTTTCGCGGTCTAGAGTTTCTAAGGGCGATTTAAGAAACACAAGTCTCGCTGTCGTCTTCCCGACAAAGTATCTCTGGAAGCCAATGTAACACCTGTCAGCAAAGACTGCTTCGCTTTTTGCTGCCAACGCCAGACAAGCTTGATCTATGCTCCTCGCCCACATTTTTATCTTACAAAGTGCTCGGATAGACACGGGGAGAACTTTGTGGAAAATTCATCTCCTACCGAGTGTGCAAACGATTTAAGTCACACACAAACTGCAAAGGAATTTCGCTCGAAAATGCGCAACGTCACGGTCGATTCTGGCCTGCCCCTGGTCAGATGTAAAGGTGACGTCAGATGAACAGCCAGCTTGTTCAACACGAGAAGCGGGTATAAATGTATGAAGGTACATTAATCCAAACAGACGGGTGCTTCTTTGCGGAGGGCAGAGTTGAAATGGCGTGAAAATATGACTCGTTATTTATGTCCCGCCCCAGAGTGAGATGAAATTTTGGCGTGGCCCCTTTGTTTTATAAATATTGCCGGTCTGTGTGTGGATTCGTATGATTTATTACGACTTATAGTTCTGCTGATATATGGAGCTGCTAGTAGTATTGAATTATAGCATCGGTCGGATGGTTTAATCGAGCGTGTGTATCTTTTATATCGAATTCGGTTATGCCGGATAGACGTTATTCATTCATTCATTCATTCCTTTTTGATACATGATTTTGTTAATAGATTTCTTGTTTCGAGGCTGTTTTGGACTTCTTTATGTTATTAATTATCTGTAATAATTAGTAGATAGTATTTGGTAGCTATATCTAATAAAATAGATAAATTTTCCGGTACTATATGAGGAAATTGACAAAGTCATAAAATAATGTACATTTATTGCTTCGTGAAGTTAAACCAGATACCAGCGCCACTATCAATTTGCAATAACGGGAGCTTGCAGCTCTTTTCCATTGAAAATATTCCTAAAATTAACTCGGTTGAATTTTATATAATCGGCTTGTTAGGTATAGAATCGTAATCACAGACCGCTTTACCTACATAAATACACCTTTCTCTCTAGAAAAAAAAATCCCGACCGCTGTCGATCCGAGCGGGCATGTTTATGACGTCATTACGCTGCGCAAACGCTGCAGCGCTTTTTCCATCGCGGCTTTACCCCGAAATTTATTTGACAATTATTGAGGTGTCCGCATTAAGAGAGCATTACAGCCCGAGCCGGGAGGGAATTCATGTTTTTCTTGGGATGTTTTCCCTCATAACTCAGAGGAAAGGCCAACACGTGCGAACTATTAGCTTCCCGACGGCGGATTAGAAAATAATTCAACACTCTGAATGTTATTATGGAGCTCGGTTGGATTTATTTTATTGCTGCACGAGATGTATGCTAGTCTTTCGGCTTCATCCGTTCGCTCCGTTTGTTTATTGGGGAAGGGAGCTGTATATAAGTGTGGTGGGGAGATTTTAGCTCACTGTTTTGGCGTAAATCTTGTTTATGTCCCGCTCAGCGTAATTATTGCTTTAACCGCTCGAGCGGGCGCCCTGGTTGTTATTGAATGTTCCTATAAAATATTATTGATGGTCACAATAAAACGTTCTTTATGTTAGTTGCCTCTTTTATTTCTCGTTTTTATAGTTTCAGTAATTCGTGAGTTATTTCAGTGTCGATAATTCCCGTTTTAACGTTCGGCTGTTTCGGACGTGATTTGTTTGCTGTTACTGTTTTTTCTAACGAAAATCAATGATTGTTATTTGCTAGAATACTGGGGTTATTTAACTGTATGTATTTGCGGTGAAATCTAATATTATCACACTATTTATTACTGATGCTTTTAAATATCTGGAACCAGTTTTGAACACTATCTGTATTATGTTCCGTAATAGTTTTGATAGAATCGCATGATTGCAATGGATGTAGGCCGCATACAAACAATCCTATTGTGTTTTAATTTGGGATTTCAGATTTCTTTATAACATATTTAGTTTAAAAGTTTTTTGGTTCTAGTGAAGTAATGAAGAAAACAACCGACATCAACACCAATTTATCTTGAAAGTTCTTTTCTAGTGGTTCGCGTAATGATTCTTAGTTTTAAGACTCGTCTAGTGCTGACAGACTAGTTAAAACTAGTCTTTCTAAATAGGCCAATTAATAACATACATATATTAAATATATATATATATATATATATGTATATAACAGAAGTAAATAGAAGAGTTTGTATTCCTATACTTAGGCGAACTTATATTACTTCATTCATCCATTTTGTTTCTCTATTGTTATCACATTATCATGTTTTACACCACATTGATCTCTTATCGCACTATTCTTTAATCTATCTCACAAACTCACACAATAACATATTTCTTCGAATATTTTTTTAAAACCTTATAAGGTCATCAGAGTCATTGGTAATTGGAGTAAATTAAAGTTAATTGAAAATAATATTGTTTAGGCTTATTTAAATAAAGATATCTATAAATATGACGTCGAATATCTAGCCAGTTCAATGTATCAGATGTTTCGAGAATTTTAAATTAATTTAGTTTAAAATATTAATATGTGAAGTGTTATTTATATCTACTCATTTTTAAAGAAGTAGCACGAATAAATGATCCTGAAATTTAAAACAGTTACAATTGGATAAGTGAGTAAGATGAGAATGAGTGCATAATAGTATTTCATTAAAATAACAACCACATACTTCTATTGGAATGACACGATATTTTTTATTTATTTTTTGTGACCAGGATAACAAAAACAACAGCGTGCACGTGATAATAAGCATCACAGCAGCCTAAACCAGCCATAGACGCTCGTGATATCACAAGTATATCACTAGCGCGTTGCCAATCTTGTGATTTAAATATATTATTCAAACCTTGCCGTGAGGTAGCGGTAGAGAATAATAGTACCTCCCTTTATACCATTTCGTAAGAGGAGAGCTTAGGTACCAGAACCAACAGCAGTTGCCAACATGCTTGCCCAGCGCAGTAATTATGAGCAAAATTGCCCCTTTTTTGGGAAGGCCTATGTCCAGCAGTAAACTTCCAATGGATATTATGATGATGATGATTTCACATTACCGAGTAATTTCACTGCCTCTGTCACCCTTCAAACCGAAACACAGCAATGCGAACACTACTATTTGTTCGAGTGACAATTTGGATTAAGTTTTACTTATACTAAAATAGAGATAAATTGTCTGTTTATAAATCTCGTTAACTCCTCTGCGGCTACAGCGTGCTGGATTCATAATCCTCGGGTCATAACTCCGGCGCGCCAACGAGGAGACCCGATAATCTCTCGTTAGGGACACCCAGTAAGGTTTAGCTTTAGCAAATTAGGAGGTATTTTAACAGAAAGGGTATATAAGTTAGTAAATTTCCTTGTACAGCACCTCTGACAGGCTTGAAGGCGCGTTCGATAGTGTCTTATGCACCATGGGCCGTGGGCTCGATCCCTACCTTGTGTTAACTTTTATGTGATGTTCATTCATGTTTTTTTTGTGTCTAGGTTTCAAGGTATGATATTTGTAATTCTTTCGTTATCTGATATCAATAATAAAAACACTTTATAACATTATGTATAAACACAACAACAAGCTGTTTACTTTAAGCTATTTCAATGAATGGGACTGATGTCGTGTGAATATATATATATTGGACGTTGGAGGAAGCCATAAGATTCTTGATATTTAATAACACGGCGTGCTTGATGATGCGTGATTTATTTACTTTTGAATATCTGAATTTAATTTTATATTATATTTTATATTTTAATATGTGTCAGAATCTTTTTTCTCTATAAGTTATGAATACTGAATATTGTTATAAAGTAATGACCAATTATAGCTGCACATGCCTCGAATGGGATCGAGGCGCCGTCTTTACTTTGGTGGTACTGGAGGTTGATGCGAGACAGTAGATTTAGTAAGGCTGTTCGAGTCGGATCATGGAGAGTAATTCGTATGTTATTTTTTGTTTACGTGATTGCCAAATTTAACTCTAATAAAAACTATAAATCAACTTTGTGTCTGTCTTGACTGTTGTATTATTCCGATAACACTTAATACTTTAGTACTATTTTGTAACCCTATTAGAATATATAAGAAATAATTAAACAAATTAAAACCGTATATTAATTGTTCCATATGCATGATGACACTTGGTTAGAAAAATATATATCAAATGATTTAATATGTCACAGATAAAAAAAACGATATGTATACTTTCAAGTCGCTTTTTAATCACGTTTCATTACATTAACATTATTCAAGACGTTTTTCTTCTCATTCTTCAAATCCGCCTTGATCGTGTTGTAAACCCTGTGGAAATGATAAAAAAAAACATTAGTGGAGTTTATACAAATAAAGAGATATATAGTATCACTCCTTTTTTATATCATAGATATCTCTACATTTTTGCCTCCTGTGCCTAAAATACGTAAACACTTCCAGGTCTACATCAACTAACCACTACATCAACTTAATAAGTGATTCCTTAATTATTTACACTTTACACTACTTTAATATTCCTCATTACATCCAAAAGATTTTATCGCTATTATTTTCTCCACCCGCGTTTACCATCTTTTGTAATTTTAATCACGGTGATTGGAAAGTCTCATCAATTAAAAGTTTCGCGGGCCAAAAATGGCGACAGCATAATATCGAATTATTCCACGTCTTAAATTTTCTTCATAGCACAAGGTTGGTAAATAAGATGATAAGTGATGAATATAGCTAACGCTTGTGATCGTAGTACATCGTACATTCATAAGGTAGACCTTACACAAAATTTCGTCTGTAATGGTACCTCGCTCTCATCTTTCTCTGCCGCCAAATCATCATTATCATCATATCAGCCATATAAAGTCCACTGTTGGACATAGGCCACCCCAATATAGGAGAAATTTGGCTCATAATTGTCAGAGTGGTGGCAATCGCAGAGAGCAATTTTCACGACGGAGATGCTGCTGCCCATCCCCACCCTGTAGTATTTGAGTTTCGCTGTTCGGATGGTTATACCGCCATCTGTCGGTCCCGGTACCTCAGTCGCCTCTTACGACACCTGGTACAGAGGGAGGTACTATTCTACTCTACCGGTTTATACCACGGCCGCCAAATACAGTGTCCACATTGCAGTGTCCCGGTATGTAGGGTGTGAGAGGCAATGATAAACCGGGTAATGTGACATAATATATTCATGCTATAATAATATCCCTGTAATTATACGAGCGTTTATAAGCTGCTGAGGCGATTACTATCACGCAACATGCTTGTTTGTCAACCTATCTTAATAAAAAAAAATCATAAGCTTCTTGACAACTCTGTGGGCTTACTTTATATACATTTATACTAGGTATATATATACTCCATATATATATATATATATATATATATATGTATATATATATATATATTTATATATATATATAAACTGATGCAGACTTCTAACAGAAGTCTACATCAGTTTTGCTTGTTATTATTTTGGCCTTACCGGAAAGTGAGAAAGTAGAAGATTTCAATAAAGCTGATCCACGAGAATCCCAAAAACAATCCGAGCAGACCACCACACTGGCCCAGGAAGTCTGTCAGGCCGAAGAGCTCAGATCTTTGCACAGACATATACATAGAGTTTCCATAGTACATTTCAACCGAGCCAAGTTTGTGTGCATTCGCCGCATTCCTGTTTACGATCAAATCATTATATTTTAAAAAGGAAGTTGCCTGACTGAATGACTGATGTACTAAATTTATAGGGTTAAAAATATCCTATGTATATAACATAATATATTTTTGCCCACTTGTCGAGAAAGGTTATGTAAAAAAGTATGTAAAGTAACTATGTAAAGTTTTATGTAAAAACGCGATAAAAGTAAAAATAGCGGAGCATGAATGGTACTTGTTTTGTTCAACTACTTAAAGCAGGTGAAACCGCAGGGTAATGCTAATAAACTGAAGGGTGCTTATAAAAAACCGCAGCGTGATGCTTAAAACTCGCAGGGTTGCTGATAAAACACCGCAGGGTCCTGCTAATTTACTACAAGAAAATCGTCTTACCTAAAGTATTTTTGTTGATTTTTATCGAAATAGTTGCCTATGCTTCGAATGTACTTATCAATTTCATAATCGGTTTTATGTATGTCTGCGTCGTATTGGATGGAGTTGCAAGCGGGCATACAGTTGCATTTCTTATTTCTTGTTTCAAGCGGCATTTCCGCCATGTCTTCTAACATAAAATTTCACCAATATTTTGTTAACATAAATAAAATGTATTCTTATGTGTATGAAGTATTCAACAATCATCATTATTACTATTATGAATGTGAAACTTTGTGATTATGGAACGGTGGATCGGGTCTAGATGAATTTGGCACAAATATTATTGATAATCTCCAGACTATACATGTTTTCGGGATAAAAGACATGTATCGCCCTTTGTGACAGGTGTCATAACAGGCGACTATGGTACCGGAACCGACAAAAGGCGAGGATGAGCAGCAGCATCATCATAAAAAAGTCACGGCCTGCGATTGCTAGCCACTTGCCCAGTGTGGCAATTATAGGGCATAACCTCCCAAATTATAATAGTCAATTTTACCAGGCCCCCCGACCCCGGCATCTTTATCCCTAGCTACGGTACCATTATAGTAACGATGGAGCAGGGGGGTGCTGATAATCTCCGGTAATCACACAATAACCACTCCAACTCAAACTGACCCTGGTAACACACACAACATTCGCTCATTGAGGACGAGAAGATATTGAGTTGTATGAAGAGTTGATTAGGATGCGCTGTGGTGTTCTAGGGTTGCCTAAAGTCCGAAGAGATGACACGATAACCTGCCAAGTGATAACCTGCTTTTCTACCGGGAGGGAGACTAACGGTCCCAAGGTGGTGTCAGATTTTATGTCCATAAGTCTCTCATTAGCAATATAATTACGATCGACAGTGTCTCGAGTAGACTCATTCAGGTATATGTACCAACCTCGTCGCGTTCAAATTATAAAATAGAGATTACGTAATGAGGACATAAGTCGGGCTATACAAATGTCCATACCCACTTCAACTTTAACGCAAGGTTTACCAAAAAAGTCGGTGATGAGTTGAGAATGGTGCAGTTAAGATACGGGCAACAGAACCCCAGGGGTAAGAAGCTGGCTGACTTCCTGGAAAAAGAGGGGCTCAATGTAATGACCTTTTTTTTCCAAAAGCCGATGGTTCTACGAGAAATGAAATAGACTTCAACTTGACAAATAAAAAACGAATATTCAATAATGTCTCCTTCCACAGGTGATCCACAGGGACAAAACCGGTAGCAATCACCGGTTGGTAAGGCATATTGAACATCAACGTCAAACATGAATGGTCCCGCCTGATGAAGTCTACGCTCTGAACTACTGATGCCCATATCCAAAGCCCCAAGAGCTTTCAGCTAGAGCTCTATTACCGTTTTGATTGCTTGAAGAACATTGCGAAACTAACGAAACACGAAATTAACGACAGGCTCGTAGAAGCTCTTTGGATGGTGAGTTCTAAGTTAATTAAACCCCGCCATTCATCTCAGAATCTTTCAGACCACACTCTCAACCACATGGCCGAATAATGCTCGATGTAACTGCAGTCTTCGAGTGAAGCGATGTAAAATCTCCTCATCCGTCCACATTCGTCTACTTACACACACATATACCTCCACATTCGTCTCTTTAATACTGAATATATCAAAGAGACAATTAAAAGACTATAGCCTTTATATTTACGCTACGGCAAGTTATACAGAAGACCGAAGAGTAGAACAGGCCATTATGCTTGGCGTTTGTGTACTATGAGAAAGACTATCAGTACTGAAGTGTTGAAGTGTTTGTATGACAACGCCACTATGTCGGTCCAAGGACAGGAGCAGAGTTCAAAGGCTCTTAAAAGGTTTTTAAAAGGTGTTTTAGACAGGGAGACGTCATGTCTTCGAAACTGTTTAATATCACTTTGAAAAATGCCTTCAAGCTCCTGAAATGGCAAGGAATTGGCATCAAAATTATCAGTGAATCCATCACTCACCTTCAATTTGCCGACGATAGTGTGGTCATTCATGGCAGTATCAATGAAAGATTTAAGCACGATGCTCGTAGACCTCAACCAAGTCTCTCAACAGGAGGGCCTCAGAAAGAACATGGAGAATACTAAAATAACGTGTTGTGTAACGTACGCCCTTGTTGTACCCATCCCAGATTACGGTGAGAGCTCGCTTCTAGAAGTTATTTACTGCTATGTATATCTATATAATGATAATAATAAATAAAATGCCATACCTTCAGCCGCCAACACACATTCATGTAAATCCGCATTACATATCTCTTTGCTATTGTTATCTAAAAAAAAAGAGAACATTAAAATGATAATAAAATTTTTAGATGCAAAAAGCTTGCGTAATTACTCATAAATTGTTTTGCAAAAATAGTACTTTATGTTTTTGTTAAAATAGAGGATAGTGCAAGTGTAATTTAAATTACTTCGGGTATTACGGATGTAGCGTCTCATTAACTGGTTCCCCAAGTGTAATTTTATTTTTATCATTAACTTATAATGTTAACGTAAACCTTGCCAACGATTACCGGTAGAATATAAAATTACCTCTCTATATATCAGGTGCCGCAAGGGCAAGGTACCGGAGTAGATGGTGAGGTGAACACTGTCGCGAAGCTGTCCAGTACGGCTTTAATAATTAAAGATTTTCTTTTCCCACGTTAAACAATAGACGTTATATTACTAATACTGTATAAACTCAATAATTTCGCATACAATGACATAATAGTGCACGATATCATTGTATGCAAAATTATTGGCTTATTTAACTTTCATGGCTTAATTAATTTCATTGAAGGCCTTTGTACTTTGGTGCTGTGAGGTACCGTGAGGTATATTTATACGAAACAGTGCAGCTTAAATGCACGGGGCAGAGATGGGCAGTAGCATCCCTGTCGCGTTAGTTACGCTCTGCGATTACCAAAACGCTTGCCCAGATCGGCAATTATGGGCAAAAAACCTCCTTTCTTGCAGAGGTTTATGTCAGTCAGCAGTGGCTGGTATGATAATGATGAAGGCCTTTGGACTGTTTAGATTTAGCAAAATTTTTTTACCTATTCCAAAGTGCATAAAAAAAATATATGTATTCTCACGTGGCATGTAGAACGCTACACATTTGCATTTTTTATACGTGTAGTTGACTAAACATTCAAATCTGCAATTGTTGAGGGTGTACTGACGGAAGTACTTAAGTGTCTTGTCTTCGGGGAAGAAGCATTGACGTCTGAAAACAAAATCGAATCTATAGAAAGAATGGATGACTCAAAATTATACACTCCGCTCTTAGCATAATTGTTTTTTAATATACACTTATTTGAAAATAAAGCGGGCTGTTTTGATTTTAATTCTTCTTTAAAAAATAATTTCAATCATTTGTACATGTTACTGGCCAGTTTTAAATTTACCGCGGTGTTTAAAATACTACGTTTTAAATTCAAATTTTCGTTTGAAGCTCGTTTTTACAGAAAACCACTTTTTATCCCACATTTTTGGTGCAAAGTTCCAAAAGATAATATTATATTTTCATAACTTTTAGTCAATTATTGCTGTTTAGCTGTCTCAATAGTGTTATAGAAAGTGGTAAAAGCTACCAAAATTATTGCGCTGCTCGTAGAGGGTTGCAGCCAATACTACGAGGCTCAGAGTCTAAGTGTGAGTCGCTCGACGGTTCAAAGGACCTGGCAGCGGTATCAAGACACCGGTTCCACCGAGAGAATGCCTGGTTCTGGAAGAAAAGGATGTCCCCATCCACGGGATGATCGTTTTCTTGTGAATCGCCTATTGAGAAATTGCAAGTCTTCGTATGTGGACCTCAATAACAACCTCAAATAAGTAAAAAATGTGCATATTAGTCTATGGACGGTCAGGAGGAGGCTTCTCCCGGCCAATATACCCAGTCATCGCCCGGCCCGCGGCTCTAAGTTACTCCGCGCTTAGGTTCGAAATTGTGAGTCATGGACTCAAGAAGACCGGAATAGGGTATTGTTCTCCGATGAATCTAGGATATCTCTGTTCGGTGAAGATCGACGTCGGCGAGGATACGCTACGCTACGAAGATAAGGAGAATACTTTGCAGAGGCTTGTTTTGAAGAAATCACACCTAATGGTAGAGGTTCTGTTATGTTTTGGGCAGGAATTAATTCAATGGATTGTACAGAATTAGTCTTCATTGTAAACGGCTCACTGACTGGACATTGATACATAACGGAAGTTCTAATTCCTCATGCACAACACGCATTGGCCGCTTTAGGCGAAGACTTAATTTTTAGGGACGACAACGCTCGCGCCCACCGGTCTGGCGATGTGGAAGCGTATGTGCAAGAGGTCGGCATTCGTCGTTTGGATTGGCCAGCTCAAAGTCCCGACCTCAATCTTATAAAGCATGTCTGGGACGTTTTGAAACGACGCGTGAGATTAGTACAACCGGCTCCGCAGACCATCAGAGAGCTAAAGTATGTGATTACCGCAGAGTGGGAGCGTATTCCGCAAGCAATCGGGGATATCCTCGCTAGCATACCCAGACGAATTCTAGCTGTGATTTCAGCTAGAGGGGGTCACACTCAATACTTCTCATTTATCTGCTTTTACTTTATTAAAGAAAAATCATACAAAAATCTTTATCTTTTACTTTCGGAGCATATGCACTACTAGCGAGCATACACTACTAGTGAACTTAAATTAGCATTAAAACCCATAAATTTTATCAAAATTTTATGATAATACTGACGAAAACGATTATTTCCTTATTAATTTACAAAATTGTGTAAGTAAAACTACCTATAATTATCAAACAAACCAATAGTAACATTGGAAATGGTTCATTGCTTAGATGCCCGTTTTTTGCAAATGAGTTTATTATAGTTATACAACCTAAAGAAAAAAATACGATTAATAGAGAAGTGTTATCTCAATTTAACAATGAAAATGTTTGTGAACGCTATTCAATAAAATATCGATGTCGTCACACCACATCGATAAGATGATGTTGTGTTAAAATAAAGTAGAGACTGTTAAGATAGTTTCGACATATAGAAAGGGTGAATGAGTGTAGAATAACTGACTGCACAGATATATGGAGCCGAAGTAACAGGAAGAATTAAAAGAGGGCGACCTAGGAGAACAATCTTTAATCAGGTAGAAGTCGTACTAAAATAGAACCCAGGTCAGAACCACCAGAATTAAAAAAGTGTGTATGAAGGGACTAATGTAAGCGATAGAGATATGCCAAGATCATAGCAAGAGTGGAAAAATTGTCTCTATGTGGATACATACTATTTAGTATTTAAGTAGATAGAACGCCGCCCTCCTAAAAGACTGTTAAGGTATTTTAATGATACAAGAAAGCTTTCTTTATGTCAGTTCTTAAGTCGTATTCGAAAAATTCGCTTATTATCGTACACTTTGAAAATAGGAAAGCAGTGGTATATTTGATGGAGTACCGCCAGTGTAGAACTGTACCACCCCCTGTACTAGGTGTTTTAAGAGGTGACTGAGGTACTGGAACCGATAAATGTACGTAATCGCCCACAACAGTGTTTCTTACTTACGTATTCAAGGAATAATCTCGGAGGTTGTCACTTGTAGATATCATGGTAAATCGGAGAGACATCGACGATATCTGATTTTGTAATACTGCGAAATAATATAATGATGATTGCGGATAGTCAGCGGGGTGATGTAGGTATATCTGAAATTATGACGAAAGGCAAAAATATATCTATCAAAGAAATAATGAAAATTATTGTTTAAATTGGCCATACGGCACCGATGGAGTAGGATAGTATTTCTCTCTATACCAGGTGTCGTAAGAGGCGACTAAGGTACTTGAACCCACAAAGGACGGTATATCCATTGGAAACAGCGCAGCTTAAATACTACAGGATGGTTATGGACAGCAGCATCCTCGTTGCTAAGTTGCGTTCTGCGTTTCCCACTACGATGACCGGCGGCAAAACCGGTGGCAATTATGGGCACAAATCCCTCTAAATTGGTTCAACAGTAGACTTTTATAGGGCCGATGATGATTGTTAAAATTCTATTCTAAATATTGATTCTTGCCTTAGGGGACTGCCCAAGATACATCGTGAAATACATTTTTATAGACACACGGATTCTATATCATGAGCCCGATGGCGCAAATGGTAGTGATCCTGATTTGTGCACCAAAAGTCTCGAGTTCTATCGACAGAATAAATATTTATATGAATATTTGTATTTGTTCTGTGCCTGGGTGTTAAATATATATATATTTAAATATTATATTTGTGAAGTTTCCTTTGTCTGATATGTGTATTACAAGTCTTGAAGCGACTTATCTCAGAGGATTAATAATATAGTATCTGGCAATAGCAATAGTAACAATTCAAGTACGGAAGCCGAAAGATGGCGGCGATTTCAGTTTTGCCATCACGTAACCTACCGTGCGAATTATGGGCAAAATTCTCTTTTTCTTGCAAACTTTATGTTCAGCAGTACTCACCCGTATTCAGGGTGATATGATTACGAAGGGTTTGGTATTAAATAAGAAAAAATGGCTATTGTTTCTGAAATTACCTTAAATCCACTGGAAAGTGAGTTGCACGAGTTATCTCTCTGTTTATTTTGTATTTCTAGGCGCATTTTAAGGCTTGGCATACTTCCGTTGTCCTAAAAATATACCAAATATGATTGGTTAATCAAAGTGATTCTTATCTAGTTTATTAGTAGACAAATAAAAAATTCACTATAACCCTATATAAAAAAGGGACTTATTTTAAAATGTAGTATTATGTGTAAATTATCGTAGGGTACCTGCAGACTAGAATAGTTCCTCCACCGGAACAGGTGGCGTAAGGGGCGACAGATGTACCTGAACCGACAGATGGCGGTATATCCATTCGCAATAGTGTAGCTCAGATGCGCAGGGAGGGGATGCGCAGTAGACTTCCAATGGCTGATATAATGATGACGATGAAGGATATCGTGTAAGTTTATACGCTTTTATATTACAAATGCTTTACTTACCTTCCCCCGGAATGGATAAGCTCTTCTTTTTGTATTATTGTAGCCTTCTTGCAAAGTCCAGTGACTTGACGGTTTTGTTGCAAACGTATAGTTATAATCGGTTTGTATGCTAAAATTTAAATAAAAATTAATATTATTTCTTGGTTTAAAAAGTGATTTCTTAAATATTCCCTGACTTACTTTTCTCTTCTCAGCAATTCATCAGCCGCTAAGCCATTAAAATTGAAACATACTCCGTCTTTTGTGAGTACTTTGCTTAAGGATTTCCGGCATTTGCATTTGGAATCGACATATTGTGTGCATTCAGTGAGAAAATCGTCCAGATCTACAGTCAACTGTAAAGTAATTTAAATATTAAATGTATTCGACCATAGCTATCCCAACAGACGTAGTCTTGTCTAAACTAAAATAATAATAACAATTTCTTATGAACCAAAGCGAGTATATAAGGAAGTACAATTATTATTATATATTACAAAATGTAAACAGTTAGTAGATTCACAATTTCAGAATTTCTGCTAACTAAACTAGGATATTTTTATAGTTTTATTTGATAGTGTTTACACAAAAATCAGTTGCAGTTACGAATGTATCAGTATTCAGTGCATGGGCTACTGCGGATTTATATAAACAAACAATTGTACAAATTGTATGAAAAACGGCGACGAAGCGGTTCAAACGACATGTCACATAAACACTTTTATGAAGATAATATGTTGCACAGTAAACAATTTGGTGTTACTAGGGGTCGCTCGGCAACCGATGCCGGTGTTTAGCTTATTAAAAATATTTTTGATGTCTGGGAGTTCAGTTTAATGAAGAATTACTGGATACAAATGGCCAACGTTTCCCTGGGTCAGTTGGGTTGGGATTTCTTGTTCCCTGACCATTACTGTTCCCTATTTATAAATTACTAACGCCATCTTGCAGATATAGTATTACGCAGCGATATAGTATTGTTTCCAGATGATACCTCACCTTTATCCAAATTTAAAAGACGACAAATTTATTACGACTATGATATAGACTGAAACAATGTCATATCGAAAGTAGTGGGTTGGTTTGACGTAAATAACCGACTACTTAATAATGAAGAATGAAATGAAAATAAGACTAAATTTTAAAATTTGTGACACAAACCTCAAAAATGTCATACAAACCAATTCTACTATAGTTGAAAATTAATTAATTTATTACACAAATAAATGCAACATCGAATTCAGTCTTAATTATATTATGTAGTTATACAATATATTATGCAATAGGCACTGGCACATTATACTTATAAAAAGTGATTAATACTACCACAACATTAAAATGCTTATTTAGTACACAATAGTTGACTTAACTATCTAATTAAACGACAGTAAAGGTTTCGGTTGTCTGCTGCCGGATTTCAATAACAATAACTAAGTACATATATAACAACAGTTTGTGTGAAAGTGACTTAGAAGTAGAAATAATCTAATTGTACAATACTGCAAGTTTTATCCATTTATTTATATAACGGGGTGGGCAGTTCAGTAAGTTATAAAAATATAAGAAGTAGATAGGGTTAATACTGTATTTCTAGGTATAACACTAGACTATAAGGTGCAATGGATGGATGGATGGATACTTCACATAGTCCATATCGCCAATAGACTGAGTTCTACAGCTTTTGCAATATATGTAATCCGCCAATTTATAGAAGTTAAAACAACAATTTATAAAAGAAATCACGACATTATATAGCAAACACTCAAAAATACAATGTCTGTTTCCAAATGACTTCATTTTGTGCGAAAATTATCGAAGAACACGGATATAATCCGACATTTAAGGTAATTTACGTTAAAACTGAAAGAAATTAATATAATGAATGTACACAGTCAATATATATATATGAAAACATTATGTATATCTGTAAAAACATAGGCAACATAGCTAACTAAGAAAAACTCCGACATGTATAATATTAATAGCAGAAAAAAAATATATAAGCTCGCAGTGCCCACTACACGGCTCCATAAAGTAAATAATTCGTTCAAGGATAACTGCACAAGATTTTACAATAAAATAACAAGCTGCATATCAGGCTTACCGATTAATAAATTTCATAATTACGTAAAGAGTAAGCTTATTTTTTAAGTTACTATACTGTTAAATATTATATTAATGATAAAACTGTGTCGGATTGAATTGCTCTAACTTAGCCTTAAAACAATGGTTTCTTAGCACCAACGCCAGTAAGTAGAGGTTCCATTAACATTATCTATTTAGTTTTGATGGAACCTTCATCACTACCAGTTTTTCTTGTAGATTCCTTTTTTGTGGCTCGTGTTAAACTGCATTAAACATAGTTTTAGACCCGTCTGGTGCCGGCAGCCTAGTATATGTTAAGCCTAGTATAAATATAATACAATTTTATGCTTCTTATTACTGAAGTAAAATTGTTATATTTGAATTAAAAATTTTAAAAATTTGAATGTTTTTTGCCTACTTAAATTAAGAATTTTTGACTTGATCATAATCTATATCAACATTTAATATGTTCAAACCTCTGTCTATTGTATTAGGCATAAGGCACTACTTATTCTATTGTTATACTTACATTAAGCAGTCTATGAACAGTTGATGCATTATTCAATATTTCCGGAAAGGGAGAAATCTTTAAATCGCAAACCAATGATAAAGCTTCATAATTTTGTAATAACTCCAACTCGTCGGCATCCAGACTATCAAAAAAAATCCTTATACACATCACATAACGAACTCAAATGTTTAGAAAATACGGCCAAGTACAGACTGCAGTAAACGTTACCAAGACCATAAACTTTTTTTTACTATCTGTCGCTGAATTATGGTGAGAATATTATAAGACACCGCAATATTATTAGTAAAGAGATACCAACACAGTAGTACGAGTAGTACCTTTCTTTAAGTGTTGCAGAACAGTTGCGACTGAGGTGCCGAAAGATGGCGGTATGTCCATTGGAAGCATCGCATGTCAAATTCAACAAAACAGGGATGAGCAAGAACGTTCTTTTGTTTACTAGCCCATGTTAACAAACTAGCGTACAGTTCGCGTGATATAAGCGTCACTGCAGCCTTTAGACGCTCGTAATATCATAAGGATATCACTAGCGCGTTTTCAAACTTGTGACTTTAATATTATATCACATTGTCTGATAATTTCACTGCCCCTTTAAACCGGTATACCGCAATGCTATTTAGCGGAAGTTATAGGTGAGAATAAGGTCGGCTGTATTTGTAGCAGATGACCTTTTATTAATTTTTTCCTCGTTCTAAGTGGTAGGCCATGCTCAGCAATTGCAGATACTATAATATATATATATATAACTAGCGTAGCAGTTAAGGACAAAACTCTTTAAAATCTGCTACTTTAATTGTAAATTTCTTGAGATTTGTGACATAAAATTTTACGACATTTATGTTGTTCACGAAAATGATTAGGAATAGAATCTTTCGGAAAAAGTCCAGTAGTTATATAAATATATATATATATATATATATATATATATATATATACACGCAAATATAGATCATCACCATAAATATCAGCTGCTGGATGTAGTACTTTTCAAGAAAAGAGGATTTATACCCATAATTGCCGCACTGGGCGGGCGTGGCAGCCACCCCAGAGCGCAGCTTTGAAACGAGAACGCTGCTGCCCATCCCCATACTTCATATTTTGTTTACGGTAGCTCAGTCGCCATTTACAATACCTGGTATAAGGAGGGGTACTATTCTACTCTGCTAGTACTTCTCGACTATATGGACAGCATTAAAATATGGCCTAAAATGCTATTGTAATTTTTCAAGAATGCATATATATAATATAAATAATATAACTCATGTATCTGACAGACTTTGTTCTAATAAATACTCTAGGTACTCATGCAAATCGATTCAGCCGTGTAGTTGCAGTATAGATAAATAATCTAAATATCTATCGCAGCGCCGTCTGCTGATTTGAAATCTAAACAATTAAAACATTCAAATTGGTCAAAAAATTGGTCTTGTCGTTTAAAAGGAGTTTAGTGACATACACATGCATAGTAGAATTATATATATGTATATATATATAAAGTAACCTCGTATTTCTACTGTGTCTATTCATCAGCAGGTCCCTGTACTGTTGTGTGACTTGTGTATAGTTGAAATTTCTTTGATGGAAAGTCACTCCCGGACAAATGGTGACCGATGGGAAAGGTACCTAAAAAATATTTTGAAATAGAAATATATAACATTTTCAATATTACCCATTGTTAACCTATTTAATATCTTTAAGCTATGCATAACATCTTTATAAATACATGGACGAACTGTTCTATTACACTTATTTTCTAATATTTACGCGTTTATCATTCATAATAAAACTACTTATTCAACCTTCTCGATACGAAATTCATTTAAGTTTTTACAATTTTTTTCGATATTTTAGATACTTTCCGGCAACATTTTCAAGATTAACAAAGTTTTGTGTCGGAATTTTTAAGTTTATAAGGGTAATTGTGTTAATGATGTGCTCGCATTAACACGTTTTGTATATTATCGTTAAAGGTTTTAAAATGCTAATCAAGTTATTACTTTTTATATGCAATATCCTAGTAGAGAAATGTTAAGTTTCTTTATATTATGAAATCAGCAAAGAAGCATACAGTTCGCTTGATGTTAAACGTCACCGCTGCTCATAGGCGCTCGTGTCATCACAAAGATATCACTAGCGTGTAAGAAATGCAAATTCATGTCGCGTTTCGTCGAGTCCGCTACTATCTTATTAAAAATTCACGAAACTCTTACCAATTCAACGGGTACATTTTTATCATTAAAGCTGACGATGACTGGGCTAGTCTTCCACTTTAACCAGACCAAGTAGATGAAGTAGAAGGAGAGACTGACGCTGGCAATGAATGTCGACAACCAAAAGATCCTGTTGAAAATATTATATGTTGTTATTGAGAATGTAAGCTGTGGAGTACAGGCGGAGTAGATTAGTACTTCCTTGTGCACCTTCTAGGTATCGTAAGAGGCGTATGAGGTACAAGAACCGACAGATGGTGGCATATCTATCCGAAACTAAACTGAATACTACGGTATGGACATGGGCAGCAGCATCTTCGTCGCGAAGATCATGATCAACATCATACCAGCTATTAGAAGTCCACTGCTGGACTGGACTGGATAACAGGAGGCTAAGATGCTAAAACCGACAGATAACGGAATATCTATTCCAAATAATGCAGCTCAAATACACAGGACGGGGATGGCCAGCAGCATCCCCATCGCGAAAGCTGCGCTCTGCTATTGCCAACACGCTTGCCCAGCGCGGCAAAAAACCTGCTTTCTTGGAAAGACAGTAGACTTTCAATGGCTGGTATGATGATTATTAACAAAATCTATAGTCACATAGTATACTTATGAACAAATGCATGAACAGCGGATATGCTAAACTAGCAAACACATAATTTTATATATTTTACCAGCTAACCAAACAGACGTGGCCCTGTCTTAATTATAATTATATTCTACATGAGACAGGCCTCACACAAAAAGGATTTTATTGGTACCTCACTCTCATCTACTTCTAGCACCCCCTTCGTGAAAGCTGCGCTCTGCGATTGCCAACACACTTGCCTAGCGCGGCAATTAAGACCAAGAAACCTCTTTTGTTTATAATACAAAGAGTCAATTAGAACTGAAATATGCACCGACAAAGGTTGTCGACAGTCTTACGTAAATAACTTATAGGTAAAATTTTAAAGGACTTACTTCTCTACAACGCTAAGACCAGCTTCGGTGACGTATCTCAGACCGTGCAAAGTAGTGTTTTTTGCAAAGTCCAAGAAGAGTTCGATCAACAAGGCCTTTTGACGTATCCTTCTCTGCTTTCTGAGGCAAACGCTGCCGTACACTGGAGGACCATTCGCATTTCTGGAATACCAAAAGCACATTATAATTAAAACAGTTCTAGGAATATTCAGTTAACCATTATTACCTATAAATAAACTCTGAACCAGGATAGGATGTCGGGGTTTATAAGACTGCCTTCACTAATTTTTGACATCATAAACCCATGAAGAAGATTTTTTTACGAGTTACGAACACGTTAATGTTAGAAATTATTGGGAATATGCTGTTGTTGGAATACGAAAAATGTTTTAATGATAGAAAGATAAAACATGTATAGCTAAAGTATCTGAAGTATCTGTTAATAATATCATTGGATATTATTAACAGACACTTTAGCGTCACTGCAGCATGTAGACGCTTGTATTATTACGAGGATATCACTAGCGCGTAGCCAACCTTGAAGATATTACGTCACACATCCCAGTATTTTCACTACCTCACACACTCCTCAAACCGGAACACAGGAAGACAATCATTGCTTTTTAGCCGTAGAACTAGGCAAAATTGAGGTAACAATGCAGGCGATCGTTATCTACCCCTTAGTAAAGTAATCTATAGTTTTTGGTAAGGCTTTTTAGTGTACCTATAATAAACTTGATTAGAAAGGTAGACCACACACAAAAGTTCGTATGCATTGGTACATCACTGTCACCTATTTAAACTTTCAAATTGCAGTGTTTGCATTGCTGTGTTCCAATTTGAAGGGCGAGAGGGGCAATGTTACAACTGAGTAATGTCACATACATCATCAAATCACAAGGTTGGCAATGGCTAGTGATATCCTTGTGACATTACGAGCATCTATAGTATGCTGTGGCGCTTATTTGAAGCGGTCAGTATGCTTGTTTGTTGACTTGGAAATATAAAAAAAATCTTACTCCATATTAGAGGCTACGTATCCGTACCGCTGCTGGCTCCCAAATGAAAGCATTTTTGTGAATTTATACCTATAATAACAGTGGCATCCATTTCTGTTATTAAAACACTATGCTAAATTATTTCAGCCCTCGGGATATGCGCCATTTAATAGCGCCTAATTAATTAATAGATGATAGTTCAATTTAACACTTAACACCTTAGTATACAGTTGAAATTCTTTAAACATTGGATTAGTATTACGAGTTGTATTACTTTCTACCCGGAATCTATAGTAAAATTTTGTAGTAATTGTAAATTACTTTATGTTATGTTTCTACACTATGCGATATTCCACAAGTTAATATCTAAAAAGGTAATTATGTTTGACTAGCTTACCGCCCGCTTTACTTTGACCTCGAGGCTTTTATCCCATCTATGGGGAATTCTTATTATTCCGAGGAAAATTCTATATTTTCCCTAACATAAAAACTACTCAAAGAGCCGTGATGAAACCAAGCTAAGAAAAAGCAGTCCAGATTTATCCATGTTAACAAAATTTCGAAATAAAAATAGTCTATAATGATAATAATTTCTGTGCTTTGTGTGCAATCCCTGTGTTTCATCCTGATCTGATCAGCCGTTGTGTGAAAAAGAAACAAACTTACATCCACACGTCTAGACATCCATACTCACAAACTATAATATTAATAGTTTATAATATTAATAACCGACAGATGGCTATGTACTTTGGATCTGTTATGCGCAATACAGGATTTGTATGGCGTTGAGTGGTTTAGTGACTTAGATACTAGCGCCATCTTACATTGTTAACAGTTAATGTTTAACATGTTGCAGAAAAAGACGTATTGCGCCAGCCATTTCCGTTTAAGGTGGAATAGAAGCCATTAGCAATATCCATAAAGCAGACTAGTTAATGTTCACTCTTATTAAACTAATTGTGTTGATAGAATTATTATCGGTTCATAGTAGACTTGTCAGAACTATTTTAACGCCTTTGTATACAAAGTTCTACAGAGACCTATTGTTAACCTAGGCAAGCAGCTGCATTCTTGCTGCATTCTTCGTTGCTTTGTTCGTTTGAAGGGTTTCACCCTTCAGCAGCAGCAGTGAAATTACTAGGTAATGTGATATGCCGTATAGCCGTACCTGTACCAGATGTCGTAAGATTCGACTAAGGTACCAGAACAGATGGCGGTATATTCATTTGAAACAGTATAGCTCTAATGCACAGGGTGAGAATAGGTAGCAGCATCCATGTCGCGAAAGCTGCACTCTGCGATTGCCAACACGCTTGCCTAGCGCGGCAATTATGGGCAACATTCTTCCTTTTTTGGGGAAGCCTATTTCCAGCAGTGGACTTCCAATAGCTGTAATGATACTGATGATGTGACATGATATCTGCAGGTCACAAGGTTGCCAGTCCGTTAGTGATATCCTTGGGATATGATGAGCGTCTATAGGCAGCAGTGATACTTACTATCACGAGGATGGTATGCTAGTTTGGCAACCTGGTATAATATAAATGGATATATAATAAAAAAGAAAATCACAACGTCACAGAGCCAGGATTTTGTAGTATTGATATGAAAGAAAAGCATTTAAAATAAAACTTATTTTTAACGGATTTTCTAAAACGGCTTTTCCACTATTAAAGACGTTTTAATTAACTTGCAGTAACTCTAAGCAAGATTTAAATAAGATTTAATATTATGATATAATCAATAATACCGCTCATGTATAAACCGCTCTATAAGGACATTCACTTTCATAATAATGTTACATTCCCCTTTCACCATCTACACGTATTACATATATACACGTATTTTTTTATTTTTCTAAAAAATATTGAATTTTATTCAAATAAGTTCAAAAACATCTATTTTTCATATTAACTTTGCACACCCATTTTAGGGGATGAATATTCAAAAATCCTTTTTTAGAGCTACCCTAAATTATAGAATGAACACCTGTGCAAAGTTTCAAATTTCTAACCCTTGTTTGGGCGCTGCGATGACATATATATATTAGTAAGTCGGTCAGTCTATCAGATTCTCCTTTTATATACATAGATTTTCTTCTTATGTAAATTGAAATTAGAGATGAAATTAAAGATAAATTTATACTTTAATAAATTCTCACAACATTTTAACTTTAACATTGACCAGACTACGTGGTAAGTCGTTTAAAGCACTTGTGTTACGGACACCAGACAATAGAGGAAATACAAACATACTACTTAAATACTCATAAACTTAACACCCAGACACAGAAAAAACACAAATATCATCATATCAATATTTGCTCTGGCTCGAAATCGAACCCACAATCCCTGGCGCGTAAGATTGGATCACTGCCATCTGCGCTATCGGACTGGTCTTCCTATATAAGTTAACTCTAATGAGTAGTTATAAATAAGTCGTTTATACGAAGGGAAACACCACTGTTGGAATAATGACATTTGCTAATTACGTTTTAATTATTATTTCACACGTACGTTTCTCATTAACAAAGTAAAGTAATAGATAAGCCATGGAATTTTAATTAAAATTGAAATAGATTAAAGTAACCTAAAAGTGATCCAATGAAGTAAGGTTTGAAGGGCCCGATAGCGCAGATGGTATAAATTGAAGGTGCCTATTATGATCTTATTTATTTAAAGACATACTTAACTTTGTAATATTTTTTTTATAGAAAGCGTTAATTTTGCCATACTCAACGGGTTATAATGAAAAATATAAAGATTTAGTAGAATATGAAAAAATACAGTAATAGTTTGTTGACGAATATGTAAATCTAGGACAAATTGTCTGACTAGGTAGGTCTAACTTCGTGAAAGAGGTTAGTCGCCGTTAAAACTCGGGTGGGCTGCGTTTGGAAAATTGCGTACTGTTTTCTCGTCCCTAATACAACAGTGTTTGAAGACTAATGTTTTCTACCAGTGTGTGTTGCCAGTGATGACTTACGGTACTGAGACTTGACTGCTGACTCTTGATCTTATAAAGGAGCTTATGGTGCGAGCGAACGATGAAAAGAACTATCCTCGGGGTTTCCCTACGTGGTCGAATGAGAAATAAGGAGATCCGTAGGAAAACGAAAGTCATCAGCATTGCTCACCGAATTGCGAAGATGCCAGTGGGCAGGTCATATAGTACGATAAACTGATGGTGGAACTGGCAGATAGGGAAGAAAAGTTATTGGTGGTGGTGGTTTGGGATGAATCCACGTCAGATGCACCGACCTGGTTGGTTCCAGTCGGCATGAAACCGCACGCAGTCGCGTAAATTTTTAAAGGCTTGTGTCGAGCAGTGGAAGTCTGTGGGCAGATCTCATCCATTTCTATCACTAAGCTGCATTTCCCCATAATAGTTCAGAAAGGTCTATTCCCGTCATTAAAAACACTTTAATCATTTCTTTTTTACCTTTACCTACCTTTATCTTGTACCTTTGGGAGTACGTCTAATAATGCATACATAATTAATAGATCATTGATAGAGGAATTTGTGTATACATTAAGTTTGAATCAGTATTATACTTTTCAGTATTACTACATAGTAAAAAAATGTTTAATGTATGTGTAAATTTTCTAGTAGTTGCTGCTAGCATTAAATACGTGTGTATGTAGATTGTTTTAAAGAGATCTAAACACATAGAAAATGAACTTATATAACGACAACCTACTTGAAATACACAGTCACACCAAAAAACCTGCACACACACATACAACGCTGATAAACACGACACGAGTATAAAAAACCTAATTACACGTAACATATTACACTCACTCCCAAGACACTCATTACGCGCAGTACTTTTATAATTTAATGTTGTAGGTTATTAATTTATTAGTAAAACCAACGGTAATTAGTTCCGTGTAATGTGTGCTTGTAATTACATTAATACTGACATTCGACAAAAATATTAAGCCTTAACCTATATGTTATCCGTGAGAATCTGTTGTTATTCTAGGAAGAATGTCAAGAAGAGTTCTGACAGCAAAATAGTCCAACATCGTGCCGTTAGAGAAAAATAAAAGCCAGATCTATCCCATAGGAACATGTTTTCGGGATTATATGCCTATGTGTTATTGTAAACTATCAATAATTCTGTTCTGATCTGTAGTGGTTTCGGCGTGAAAAGTGATCTATTGATTCGATGGCGCAGATGAACTCAATTCAAAATTGAAACCTCATAGTTAGTCACTAGCACAAATCGTCTTGATATATTTCAAGGATAATTTTGTCTTTTTCTCACGCTGCAAATGCAATGGGTAAACTACCCCTTTTCCGGAAAGATCTACGTCGTTATATACGACGGTTGCCATGGTGATGATAAAGATTCAGATACTTAGCCCACAATACAGCGCCAAAAAAAAATAAAGGAATCATTGACTCAAACCAACAGACATCATCCAAGTTTGTTATTACCGCCACGCAAAAAACCTAAGTAGATACTAATAAAAGGGGACGTCCGACTGACAGACGTGGCCCGAGGCGATGGCAGTGTGTAATTTAATATGAAACCGCAGGGCTCAGCTACCCATTATGTGCCCAGCTTTGTGATTACACGACTATATTATCAGTAAAATGGCGGCGGTGTGTTGGTGATTTTTGTAATGGCGTCTGTGAATCAATTCTCGTTAACACTAAGAAGGTTTTACTTGTTTATTTCCATTTTACATTGTAATATAGTTGCGTATGAGATGCGCAAATATGTGATGCATCTAGATATATAATAACCAACTCGCTTTGATATATGACCAATGAGAGGTTGCACCATGATTTACAAATTCCCACAATCGAAGAAGAAATTATAAAAGTGATGCCCAGATACAAAGTTCGACTCCTAAACCATGTCAATGAACTTGCTGTAGACCTGATGAAAACGAAAACTACTTTTTCAAGAGTAAAAAGAAACGCCTCTGGACTTATGCCCGTGACTCAAAAAGGCATGGACATGTGACACCATAAGTGTTGGTTCTAACCTACCAATTGCATGGCCAAGTCACTGGATTTGGACCACAAACAGCTACTGCAAATTTATACAAGTATTGCTAAATGTCGAAAGGTGACAAATTGCAGTAAATAACATAAAAAAAGATATATCCGTATGCCATGAGGTATGCCGTGCCGTAAGGTACCGGCAAAGTAGAATAGTACCTCCCCTGTACCAGGTGTCGTGAGGGGGCGACTAAGTTACCAGAACCGACAGATGGCGGTATATCCATCCGAGACAGTGTATCCCAAAAGTATAGGGTGGGTGGAATGAGCAGCAGCATCCCCGTCGTGAAAGCTACGATTGCCAACACGCTTGCCAAGCCCGGAAATCATGGCAATTATGCATATATAATTCTTCTGTAGTAGTGTTTATATTTGCCAATGCGAGGTTTGTACGATCTTCCAAAGGTAGAATGTAAAAATAATGTATTTATTAAAACATATATTATACAAGAGATGAAAAATATAATGAAGATTAAGAATGCAGAGTAGTATGGTCAGCAAATGAAGTCATGCATGCTGGAACACTCTAGCATGCATGACTTCATTAACAGAGTCGAGATTCACTGCATACAATTCAATTCTGTTTTTTTTACTTATCATAGTGTTATATCTGACATAAGACATGAAAGTAAATTTTCTTCTAGTTGATCTATTTTTGTTTTAAATTCAACAATTTATTTTAGACCTAAACGACTTTTATTCTAAAATTATGGCGTTTGTGATCAAAGCAAAAAGCCATATCATTGTCGGCGGTTCGCTCTCTAGAATTAAGGATAATGCTGGCAACAATTTAATGGGTTATTATGCAGTCATTTGTGGGTTGATCAAAAAACGCGAATGGTTTGTTCTTTGTTGTAATCTTTTTAATATATTGTAAAGAAGGTTTTACTTTTACACTTCATATTATTTTTAATCATAAATCGATTTGATATTTTAAGCTAAATTAATAATAATAATTCATATAATATCTTATGTATACATGGACCTGACTCCAAGATAAATCGCTTAAAATACTTGTGTTACGGACATCAGACGACATCAAATACATATATTAAGTCCCAAGAGCACACAAATATCATTATATAAATATTTGACATGAGTAGGGATCGAATTCACAACCTTTGGCACACAAAATAGGATCTGAGCCCTCGGGCCAATCAAAATAAATATTTTTCATGAAACTGAGACTGACCCTAAGCTTGATTATCATGATCATATCGTTGACGTCCACTGCTGGACATAGATCTCTCCCCATGATTTTAAATAGGATCGTTTCAGCGCGATCCTGCAGTTTTAGCCAGATCGTCTGTCCACTTTTTGGGTGCGCCGCCCTGCCATTATGCTAGAGCGCCATCTTAAATATAGAACCTTACTCCATCGGTCATTCAACTTACTAATACTCTGTACTATGCCGGCAACTTTAGTTTGGTTAAACCTTTCTATCTGATTCTAAGCTTATTTGACTTTCATGTCCTAAAGCAAGTTTTAGAATATTTTTTTGTTTTAACTGCTATTGTAATCTGCTACTTATAGATATTAAGTATCAAAATGTATTATATAGTTGTACAATCCACTGTCTATACCTAGGATGTCTTTTTAAAGTATAGGCATGGGAAGAGGCCAATGCCTTTATACTTCAAAAAAGTTCCACGAGTTTCCAAGAATATTGTATTCTGATCTTATTGAGGGGAATAATAAAATTTCCTCAGAATTTGGTTTCCACGAAACAATGTTGGACATATGTACATATATCATAAGAATGTGAAAATATATCGATTTCTGATTTAATGACGACAAACTTTATAGCTGGTTATTTGTATGCGCTTTTTAAATATGATAATTTATATTCAAAAATTACTGTACTATGATAAAATACTCGTATCTATAGAATCCAAGGAATCACTAAGAGATTATCAATGTAATTATAGTTATTTAACAAATGGGTAACTACATCTATTCGTTTAGTTAACTGTAGTACTAGACAATAATACAAGTCGAAAATAATAGTTACAATGTATTAAATCCGAATAAAAAAACCTTTATCCACTTATCATAAACATGCTTATAGATTGTTCTTTTTTGATTTCACAATATGAAAGCAATGTTATATATCTAACAATTTATTTAAAATTAATCCTTCTTGTGAATTCACCTTTGCAATATTCGCAAACACTTTTTGCTCGCCTCCTTCACTTGCAGCGTTGGCTGACGGTTGTAATTTGTCTCAATCACTGATAATGATTGATCGCCGACCATCCCGTCGATCTAATGACAGGTTAGACTCATCACTTGTACGAGCACGCAATCGTGGCCACGCTAAACACTTCAGGACCAGACATAATTGCAACATAGCCTTAGCTGGTACTTAATAAAGAAAGAAAAGAAAAACCGTTTGGAATTTGAGTAACTTCACTGGAATATTATAAGGAGATTTCTTGCCAATAATATTGTGACGAGCCAAGCGAAGCTTAGGTGATTCAGATGGATATACCGGTGGCGGTATATCCATCTGAATTACCGGTATTACATCTGATGTCGGTCACATTACGTCAGTCGATTCTTGCAAATGTAAACCTGACAGAGTAGAATTCCGACAAACTATGTGCTGGAGGAGATTCTAAACTGTCAAGTTTACATTTATTTAATTTATCGTGTGAGGTAATCATTATTATCATCACAGCAACCGCAATCATCCACTGCTGGAACGTCCGACGGGAATACTGCTGCCCCATCCCGACCCATTGCATTTGAACAGCTGCTTCGAGTAGATATACCGCCATCTGTCGATTCTGCTGTCTCAATCGAACTTTACGATTACTCAGTAAATTCACTGCCGATCGCACCCTTCAGACCGGAACACAGCAATGCGAATAAGTGAAAGTGAGGTAGAATGCAGACGACCTTTTGTATGAGTTCTAGGTATGACCTTCAGACATGTTTCAATGATTTAATTAATGTCATCATTGTTTAGCACACTGTACTATTGTATTAATTGATAATATTTTTTATCGCTGCCGAATCCCGCGAGCAGTGAAGCGTAGGCTGAACAAACATTGTGACAGCGTAATTGTGAGACTTTGTTGAACCAGTGACGGGATTGATTGGAGTTAGGGATGTTTGAATATATAAAAAAGTATGGTGCTTGTACGAAAAATTGAATCATATTGAATGTTTGATAGGTTTATTATTCCAAATGGGCAATATTTTTAATGCGTATCTTTGGCTAAAGGTTGAAGTTTTGTAAGAATAGACTGCGTTGAAATTTTACTCTCGTTGCTTTGTTTCGTATTTAATTATGAGTGAAATTACTTCGTAATTACGAATAATGCTTTCAGGGCATGAAAGTGACGATACACTAGTGTTATATTAATCATGATATGACATCACGCGAACTGTATACTTTTTTTGCACACACACACCTGTAGTTTACATATAACGCATACTTTTTTACTAACTACTGTCTTGATATATTTTCTTTGCTTTCTGAACATGTATAGGTTATCTAATGTTTAGAATGAACGAGTGTTGATCAAACGTAGACTACGCCCGTCCTATAAGTACCTAATAATAATAATTTAAAATTAGTTAGCGGGTAGTAAAATAACTGAAATGTATTGATTGTTATCATTCTTGTCATATAAATTTAATTGGATTTATTTAATTGATATCGACAAATTACTATCACATCACTATTCCCAAAATAACATAAACACTCGACATCAGAGTACATTTAGTATGATCGATGATCAGTGCGCGCCCCACGTCGATTTAATCGTGTTTGCATAGACAACACTTGAGGTGAACATTTTAAAAATCTACGGGTGGCCAGCTACTGTTTGCTTTTTACCTATGATTCTAACGCACCTTTCAAATACAAACATTTGAATTTCGAACATCGTTATTCTGAGTATAAGAATTACAGCTCTAAAACACATACTGTAAGAATCAATTTAGGATCCCAAGTCCAAGTGACTCTATTCTCATCAGCACTCAGTAAGTTTTGTAGGAATAATTTCTGTTGTAAATCAAATATGTGTTCTATTTCATTGTTATTAAGCTGGTTATTCGAAAAATGTGTTATTTTCTTATGTCATGG
Source organism: Heortia vitessoides (assembly GCA_020976665.1). Classification (NCBI taxonomy): domain Eukaryota; kingdom Metazoa; phylum Arthropoda; class Insecta; order Lepidoptera; family Crambidae; genus Heortia; species Heortia vitessoides. Next base: position 18,290,102 of record JACJUM010002878.1, read on the forward strand.
TTATACTTGTTAAAGCATTGTCGAAACAATATCTTGTGCAAACATTCTGCGTTGTGTCATTATTAAATGAAATAAGTTGCTACTGCATTGGAAGATACATTTTTGTCTTACCGAGAGTATAGTCTTAGAAAAACGGGACGTTAATAATAATAATATTTATAGTCACAGATTGTTTTATAATTCACATGCTTTCAAATATCAATCCGTAACTAGTTTCTATTGTAAAATCCGGGACCTGCGTAATCTGGTACAATAGTTGTTAGACACTTGTTTTTTATTTATTAGACCAAATAAGCTTTAAAGTAGCCTGTAGACGCACGTAATATCATAAGGATATCACCAGCGCATATCACATCACCCAACTTCACTGCCTTTTTCACCCATCAAAGCTGTGTTCCACAGCAATGCAAACACTGCTATTTGGCGGTAAAAATAGGTGAAATTGAGGTACCAACCTAGACAACCTGTGTATGAGGTCTACCTCATATAAAAGGGAGGACTCTTTATAGGTGTAGGTATAAAGGGAGGTACTTCTCTTTTTTGATGGTATCAAATAGATCAATAATTCATAAGGTATAGTATAGGTATTCATACAATAATTCATATTCATAAAGGAAGATCAATAATTAATAACTGTATCTACTATTTTAAGAATTATATATTATTTTCTATCTTATAAGTATAAAATAAATTTGTTGTAATAGTTTAATTATTGAGTACTGCAAAAATAATGCAAACAGGAAGCCATTACTGCCAAGTTTAGATTCCAGTATTCAACAAATTATAGTTCCGAAGATTTTTTTTTGTACTTAGAATGAAAATGTTTGTGGAAAAAAAACAATAATTATTAAAGTTAAATATACTTTATTCAAGTAAGCCCATTATAATAAAATAAATGATAATAATAACATTAATATTCCTAATAAGGAAGTGAATTTATGCATATTTATGTAAATACAGGCGACCCTGAATACCCAAGGGATCATTAAAGTCATCTACCTTATATATAATTTAATTAGGACCATCTTAAACTAATTTGCCGGCACCAGACGAGTTGAAAACTAAGTTTGCTGATTTTATAATATCAAACGTCTTCCTTTCTTGGGGAATCCTATATCCAACAGTGGACAGTTCTTTGGCTCATTTGATGATATACTCCGTAATCAAAATATCACAACATTTTAAGAGTCCCATCATTAGATGTCTCCAGAAACAATCCATGATTCCTCGCGAATTAAGTCTCTGGCGACAGCGACTTTTAAATAATATGAACACGTAGACTTAATTGCTGCCAAGTGCGAGTCGGAAACACGTCTAAGTGATCTGTACAAACTCATTAGTTACATTAATCTATAAAACTATTTTTTATATTTTATTGTTTGACGGCCCCTATGGTTTATTAGGTTGTCTACCGATCTTGTATGTCAAAGGTCGGGGATTCGATCCCCAGCTGGACAAATATTTATTCGATGAATATTTCTACTGAACACTCTCAAAACATGTGTTTTTTTAATATGTACTTAATTAATATGAGTATATTTGTCGTGTGACGTCTACAATACAACTTCTTTAGACGAATCATCTTGGAGTCGAGTCTTTGTATAAGATGTTGTTTGAATTTAAAAGCATAAAGTACTTTGGTATTCAGTGACAGATTAGTCACAAAAAGTACTACTACTACTACTTTTTAACTATCAATAAATGACAGTAAAAATAGACTTTTGTGGATACTAAAAAGTATATATTAATGTTATTTTAATATATATATATAATGTTTTTTTAATACGTCTTTTTTTTGTATTTTAGTAAAGCTTAAAATGCTTATTATAACAGAACAAAAAATGTTTACTGCTGGACATAAGTCTCATAAAGAAAATGGTAAATTTGTCCAAAATTGCTGCATTGGGCAGGCGTGGAGGTCATCGCAAAGCTTAACTCCGTGACGTGGATTTAAATAAGACTGCTTAAACAAAGGTAATTTTGAGCAATAAATTTATAAAGGCACCGACCCGGAGGAACCCAAAAGCCCTCTGTAATAAAGCGCACATGTTTTCAAGATCGTTTAGAAGCAGAAGATAGCGTCCGCTTATAAGATAACTCAGATTAAGTTCTCACAATCACGAGTCAGATAAGTAAGTTCACAAGTCGCCGCCTCACTTTGCTTATCGTCCGCTTTATTTTTTATCGATGTGTCGACACATGGCGGCACTTTGTCGCCAATTTTATCGAGCGACAATTTTTGTTTTTATCGTTAAGATAAAAATGTGTTTCAGTGGCTAATGTTGCATAGCTTTTTATCGGCTCAATGCTTTTTTATGGAACTTTACTTTAATAGGGCATTTGGATATAAAAATGAGTTTGACAAAAAAATTCTCCCTGATTAGAGATGTGATGAAATAACTCTGTCGCTGTGAAGTTTATTTTACATCGAGATATTTTTTGGAATCTAATTCGAATCTGAATTTGGATAATTTGTTTAAAATTCGGATTGGTATTTAAGTTGAACCATTATAAACATTTGCGAATCACTAATAAAGTAAAATATTTTTCATATTAAAACTGGTAAAATAATTTAAAAAGGTAGCACAAATAACATTATATATATATTCGATTAAATTAACCATGTGTACAAATCTAATGCCTGATTTAGGCAAAATATATGCCTGTAGTCACCAGGGAAAACATCAGAAATAAATTAAAGTTATTTAAGTTAAGGATCATAAGGGTCATGTAATAGATAGGTCGTTCAACTAAGCTTACCTTAAACTCCTACTGAACCGGCACCAGATAGGTTTTAAAACTAAGTTTACTACACTTGAATTACGCGACCCGACAGAAAGGAAGGAAGCTACACGAAAAACTGATAGCGATAAGGGTTCCATCAACACCTAGTGATTTGCGTTAGCAAAATCCCTAAAGACGTCGGGCTAATAAACCCATACAGTTTCATCATCAATATAATATTCCTCACGGTAACAAATACAACAGCGTAGTATTAGTAGGTGGGTGGGGATTAAGCCCACGACCTTTGGCGCTCAAGACAGTCCCTACTCGTTGCACTATCAAAAATTAAAATTTTATAAAAGCCCTAAAAAGGTAAGAAACTAGTTAGACACGTTTCCAAATGTATATCTTAGTATTCTCCGATAAAAAATATAACGCAAAATTACTCTTTTAAATTCTTAGATAACATATTTGGTTAGTCACGTAAAGCCAGAATACATTGTGCATTATCTTTTCTTTGTGTATCTCTGCGAATATATATTTAATTCGAATAATTGGTTATACTAACCGCCATGGTCTGTACTCGCCCTTAGAGCCGTATCTATCATCGTCCCGGATGATTGATATCACTTTTTCACGGCATCGCAGTGTCGACGCGCGAATATGTGGATTGAGTACTCGCCTTAACAAACTTTGCTACTTTCAAGCCGTAACCTACCTTAGTCCATACTTATTAAGGTCTAGTTTTATCTGTGTTATAGTTGCTACACTAAAATGCATCTTCGGTTGTGGCACCTAAAGTTGCTTTTGTCATGTTGTAATGATGTTCCAAGCAGTATTTGGATTATTCTGGAAGCAATAATAGACTTTAAATGTTCATGGTAAGGGCTGTTTTCGTTTGTAGGTATGAGTATTAAGGAGTCGTTTACCGTATAGTTAGCACACAATGAAAAGACGTTTTTGCACAAGTGATGGTAGAGGAGTGGCGTTAATTCCATATTGATGGCCTTCTGGATGAATGCGTGGGTTGAATCAGGTAATTGGGTCGACTTTGTATGGAAATCTGATACAATTACTAGACAAATACGCTTTTCTTGGTGTGTACGGTAGTGTTTCTCATCTTATTCGTTGTGGATATTTATATAATTAATATGTGTGCTTGTTCTTTGGCTCAGTGTTATGTATATTATGGATATTTTATATGGATATTATGGTACAATACCCAGTAAATTCACTGCCTCTCTCATCCTTCAGACCAGAACACAAAAAAGCGATCACTGCTATTAAATCAAATCAATTTTTAATCCGTTTTAGTAATTTGCACTTTTACTTTTTGCTTTAGCTTCTGTATATAATTTTTGGTGGTGGTGGTGATGGTTAGAATGGTGATATCCTTGTGATATTACAAATCTATAGACCGCAGAGACGTTTACTATTACGCAAACTGTATGCTTCTTTGTCGACTTGGCCTGATAAAAAAAATAAAAAGCCTTGACTAATGAAGAAAAAAGAATATAAAGGAGTTCCATGTCATGTCGTAGACGATTCTTAACATTGATAACAATATGTTATATAATGTTTTTCTTTTAAAGATTAGTAGTTTTGAACAAAAATAAATCTATATTCTTTTAATTGTAATTATGTTAATTTTTTTACATCAAGTATACAAACAAGCATACGGTCCACGTGATAAGCGTCAACGTAGCCTATAGACGCTAGTAATAGCAAAAGGATATCACCATCGCGTTGCCAACCTTGTAACTTTTGGATATATGACACATTACCCAGTAAAACAGCCTCTCTCACCCTTAAGACCGGAATACAGCAATAAAACCACAACTGTTTGTTGTGTCGATTTTAAGTTAAGAAATATAGACTATTTAAATTACTGTTATATATTAAGTAAATTTTTGAAGATTTAGGAGAGATATAAATTGTCGAAAAAATTCTGCTTTTCTCGGGAAAAGCCTATGTGCTACAATCAATGGCTACGGTACGGTCTGGTTTTGATTTTAACTTAGTTTTCATTCAAATAGGATCAAAATACAAAATTAAATTTAATCAGAACGATTCGCCACTATGATAATTATGAAAATTAATACTAATAATAATAATAATAACTTTATTCAACAACAAAAGGTAACTTAAACTAAAATACATTTTGATACTTAGGTACCTAAACTAGGTCTAGCCTGTTCTTATAGGCACCTATGCACTAGTGTGCATGTAGGTGTGGATTTGTGTCTATATGGTCTAGTGTAATACAAAGCTTGTTAATTCAACACATTATTTACGCACACATTACATAAATACACAGAATATAATGCTAAGCCAGTACATACAGTATACACAAACAATAATAGTAACAATAAATGTAGTCCAGTCTAGCATAATATTATTAGCAATTCCTCTGTCTTGTAGTCCAATGTCAAATTCATAGATATACATTTATACTGAAATACTTATTGTGGTGTATCAAAAACCGGTTAAACTTCAATATATGATTTAGTTCCCTAAAGAGATCTCTACCTAAAATGGAACAATGTAAGCGCAATTTATATTTTGTAAGTTTGTAACAAACCAACTCAAAATCTGTAAAACTGATTTTAATATATATTCACCAATGAAACGATACTTTTATAACAAGCAATATAAATTGGCCGTAAGGTACCAGCAGAGTAGTACCTCCCGCTGTACCAGGTGTCGTAAGAGGCGACTAAAGTACCAGAACCTACAGATGGCGGTATATCCATCTGAAACAGTTCAACTTATATGCACAGAACGGGGATGAGCATCCCCATTGCAAACGGTGCAATCTGGAATTGCCAACACGTGTGCCTAGCGCGGCAATTATGGTCAAAATTCCCCCTTTCTTGGGGGAGGATGATAATGATTATAAGCTATATCACTACTGTTCATGATAAAAGGAAAGGGAAATGGAAAAGCGTTTTATGTGATTCAATCCCTTGCAGAGTCCCAAACCAGTTCATCAATTCTGTTATAGTCTGCCTAAAATGAGATGCCAGAAAATAATCCATAAAACACAAAGTTTGAATACATTTTTGAAATTAATCACGAAGCTCGGTAGGTGGTCTCGGCTAATTATTGTTTCATATCACTTACTAGGTATGAAATATGCATGCGAATAACCAAGCATTACCATACACTTGAACCGCTCGCAACTGCCGACCGCGGCATCGAATGAAAGATCGATATAAATCTCCATTCGTGACAACGAATGATTAACATCGATGGAAAAGAGGAATGTTCGCTCGAAATATTTTTAATTCCCGAGAATCTATCTCGCAAAAGAAGTGCCGACTGGGTGAATAATAGGACAAAACACGGAGGAAGCATTCGGTGAGCGTTATATCTGCTGAGGATCTCGGACGAAAGATGTGAAGGATTAGTTTAGGTCGGTACGAACATGTAAAGGGTATATTATATGGTCGGATAAATAGATTTTAAGGCAAATCTAAGATTATATATTTTTTACATTTTCTTTTTGTATAAAAGTTTCATGTCACTTTGTTTGTCCGGGAACTTCTAACCTACTAAACTGATTTTTATATTTCTTTCTTTATTGTTGTTGGCGAAAAATTATTAGCTAAACTAAGAGAGTTAGTTAGCACTTCAAATGAGTAACTAACGACAGACAAGCGTTATCCTGTCTGCCAAGTTGCTTAAAACTCTAGATAATAACGTGATATGGAATTTTGATATACAAATATTTTCAAATGGCACAATATTTAAATTTTGTAATAGCAATATTGTTTACGAGAAATCGCAGAAAAAAAAGCAGTTTGCTCTATTAAAAATTTAAAAAAAAATTGTAAGTACGTATCCCTCTTTGCTTTGTTTCTTTGTTTGTTTGTAAAGAATATTATTGTTTTTAGAATAATATTGATAAATAAAGTATACATTCACGTATATAAATATATATTGCCAAAAATAAGTAAATACCCACAGAAAAAGTGATATGATGTTTGCCTAAATCACAAGAAATATGCAAGAATATTCATCATATCAGCCATTGGAAGTCCACTGCTGGACATAGGCCTCTCCTCTCTATGAGCTGTACTATTTTGGATGAATAAGCCGCCATCTGTCGGTTCTGGTACCTCAGTCACCTCTTCCACACCTGGTACAGAGGGAGGTATTCTTCTACTCTGCCAGTACGTCACGGCACATAATAATTTTATTATTTCCTTTATACAAAACTAGCCGTTTTTTTCTTTCGTTTAATAATAATAATATTCTTTATTGCACACACCATAAACAACACATTTAAATAACATAGAGAAACATACAACAGTACAGTACAATAGGCGGCTTTATCGCATAGAGCGATCTGTTCCAGGCAACCTTTCAGGTTTACCACGTTTCTTTGAAGTATCGATCCCGTTTTTGCGTCATTTTATGCATCTACCTGCAAACATAAAATTGTTTCATACAAACTGTAATAACCGTTAATCCGTGCAAACCTCGTTCTGATCACAAAAAAAGCAACACAATAACTATAGAATTATTCAATTGTGTGCAGTCGTTCTGGGTCTATTGTTGCGATGCTTCGGTTTGAAGGGTGAGAGAGGCGGTAAACTTAGTGGAAGCAGGCTGGTAATGTGTCATAATATGTTCCTATCACAAGGCTACATTAGGTAGACCTCATACAAAAGGTTACCTGCATTGGTAACTCACTTTCATCTATTTATACCGCCAAATAGCAGTGTTTACGTTGCTGGTCTGAAGGGTGAGAGAGGCAGTGTATTTACCAGGTAATGTGGCATAATATCCATAAGTCACAAGGTCAGCCTTGCGTTAGTGATATTGCTTGTTTGTTGACCTGGTTCTAATAAAAAAAGTAGGACACTCGCTAGTGATATCCTTGTGATATCAATAAAGATACTTGTAGCATCTAAATGCTGCGATGATAGCTGCCGCTGCTTATAGACACTTGTGTTGGTACTAGATCCTCCCGGTCATCAGTGTTTTTCCATTTTGAGCTGTCATTTTTTTTTTAATATCATCATTTTAATTCCCTTCTCCATTCCCTCTCGTTTGCTTAAATCTTGATCTTTCCATAACGTATTTATTTCTGTCTCCCTTTGTTCCTTAAGATATGCTATATGGTCGGCCTATTTCTACTATGGTTTTAGATATCGCTGAGTGCATCTATTGCTTCTGTTTTAGGTCTAATATTAGTATTTCCTATATTCCTCTAATATTTGGCATACTAAGTTTAATTCCTCGCTAAAGTGTGACTAGAGACTTAATCTGTATATATATAAATAAAAGGAGAAGCTGATATATCAACGCAGGGCTCAAATTATGAATAAAAACAGTAAACAGTTTTTCATTGAGTTAGAAAGCACGTGTAAAATACTTTTGACAAATCCTCCCTGAGTGTGAAGCGGATGTGCGCCAGTATGTTACTAAAAGTGCGATGTACGTACATATATTTTCACGGTTTATTTTTATACAAAGATGTGAGTTGATGATACTTCATATCCTATAAATGTACCAAGAGATACTGGTGAATCATACCTTAACGTCTCCAAAGCGTATCCTTATATTCCTTTCAGCGATAAATGTATGCGCATGTCTAGAGATGCTGCCCAAAATGTCGGGATTGTCGTTGCATCGAGCGCTTCACGGGTGGTGGCTGACAAAAACTTGACTGCGATCAGGGTTGCCTTTACTGCAGAAAATCAGCAGTATTATACAAGTAACTGTATACATACTTTCAGTGTTCATAAATTACGTATGCATGTCATGGTGAAACTACGTATTTACTCAGCTTAAAATAAGGTTTATTTAGCGTTTGCAATTCGTTCTATTTAAATGCTGTGACAATATAGCTCAAATGCTCAAGGTGGGGATGGGTAGCAGCATCCCCGTCGCGAAAGCTACGCTCTGCAATTGCCATTGCGATTGCCTAACAGTGGACCTGCAATGACTGATATGATGTTGACGATGATAAGAATGCAGCCTGTATGATAGTAACTTTCAGCTTTAGCGCATATTAACCAGTAATTTCACTTCCTCCTTCACCCTTCAAAATGAAAGACAGTAATGGAAGCACGTAGTTAAATCGCAAGCAAAGTGTAAGAGGTCTACTCGATACAATTTTGATTATTATTTAGATCACGTTTAATTAACTTAAGACATTACAGCCACAGCATACATACTTTTTTCATAATATGAAAGAAGGTACTTAACATTTATAAAATCCTGAAACAACAATTTCTTATTGGAACATTTTCTTTTGTCTTTTATTGGGCATTGAATACTATATTGATAATAATAAATAGATTTATGGTGAAAGTTGCCATTGTTACTCCAGGCTCTTTATTTAATTTGATTGCCAAAATATTTTTCATAAACTCATTTCAAATCCAACTAAGAAAACATTTATCCTTAATCGCGATTATCTGAGCGGTTAAGTTCGACTTTCGTCTCATACAAATCAGCAGCCCTACGTCAAATGCCGGAGCAAGCCTAATTTCGAATGCTGGAAGCACTGCCATCTCGGAGCCTCTATTATTATTTCAATCAGAGATAATTGGACACTTGTCACCATAAAAAGCGATGAGCTGATTGGTCGGCGGTGAGTCGGCGCGTTTGATTTTGGAACCGCCGTTTGAAATTCAAATGCTTTGACGTTCCAACGTCTTTGGCCCGTAAAGCCGTGTTCACGCATCGGCGTCATTATGTCGTCATTGTTCATATTTTTTGTTCAATGTTTGTTTGTACTTTGTGAGTAAACGGAATATTTTGAGAGTATTGTTTTCAATGTGCATGAGGTATTTTTCTTATTATTACAAATACAACCAGCTAAGTCTAATAAAGTCGTAGGATACCGGCGGGTTATAATAGTACCTCCTTCTGGGCCTGGTGTCGTATGAGGCAAATGTGATACCGGACTGACAGATGGCGATATATCCATCATAAACAGCGCTGCTTAAATACTACAGGGTGGGGATGGGCAGCAGCATCCCCAGCGTGGCAATCATTGGCAAAACTCCCACTATCTTGTGGAAGCCTCTGTCCAAAAGTGAACTTTTATGCCTGTATGATGAAGTGAATCCTCCCCTGGAAGGGAATATTTAGCCCGTAATTGGCGAGTGCATTGGCAATCGCAGAGCATTGCTTTCACGGGGACGGGGATGCTGGTGCACATCCTTACCCTATACAATTGAGCTATACTGCTCTGGACGGATATACAGCTGTCTGTTGGTTTTATACTTTGTTTGCTGGTAACACACGGCTATCGAGTTGATTACCATACGGCAATCATTCTCAAGAATAGACTAGATATCTCTTTCAAAGGTCGCCTGGGTTGGTACCTCACTTCTCACCTATTTCTACCGCCAAATTGCAGTGTTCGCACTGCAGTGTTCTAGTTTGTATGGTGAGAGAATCTGAGCAATTACTTGGCAAATTTGTAATGACACGAGCGTCTATAGGATGCGGTCACGTTTGGCATAAGCGGACCGTGACTTCCTAATATAAGACAATAAAAAAAAACAATGATCTTATTTCAGAATATGTGATGTATATAATTACTACATGTACAGATCGATATTTACGTTTTTAATAATCGAATTTCAGTATTCTTTTAGTTATCAATATATAACGTTTAAAAGCCGTTATAACTAGTTTTATTATTTACCTTTAATGTCATTTTTGTTCATTATTATTTAATTAAGGTTGTTTAATTCAGTTAAACTTTGAAATAGCTGGACTATAATTGAAACGTATTTCGCTGATTGATTTTTAATGTAGTAACTTTATCGATTTTAAAGTAAATGTATCTTTTTAGATATTTCTATTTAAATACTGTTAATTTATTATTGATCGAATATTTTCACTGTTATAGCCGAAGCTTAATATGAAATATCACAAATAGCTCTCAAGAGGCGTGCCTTTGAAGGCTGAATAGATGAGATGACAAAGACTCTTGTCCCATCGAGCCTTAATTAAATCACTGTCCCGCTCCACCCGGGACATCCACTACATTTCGCACTTAACTATTGCATTCACTTACCTATTGATATTTCTATATTTGGTATGTGAAATTTATAGCTACTCGAGTTGGTCGTTCATATTTCTAGTCATTCGGTGTGTGAGCAAAAATTTTATCAAGATGTAAAAGAAACATGTAGATTTTTTTTCTGAAAATATGGAAATTGAAGTGAATGTGTTTGTGTGTCAGAAGATTATTTATCTCTTTCCCTAAAATCTAAGTTCGTTTAGCTGTTGCGTAGGATTGAGAATACGTCTTATTTTGTTTTTCTTTTTTTTCTAAAAGGTAGCAATGTTTTGAAACTGTATGCTATGTAATTTTAATATTCATAACAAGTGGCGCCACCCGAGTTACCGTGAAAATGAGACAAACTAAATTTTGACATCAATTGTAGGGGAGTTAAATTAGAGAGTGGATACAAAATGTATTGGGCATTATTTTGGTTAATCACCGGACTGTTTTTCTTTACATATAACTCGCCAATTCTTATTTGTGGTCTTGAATTATTATGATGTTGGTTAAGGTATTTGAAGACAAACAGATAGATCTAAGACAGATATACTTTTCACACAATTTAAATGACACATGTATAAAAAACATTATCTATTGCCGTGAGGTACCGGCAGAGTAAAATAGTACCGCACCCTGTACCAGGTGTCGTAAGATGCGACTAAGGTACCAGAACCAAAAATGGCGGTAAATCAAATAGTATAGTTTAAATGCACAGCTCAAGCGAGGATGGGCAGTAGCATCGCCATTGCAAAACTGTATGGGAAATAATATGGGAAAAATTCCCCCTTTCTTGGGGAGGCCTTTATTCATTAGTGGGCTTCCAATTGCTGATATAATGATGAATTTTTAAAGAAAATTGCAAGTCGCCTTTCTTAATAAGACATGTCTAAAATAATCTTTAAAGAGAATAATAAATCAAAAATAAACCAGTTCCACGCCTTTGCACCAAAATTCAAGATTCGACGCAACCCTCAACAAGGTAATGGCTATCAATGAGGCGCCAACACTTGGGCCCGACGACCAAATAACATGTAATTTGCTACAGACAGACCGACTAAATTACAGGTGAACAAACGTTTAATCAAACTCTGAGCTAGCGCGACCCGCAAGGCTGACTATTATGCACATATTTGGCAAATCTTCACGTCAAATGTTTGACGAATGCTCCAGGAAGCAATTTGTTGGCGCCAAATCTTTGTCGGAACTTGGCGCCGCAGGTAATTATTTTACCTGTAGTCTTTGTTTGAAAAGGTAAAATATAACCGCCTCGGGTGGCCGGAGTTTATGAATGAACCGTTTTTGTGTTCGTTTTTGTTAATGATCATGTCGGTTGGCTTTATATTTTTTATACGTTTATATATTTAGTCAACAACACGTCATTTACTTATATTTCCATAATAATTTATGTGGAGGTTCAAAGTTTTTTAAATACGCCTATTGTGTAATATAGAGAATCTATAAAACTTATTCGGAATTTAGACACGTATACGTAAACCAAATATGTATTTAACGCAGAAACTTTGAAGACGCTGAAGGTTCTCATGCAGGGGCTCGGTTATATAATAAATAAATTCCCACAACATCTCAAACAATAACCTGACTTAGTGGTAAATCGCTTATAGCACTTATGTTACGGACGCCAGATAATAGGGAAATCAAAATTTTACTACTTAAATACATATATATTTAACACCCAGACACAGAACAAACACAAATATCATCATGTAAATATTTGCTTTGGGTGGAAATCGAAGTCACGACCTTTGGCGTATAAGATAGGATCACTACTATCTGCGCTTGGGCCCGTCATAGTGTAATTAAGGTAACTAGCATTCGCATAATAAAGAACAGGTAGAAGAACACATTGTGCAAGAACAATAAGACAGTAATGCGAGTACATATTTGAAAAGGAACACTTTGTAGAAGGTCTACCTCAAGTTATAATATAAAGGAATAGGTACCTCAAAAAAATCCTGCAAGAGCACTTTAATTGTGTAACATTTTTTTGGTTTTTATTAGGCATTAAATACCACAGGATAAAAAAAACTCATGTTTTTAACTTTGTCAAACTTTTAATAACTAGCAGTTGACCGCGTCAAATTTGATAATTATGCTCATAACGGCCGCAATAGGTAGGCTCCCATAAGCTGCTTCGGCTTCGGCCCTCGCATATAAATCCATTATGTGACTTCAACTTCTAAATAAAACAATATATGTGTAAGTGTAATACAAGTATTCTCATGTGATGTGTAATTATTTTTCAGAACAGAAAAAAGGCTTGTAATTTAAGCTTTCAATAAGTGTTACATAAGTTAGAAATACAATTAATTTCATAACAAATCGGCCACCGAAATATAATCTATGCGATATAACTAGACGAGACGATTTGTGACGTCATTTGTAAGTAAAAGTGAAACGCGAAGATTCTTCATGTCTAAAATTACGAACTGAGCAACTTCGTTATCAATATATTATGAAAACGAAAACTCAGGAAAACTCATTCAGAATGTTACTATAGTCGAGTTTAAATGCAAAAAGAAACAACATAAATAAATTCGTCATCATCGTATTTATCATTGAAAGTGCACAGTGAGGCATAGGCCTTCCCCCAAAAAAGAGGGAATTTGCCCATAATTGCCGCGCTAGGCAAGCGTGTTAGCAATCGCAGGGCGCAGTTTTTACGACGGGGATGCTGCAACCCATCTCCGTCGTGTGCACTTGAGCTGCACTTTCGGTTGGGTATACCGCCATTTGTCGGTTCTGTTACGACATCTGGTACTAGAGGAGGTACTATTCTACACCACTGAATATATAGATAGATGATTTATTTGCATCTTTCATACCAGTGACGAAATATAAATCTTTACATAAATATAAAAATGTTTGTTCCTATAAGTTTTTAGTACCTACTAGATTTAAATGAATTCCTCTCAATTCAGTCTTATGGTTTAATAAAAAAATCAATATTCATTTTACTTACTTATTAACAGTCCATTCTCAAGTATTTTTACTTAAGAACACAGAAACATAATGACCTGTACTTAACTTTAAAATTGTGCGTAAGTATACCTCTCTCGAATGGGCCGGGATCTCGTCTATTACTCGAATTACTGCATGACTTGTCGATGCGAAGGTTGTAATTTCTGAAGACTTTAATGATGGATGATGATGATTGATTGTTGATGATTTATTGGAATCTAGATCCTCGTGTGATTTTCTAACGCACCTTTGTAAACGATTCTCGTTAAAATTACAATGAATATGCGTATTTAATTTCGTTTCGTAAGTACAATAAAAGCTCTTTATTCGCGGGGTATATGTTCCATAAATATGTTGCAAATACAGAAACCGTGAATACGGAATGATAATAATTTATATGGAAATATAGGGAAGACGTTCCTAAATGACAAAATAAATAAACAAATATATAAAAAAAACATGGTTATGGTTATGGTTAACATATGGTTTCAAGAATTTTGTATTTTTTTCTTCTCTTCGTTCCATAGACGTATAAATTTTCATGAAGAAATCACAATGCTCATTTGCTATACTTAAACCTTCACTAAGATTTTTCAAATTAAATGTCACGTGTTTGTTGAAGCCTCTTCTTAAATGGGCTGCGAATTTATCACAAGGCTTGGATTTTGGGTTCGATACCGATTAGAATCCTTTTTACTATTATGTTTGTACTCACTGATTAAATCCGCAAATAAAGAAATATTTAGCCGCGAATATAGGAATTGGGTCGCATTTTTAATCCGTGAATAGTGAAAACGCGAATAAAGAAAGCGCGAATAAGGAGTTTTTACTGTATTATAACATTTTCTTATAAAATAACTATTCTTTTAAATGTTTTCTTGCTATCGAGACTTACCAAATGCTGGCTAAATACATCCAGTGCATTTACTAGCAGTCATCATCCTTATATCTGCCACTTAGTTTCAGCCGCTAAACATCGCCTGGCCTAGAAAAACGGTTTTCTACTCTTCATGACAACAAACATGTCAACAAAATTATAAAGGAACTATATACGATTTGATATTCTGCATAGATAGGTACATAATAAGGCCATAATAATGGCCGTGAATTACCGGCGGAGTAAAATAGAACCTCCCTTATGTACCAGATGTTGTAAGATTCGATTAAAGTAACGGAACCGATAGATGGCGGTATATCCGGACCAGCGCAGCTAAAATAATACAGGGTGAAAATGGGAAGCGACGTTCTCGTTGCGATGTTGCACTCTGAGATTGCCACCACGCCTGCCCAGCGTGGCAATTATTGGCCGAATCCCCCTATTGGGTGGGTCTATGTCCACCATCTTTATAGATGATAGGATGATATGGTAATAACATACACTAACTGATTAATTGTATATTAACGCTAACGCGTTGCCAACCTGTAACTTGAATATAATATGTCACATTACCAAGTAATTTCACTGTCTCTCTCATCCTTCAAACCGGAACATAACAATGCGACCAATGCTATTTTGGATATAGGCCAGAGTTAGTTATCAACACAGACGACTGTGGTGCGGGATCTATCTTATACTATAACAAAAGTAAAATTAATTAATTAACATTACAACATAACAAAATGTCAATTAAAAATTTATATTATTTCCTTTCTGCTTTCCAATTGTCCATGTGAACTTACTTTTAATCTCATCCTCTTGGAGCTCTTGTATTGTTACAGGCAAAAGTAACATATTTCCTTTGTAAGAGCTCTCAACATCCCATATGATTTTAGGATTGATAGTGAAAATATGTCAAACAGACATTTATCTTTGCATTTGTAATATTTAATTGATTACAATGGTCGCTGTTTAATTTATTACAAAAAAACCACTAACCTAACCTAACAATAAAATCATAGATCATATACAATACAACATCATTTTATTCGACACGTTGTGAACGATTTTCGGTTTCAGACACTTGCATCGAAAGCCTGGCCGACGTTCATTCACACGCGGCTGTCGTTCCAAGCTTGCAGCTTGCAAATGCAGCGGCCATCTTGCTGCGTGACGTCAGGGGGCGGCGCCAGCCAAGCCCCGCCTACGCCGCCCGCCCACTTGCAACTTTTTACTATGCAACTTTTAAAGCCGCCTTGCTTATTTTTATTAATTATGTTACTTAATATTGTTTGATATGCTTTTGTCATATTTAATTTGAAGTCATTTTCTAGGGAATGGTGCGTTGTCAAATAAAAATTTATTATAAAACTAATTGAGCTGTATTCTTATTTCTCCAAGATTATAGATGATGAATGCACGACTTGAATGACTTATAACACAGATGACCTTATGAGTAATAAGTCAATTGAAAAAGTAGGTAATTGAGTGACCTTTTTTAAAACAAGTCTATACGCACCAGACAGGTTTTCAAACTAAGTTTAGCTTGACCATTAACTGTCATACAAGTATTTTAGTAAAAACAGTTGTCTGGTATTTGAGAGACGTGGATTAAATTTTATTATTTTAAAATGAAGATTATAGTTTATGACAGTCCTCTGTTAAATGTTAATAGTTATTATTTGTACCACACATTTAGGAGCAAAATGAGACTATAAGAAATCTTGTTCCAATTAATATAATCTATTTTGGGTACTCAGAACTCTTTTTTCATAAATTACTTTTTATTTTTACAGATTACATTTACAATCAGTAAATAAAGTCTTTAATAAAAACAACTTCAGCCAAGACTATTTTAAAAATACCTAAATAAAAAAAAGAACATGCTAAAAAAGCGTTAAACTTGAAACTAATTACATAACCGAAAACATCTAGAATCCAAACATTCTCGGCAAAATTAATTGAAAAGCATAATTAAAAAAAAAAGAACACAAAGCCATCCCATTACCCCGAACTAGAATGTTAACAAGTCTCGGCGTAATTCGGCAGCGGTCGGCTAAAGCGGCACGATCAAAGCTTGCGACAGAAACGCGCGGTTCATCGGTCAGGTTAGCACGAACAGTGCCACATCAAAGGGACCGCCAATTCGCAGACAAAGCAAACTAATACGTGTAGCTTGTATGGAATCGTAGTTCGTTGATTCTAGACTAATATAAAAAGAGGAAACATTTGTATACCTACCTATTTTTTGTGGACAGGCTTATATCGAAAAAGGATTATATGTTATCCTTTTTATTCTGTTTTTTTTTCATCTTAATTATCTAGATAGCCGTGGGTTACCAACGGAGTTGAGTAGTAGGTACCTTTCTGTGCACCAGGTGTCGTTAGAGGTGACTGAGGCACTGGAACCGACAGATGGCGGTATAATCCGAAAAAGTCGCGCTTGCCAAACGAGGTAATTTTGGGCAAAATTCCTCTTATATTGGGGAGGCTCATGTCCAACAGTGGACTTTCTATGGCTGATATGATGAATGATCTAGATCTCCTCATTGCTGTATATATCATATAAATCAAAACATGTACCTATGTTTACGTAGGAAGAGCAAACAAATATTTTTTGACTACTTTTTGGGTAGCCCCGACAACTAAAATTCAAAAGAATTACTTAACATAAATACATTTATATTTATTTCTTTTTTATCATATTTTTTTCATGTCGCTAATTTAAAACGTTTGTCAGAAATTAGTATGTACTTTGTTTTTAATTATTTTATTTTTAATATGCTTCTCATGGGTCCTGTCCTAATTTTATCTTAATTATGATATCGACTTGCTTTTAAGACTTAATATTTTATGAACTTGCATGTTTATCGAACCTTATTTGTTATATTTACAGAAATACAGCTTAAAAAGTAAAAAAGGCCACTTCAATTCAAGCGTAGTCCTGTGCTTGAAACCAAACAACTGAATAAACACAAAATTTCACTTATCATGCAATATTAGTCTAAGAAAAATGACTATCAATACCAACCATGACCAAAAGTGACACAAATTAATGTGAACGTAAGATTTTAATTCAATTTAAAATTAAAAAAAGCCGGACTTTAACTAATATCATAAACAAAAAAAACTCACTCCGAAAATGGAAAGACAAAAAATCCCAACCACCCCGGCTTGCACCGGCGCCACCCAACCTATTTTTAGCGCGGGCGGCATCAACAAACAGTTTTTATATTTATAAATTTGTCAGTAATACAATATTTATACTAAACCCGGGGGGCGAACTTTAATAAGACTTCCATCAATTAAACGGCGCCTATACGCCATTAGGTGAGCCCTAACGCGGTGATGGATGACTTTTGATGTGCCGATGGACACGGTTGGCTTACATAATTAAAGGCCGGGATGCGATTGAAATTGCCTTCGTACTAAATGTATGGACGGTATTAGCAATGGCTATGGTGTGTTGATGTTGATTGTAGTTGTATTGGAACATTTGCGAAGTAATTGCAGAGTGCTCGTAGCATCGAGAAGACACCTTGAGGAATATTACGGAAACAACAGGAACACCTCTTAGGAGGTAATAAGAAGTGACAACATCTGTGTGATGTTTTAATGGTAGGGTTTTAATAGTACTTAAAAATGCATTTATTTAAAGAAATTTGAACTGTCAACAACAAACTATTTTTTTTGTAATATAAACTTAAGTGACAGTGAAATTAAGTGGAAAAATTGGAGATGCAAGTTTACTTAAAATTTGCATAGAATTGCCATGGGGTACAGAGTAGAGAGAGTAGTACAGAGTAGTACGTTCCTTAAGCCAGGTGTCGTAAGAGGCGACTGAGGTACCGGAACCGACAGATGGCGGTTTAATTATCCAAAACCGTGTAGCTCAAATGTGTATGTATAGGGCTTAAATGGGCAGCAGCATCCCCGTCGCTAAATCTCATACCAGCCATTGTAAATATCTCGATTTACAATGGCTGGTATGATGTATGTGTAAAATTACAGTTAATCTCCGAAACGAAACTAGACCAATCTCCGATTGTCCGGAAAGATTTGCAATGTATTAACGGTATCGGAAAGGCTGAATGCATGGAATATATCCCAAAACGGGATTATAACTGGAACGATAACGGGATAAGGCTTTTCCACGAAATCGGGCGGCCGCTCGTAAATTCATAAGGACAAAAAAATCGTATGTTATCCTTCATAAAAATAATGACATGTTTATGTTAATTTTATATTAACCTCATTAACATTTGGACTATTAAAAACAATCTGTTGAGGTAGACCTCGTATAATGGTCGTTTGCATTAGTAAATCACTCTCACCTATTTCTACCGCCGAATTGCAGTGTTCACATTGCTGTGTTCCGTTTTGAAGGGAGAGAGTGAGTGAAATTACTGGGTAATGTCATCACAATATCATCAAATCACAAAGTTGTTATCGCGCTAGTGATATGGCCCTATATAAGCTGCGGTGACGCTTACTATCAAGCGATCTGTATGCTCGTTTGTCCATCTGGCCAAAATATATATATGGACTTAATTTTTAATTAACCTATACCTCAACCTTATTTAAATAAATAGTTATTAACCAAACTACACGACAGTAAACAGAAATTAATGACTTATAAAGATAACAATCGCAACAAAACCTTTGCTATAGTATATTTAAATTAACTTAAAAGGATTAATTAATTGTCACTCTACTTAATTGTTTCACGCCTCTAGCCCGCAAAAAGCTCAATATTTTAAGCATCCGACGTTAAAAAAACCTAAAGGCCACGTTAAAGGTGAAGTAATGGGTCCCAATTAAAACAAAAATGGAGAAAACTTAATTCCGTGCCTCTTTGTAGTTTGTAGGTAGGTAACTTGGAATAAAGAAGGGATCACTTTTATATTTTGTTTTATTAAATCAGGTTGATAAACTAGACAGTCCGCTTAGTCGTAAGCATCTCTACTGCCTATATATGCTTGTAACTACAAAATATCGATGATAGCGCGTTGGCAACCTTGAACCTTGTGACATAAAAATATTATGTCACATTATCCAGTGATTTCAATGCCTCTCTCTCTCTCTCTCTTCAACCGGTACACAGCAATGCTAACACAGCTTTTTAGCTGTAAAAATGGTTATAGTAAGTTACCATTGCCTATGACTTGTGAAGGTCTATCTCAAGTAAAAAAGTAATTCAGATCATCGTCAGCGATTAAAAGTTCACTGCTGGACATAGGATTCTCCAAGCCTGGGGAAATTTTGCCCATAATTGCCGCGCTGGGCATATCATATTCATCATACAAACTTATTAAATACTAGATGTGCCTGCGACTTCGTCCGCGTGGAATATTTTTTGGGTACCCTACCTCTTTAACTTATATAAACTTCGAATGTAATGTTTATTTATATCGAATCAATGGCCTGAAAAATAAATTTAAAGTTTATAGCTCTAAAAATAGCGATACTTCCGTACAACTTTTTATCCCCTTTTTAGACCCCTTATAACCCTTAAATCGAATTGAAAAAAATAGCCTACGTCTTTTCTTAGGGTGTAAAGATTGTCTGTGCCAAATTTTATCAAAATCGGTTCAATGGTTAAAGTAGGAAACCGCAACAGACAGACAAAGTTACTTTCGCGTTTATAATATTAGTAGGGAGAGTAGGGATTATATCGAAACGTACAGTTATAAACATTAGTCATTCATCTCACGGCAACAGAGTAGAATTTTATTGCATTAAAAAGGAATAACGATAATGATCAATTAAATATTATCAGTGCCAAATATATCTCTAAAGTCAAATATATATCTATTTAAATAGGCCTTGCGTGCTAAAAGCACCATATGCACTTTTAAATAGTTACAAAAAAATCAATGAGAATAGATTTGCTAATAACAATTTTACAACTAGTGCTATAAGAGTCATTCAAACATATAGGTTATTGAGTGTCCTAGTTTAATGATTCTACTGGCACTAGCCGGGTCTTTTAACTAAATTTACAGCAGGTTCATTACGCGCGTCACCAGAGAAAGACCTGCAAGAAAAACTGATAGTGATAAGGCTTCCAATAACTCCTAATGGTAGGTATATAAAAGGAGAAGCTTACTGACTGACTGACTGACATATTTACGCAGGGCCTTTACTAAAAGGATTCAAAGGAATAACCTATATGTTTAAATGACTGGTTGTCATCAAATCTGTACTTATAGATTTCTTTCTTGTTTTTTTTTATAGTCTTATTTAAATAAAGATATATATGACTTTGACCATGTATAAAGATTGTAAGCTTTATTTTGATCAAAATACCAGTCAATTGCCTATTTATCTTTAAGTAAATCAAGGTGCCACCTTTTTTAAGAGGTCAATATAGCAAGACAAACGTTATTTTTTGTTGTATTAACGTATCATTATTTCATTTTTAAATCGCTACTATTACAGCTGTATATTAAAATTATCCTATAGTTACACCAATATGTACGTTTATTTTTACAAATAATACGTTGGCCTTCAGACTTCAACATTTGCCATAATTTTACGGTTTTTCAAGTCTACAAAACGGTAATTTCCGGTAATCTTGATGGATGGACCGACCACGTCATGGTTTTAATTCGGACATCGATAGACTTTAAATTACCCGTTGCCTAATATTTGCTCCTTAATTTGGGTCCTTTTACCTGCATATAAGTAATCTGCTTCAATAAATCAAACGTTGAAATTGCTCGAGCAATTTTCCACTCCGGTTCGCTTTGAATTTGAAATTATACTAAATGATAGTGATTGAGGTTGGTTTTTTTGTTTTGGGGAAATTACGTTTATTTTAATAGGCTTAATGTTTTTAACGTTTGTGTTTTGCTTTTCATTAGCTATATAATAAAAAAACGCAGCTCAAGAAGGTTACGATTCATCAGCTATTGAAAGTTTACTGTTGGTTATAGGTCTCCTCAAGAAAAAGGGGATTTTGCCCATAATTGCCGTGCTGGGCAAGCGTGTTGGCAATCGCAGAGGGAGCGACGACGATTCTGTAGCCCATCCTAGCCCTGTCCACTGTTTCGCATGGATATACCACCATCTGTCGGTTCGAATACCTCAGTCGCCTCTTACAACACCTGGTACACGGAAAGGTACTATTCTACTCCTACGGTTAAAGATAAAAATTTCATACAAGTAACCCTTTTAGTTAGGCCGCTGACGATTTGTTAAGTAGAAAACTTTTATTTAACATTGATGTATTTACCAATCATGCAAATGGTAAAATAAATCTTCATTTTAAAATTTTAGCGTGAGCTAGTGATAACCTTATAACTTAAGGGTAATTAAAGCTAGACGTTCCAAGTATACGCCGTGAGGTACTGATGGAGTAGAATAGTACCTCCCCCTTTACCGGGTGTCATAAAAGATGATAAGGGTACTAGAACCGATGATCGGCGGTATATACATCCAAAACAATTTGACTCTAATGCAAAGGGCAGGAAATTATGGGCATAATTCCCCTTTTCTTAGGAAGCCCTACATCCAGCAGTAGACTTCCAATAGCTGAAATGATGAGACGTTCCAAAAGCGAATTTTGCCTATAACTGCCACAAAGCAGGTGCGGTGGTATGGCGTACTACTCTGCACTTTTAATGCCTTTATCACTTGCCATTGTAAAAGGTCCACCACAAATTATGTTTCTTGTTAAGTAAATGTTATATGTAGCAATAAAAAGATATACGTAGGTAAGCAGCAAAATAAAACGACGGTCAAGGCAGGAATCCAGAATGGTTTGCTTTCTTCTAAACAACATCGCATCGTCGCGTGCGCACTGTGAGCGGAATTACAAGCCCCGCACGTTGATGTTGCGCTGGAATCTTGTCACAATAACAAGACACCACCATGTTAGACACCATCTAAGCAATAAACAGCTAGCAAAAAGTAATTACGATAGGGTTATGGTTTTATTTGTATTTTATAAATACAATCTAAATATTTGTAAACTTTTATGCCTACTGACAACATACATACATCACGCCTGTGCCCCATCGGTGTAGGCAGAGACTATGGATCTCGACTTGTTACGATCTTGGCATACCTACTTCTTCTTCTTCTTCTTTACTCCTTCCTTCCTTTACTCGCATTAGTCCTTTCATACACGCTCGTTTATTCTTGGTATTTCTAACGTGGCCCTTCTTTAATACTTCTACTTGGTTAAGATATGTTCGTCTTGGTCGTCCTATACCAACTCTTCCATTAACTTCCGTTGTATATATTTGTGCAGTCTCTGACAAATAAAGTTTAATTTCACTATAACGAATTTCAAGGGATGGACTTTTATTTCATTACTATCTATAAGTATTTTTTCTAACCATATTTATATTTTGTTAATATACAACCTTATTTTTAGTTAGTTCGAAAGTCTTGGGACAGTTCTTCCGGTTATGAAAACGATCAAATTCTATTAAGACACCAACAATGGAATCGCGATAAAAAAATCACAGTAATGCGAAGGAGCGGTCCGGCAGAGTAGAATAGTCTCTTTGTATCAGGTATTGTGAGAGACGACTAAGGTACCACAACCGACAGAGAGCGGTATATCCGTCCGATTTAGTGTAGCTCAAATGCACAGGACATAGATTGGCAGCAGCATCCCGCAAAGCTGCACTCTGCGATTGCCAACACGCTTGCCCAGCGCGGAGTTTTAGGGCAAAATTCCTCCTTTCTTGGGGAGTCCTACGTCTAGCAGTGATCTTCTAATAGCTGATACGATGATAACAATTGCGAATGGGAAATGCGAACAGTACTGATGGTGCGACATTCAAGATGGCCGCCAATTGCAATATCGACTTGCGGGGCTATTATGCGCGTGTGTCCGTGTACGATCAACATTTCCGTGCCAAAAATAACGATAACGGCGATTAACGACCACATAACGATAACCGTTATTAACATGTTTTTGGCGATGATAACTGTGACGTGACAGCTCGCGAGGCGGTTATTTAATTAAGAACATGTTTTGACATTGGCTTAGCGGAATGTTTTATTCGGTGTTGATGTTTTTCTTTTGTTTTGCGCGTGGAATTTGAAAGGTGCGATGTGTTTTTGTTTCGGCCCTGTAATTGTATGAGGTGATCACATCTTAATAATACCTTATTATTGTGATGCTGCGTTGTTTTAAAAGTAGTTTAATCTTTTCGGTCATATATTTATATTTGGCTATTTAGTATATCTACCAGTATGTTTGTTCGTTACGCTTTCACAGCTTGGTCATTGGACTTACTTTGATGAACTTTAGCGTGAAGATAGTTTGAACTCTAAATAACAAAGGCTACTATCGATATCGAACAGTTATAAATTCCGGCCCGCTTTTCAAATCTTCAAAAATAATAACTTTAGTTAACACAAACTTGCCACAAAATTACATAGTATACTTTTTTACAGATGAGTTTTAGTAACATGATTTCAAATTTGTGCCTACTTTTTGATAGTATAATAATGTATATTATCAATTATACTATCGATCCCTACTTATGTTTTATCCATATTTATTTAATTTTTGCCTATTTTCAATAGTGTAATAGATAACATATATTAGTATACTATCAAAAAGTAGGCATAAATTGGAACTTATGATACAAAAACCTGGTCTGTAACTTTAAGGCAAATACTTCAATTGTTTATTAGAATTTGAATCATATCATAACACCAAATAAAATCGGTCACCGCCATCATCAATTTTCGATTTCGCAACAACAGCGGAAGACCTCCGAGATAAAACGAAAACTTCACCGAACATAATTACGCTGTCGAAAAAAGCGCCAACAGACGCCACGTATCACTCAAACATGACATCCATTACAGCCGGCACCCGTCAACCGTCGAACGCAAATAAAAACATGTCGGGAACAGTCGGGAACTCTCGGGATCAAAAGATGGCGCAATTAGGCCGCCACACTATATGACTTCAAAGAGTTCGCCCGTTAGCGGAGCGATTAGAGGCCACACGCATTTTAGGGTTGCTTTTGACGTGTGATAAAAAACGGATTTTTGTTTGAACACGTGACGTTAATGGTTTACTTGTATCGATTACGTAATCGATGTCTTTTTTCTTTTATGTATTCAAATTTCGTGTCAGTTTGTTCGTCCGGGATGAACTTTTAAACTACTGGATGTATTTTAAGTTTTTTTTTACTTACTGCGTTCAAATTTATTCAACCTACAAGGTGGGATAGCTTAATCTCAATATATAGTCGCAATATTTTTTTTGTTTATTATTTGTTAATGCCGTAAGGTTCCAGCAGAGTAGTACCTCCCTCTGTATCAGTATCATTCTCCCTTTCTTGGTGAGGCCTATATACAGCAGTAGACTTCCAATGGCTGTAAAGGTAATGATTTGTTTATTATGACAAATAGTTGATATATTTATTAATGCAAAATACGCACTGATTTAAAATAAAAACTAAACTGTCAAAAAACACTAACATCAGAAACATAAAATAACACTTAGAAAAATTATTAGTTAAACATAAATACATTGTTATAAACAAATTGCATATGTCCAAAAAAACACTTTAATTAGTTAATAATATGTCAAATTATAAAAATTCATTAAAATTGTCACCATTGAAGTATAGTTATAATAAAATAAATAAATTCCCCCAATATTTCATACATTGACCTGATTCTGTTATAAGTCGCTTAAAACACTTGTGTAATGGAAACCAAACAATAGAAGAATTACAAATATACTACTTATATATATTACATTTAACACCGACACAGAACAAACATAAATATCATCATATAAATATTTGTCCTGAGCGGGGATCGAACCCACGACTTTAAGCGCATACGACAGGATCCCTACTATCCACACTATCGGGCCCATCAAAAATAAACGGGTAAAGGGTTATAAATGGGCTTTGTAACATAATTGGCTAATGCTGTTAGCAAAAATGTCGATATCCCAGTCACGGCAGAGCATATCCCCTATATGGCGTAAAGGACGTGTAGTGGGTGCTTGTGTAGCGAACTCGGTACGCGTGGGGGGCCACCACAGATGGCGCGGATGCTGCCGAGTCACTATAGACCCCTTCTAGTTCCATCTCAAACGCTTGGAAGCCAATAAAGTTATTAATATCTATATAAATTCACACAACATCCAAAATATTGACCCGACTCTTTGGTAAATCGCACAAAGTACTTGTGTTACGGACATCAGACAAAAAAGGAATCCCAAACATAATATTTAGACATAAATAAATATAAGAGCAGCAGAAATATTCATTGTATAAATATTTTACCTTCATGGGGATTAAACCCACGACCTTGGGAGCACAAGATAGAGACCCTATCGAACACGCTGTGATATGACTTGAAGAAACTAATGCCTAGTGTACAGGATTGACCTACTTTAGGTAACATTTTGGGTACCAGTGTTAAAAAACATCTATACATTATATGTTAAAATAGGTTTATAAAAATCCATTTTACTCAAAAAAAAGATCATTATTATATCGGCCATTGGAAGTCCACTGCTAGATACAGATCTCCATAAGAAAGGGTGAATTTTGCCCATAATTACCGCACTAGGCAAGCATGTTGGCAATCGCAGAGCGTAGCTGTGCGATGGGGATGCTGCTGCCCGTCCCCGCCCTGTACATTGAGCTACACTGTTAGTGATAGATATACCGCCATCTGTCTTTTCTGGTATCTCAGTCACCTCTTACGACACCTGGTATATAGGGAAAGTACTATTTTACTCTGCCGGTACCACACAACTAATATTATATTAACTTTAATAGCATAATTAACCTAAGAACTAAAAACTAGATACATTGATAAAAATCTATTATAATATTTTTGTGTTTATTCTAGGAGCAGATTTAATTAGTAGAAACAGTATAGAAAATAACATATTAACACGTATTTATTGCTTCAAGTTCTTGAATTAAAGCGGGCGTCGCGACAGCACTCCGACAAGTGAGCAACATGTTTTTGTCGCGTACAACATAATCTCTATATTAAATGCGTAAAATGACAAAACGACAACGTGTTATGAGATGTTTCTTCGCTGTTCCTTCGACATTTCATGAATATTGCAAATAAGAAGCTTATATTTTTATGACAAAATTTAGAAAATTTATACGATATATACTTTTTTGCATGAGTAATCATACATATTACAAAAATACATTGCATTAATCGAGTGTTATAAATATTCAAAAATCGAATCTCAATATTGGGCGACGATGGACCGGCCCGAGAGCGCTGATAGGACATAGGCCTCCCCAACAAAGGGGGAATTTTGCCCATAATTGCCGCGCTGGGCAAGTGTGTTGCCATTCGCAGGGAGCAGCTTACCCGACGAGGATGCTGCTGCCTATGCATTAAAGCTACGTCTCGGATCGATATACCTACAGTTATAGTTACCTTAGTTCTGTCACGATACCTGGTACATAGGGAGGAACTATTGTATTCTACCGGTACCTTACGGTTCGGACACAATAAACATTCAATTCAAACTAAAAATACTGTATACTTACTACTTATAAGTCTAAGTCCTACACCTAAAAATCGAACTATTTCTAAATATGTTAAATTTAATCAAATTCATTGCATGTTTCCCTATAACGAACGAACTTTTTCCATGCCCATCCACCAATGTCAACAATTCCAATTATTTTTATTGATACTGTATGACGTAAAATAATAGCTCATTACATATCCTCCTGTCATTTTTCACACGGCTCTTGAATTTATTATGGTGATAATGTTGTACGGGGCAAAAAAATGTAGTCAACTTGTTGAGTGCTAGTCGGAGATGTCTTGACACCTGCTTCAATTCCAAGACTCGATGATGCCAATGAATATCGATACTTTTTTTACGTCTTCATCGACTACATGTTTTACTGGATGGATCTTATACAAAGTTTGCCGTAATAATGGATCCATCTACCCATGAGGCCAAGTCAGATGTCAACTTTTATCGAGTGTTCAATGTTATTTTCAAGAATTAAATCTCTATTTTATCGCCAAATAGCAGTGAAGAGTTAAATTACTGGGTAATGTGACAAATTATATTGAGGTCATGGCGAGGAAGACTAGCGATGCGCTACGCAAATCGCGAACCATATACTTGGTTAACTTAGATTCGTGTCTTCCGAGATTACAAGTAAGGATTGAACCTTAATATAGCCATTAAAAATTATATAATAATAATACTCAAAATTTCATCTAAATAGGTTCAGAGTAATATGTGAAGGCGTATTGCAGCATCCACGTTTTTGCGTATTATAGTATCGAGTGATACCAGTCAAATAAATCCTATTTTATGCGCCGAAGGTAGTGGGTTCGATCTCCATCCAGGACAAATATTTAAATGCTGATATTTGTGATTGTACTGTGCCTGGGTGTAAAAATATGTATTTAAGTATTATATTTGTGATTCCTCTGTTCTCTAATGTTTGTGACACAAGTGCTTTAAGTGACTTACCACGAAGTCATGTCACACACATCCTTTAAGATAGTAATTATAATATTGGATACAAGATTTGTCTATGCGTCTCGGTATTTGAGTAATTCAATTTATATCAGGTTCCATTAGTATCTTTGAGTAACATGATTTCGCATATAGATTTATAAATGTTACAGTTAGACTGTAAACTCTTACAGGATTGCATGCAGATCCAACAGGTTATGGTAATTTTCCGAATCTTTCATTTTTAATTCCACATTACTGGTAGTAGACACACGAAAAATTTTGGAAGCACGTAAGAGGGTTGCCATGCCGTAAGGTAATGGCAGAGTAGAATAGTACTTCCTCCAGTACCAGGTATCGTAGGAGGTAACTAAGGTACCAGAACCGTAAAATGGCTGAATTTCCATCCGAAACAATGTAGAAATCTAAAACAATTGCATCGAGCGGGGATGGGAAGCAGCATCCCCGTCCAGTAGTGAGCTGCGCTCTGAGATTACCAACATGGTTGCTCAGCGCGGCAATTAAGGGCAAACTTCTCTTTTTCTTGAAGAGGCCTATGCCCAGCAGTGGGCTTCAAATGACTGGTATAAATATGATAATGTTGATAAAGAGGCCAATTCAGTCCGGTCACAAGCGCAAAATTGATAGTGGTTGGAATAGATGTAAATAAATTCAAAACCTTCAATTTCAATAAATAGGATCTAAAACAAAACGACGCTCAATTCTCCGAATACTTTTCCATCAACATATTTCGCCAATGATTAATAATATTCAACATGTTTACGAGATAAAATTCCGAAGGGGCCGTTTATGGCGTTTAAAAAATCTTCCAAACATTCGCACGAGAACTGGCGAGGGTTGAAAAATGTGAAATGGCCCATAAAAATTTTTGATGACAATTCTGACGTGACCAAATGTTATTAAGGGTTAAGGAGCAGCTGTTTCAGATATTTGACTACAATAGTGCAATATTAATTAAACAGGTAAATATATAGTTTTCTTTTGACCAGGTCGACAAACAAGCCTTTAATTTGCATGATAGTAAGCGCAATCGTAGCTTATAGACGCTCGTAATATCACAGAAAGTTTACTAGCACGTTTCCAATCTTGTATTTGAAAGATATTGTGTCACATTACCCATTAATTTCACTGCCTCTCTCGACTTTCAAACCTGCTATTTGGCGTTAGAAATATGTTAAGAGTGAGGTACCAAAACAGGCGAACTCTGTGTCAGCTCTACCTCAAGTAACCATATCAGGACATTAACTACTGATCGCGGGAAAACAAAAAATCCCGCGAGATAAGATATTCAGGGTGAAAGGCTGGGAAAAGTAAATTTGAAATATAAAAAATGACATATTTAGCATGTTGCACTTAAGCTGACATTTATTTGGTAATTTTAAAATAGAGATAATATTTTCTATACTGTACGCGTTCACTCTTTCCAAGAAAACAACTCTTTCAATGGCTTTAGAACGTGGTATTTTTGTTTTATTTTTTACATTAATTGTTCAACGTTGTTTACCTTGCGGCAATTGAGAGTAGTTTTATATACTTAGACATCTTAGAAATGGGACTTAATAGATAAGTGATAATATAAATGATTAATTAGTCGAACATTATAGACCTGCTTTTTGTGGGTTACTAATCATAATGTTATATAAAAATATTATAATATTGTCGAAGTTGGAGTTAAGGCTCTTGCACAGAAATATCTAAGCTAAGCAAAACGTCGATCAAGGTAGCAATGAGTCAAAATGCCAATCTCCTAGAAATACCTATAACCTGTAGCAAATGTTAATATTATGATGACGATGACCGATAGTTTGATACAAAAAAGGTTGTTACCTTGCTTATCGAATGTATATAAAAAAAGAACATCTGCAGAAACAAACGAACCATTATGAATTGTGTTAGTTAATATTTCAAGACAGTAACCGAGAAGAAATTAATTATACCAAATACCGGGGCGTAGCTCGAATGACGTCTTTTAATTATTAATTCCACATGTCCCCTTCGAGACCATTTGCAATTGAACGATGTGGGTTTTTTGCAATTTCAATGCCATTACCGAGCGCGAACTGTGAATTATTTCGCTTCATTTGGCTCGCTATGTAGTAATGCTCGTCATTATACGTGCATTACGTTTTTGCTATAATTGTGGTGGGGTATTTATTTTGAAGTGACTACCGCGTTTGTGTACGGGATGTTTTATGTTCACGTTTTTTGATTCGGCCATTTTGGTGGTATTTTTATCATGCGGCAATAATTTAAATTGCGCTCACGCATTTTTACGGACATAACGAGGGGTTTTTTAATAAGTACGATAATTATTGTCAGGAAACTCTATAATTTCTTTAATATGTCAGAAAGTATCTGAGAAGTCTATCTTGGAAAAATTCGAACTTTTTAATACTTGAAGATTCTTAATACCTACTCTGATAGAATCGTCTTTCATCTTTATGACTGAAATTTAAGTTGCTATGTAGGTAACGAAGAAATATTCTGACATGTTATCATGGACAGCCCTAAGCTGACAGCATATAGGACGCAATACATCGGATCTCCGACAACATTTCAGGAAGCGACCATCAACTATAAAAGATTGCAGCGTCTCCTAGAGTAATTAGGCAGGTAAAAGGATGCCGACAGTCCAGAGAGACGTAAAATAGGCACATAAATGTGACAAGTTTTTGAAGCCTACCCAGGATACATCTATCTAACATTGTCTAGACTATGTTTTTTTAAGCACTTTGCTTCTGAATTTTGTTTATCAACAATTATCAAGGGCTGTCAACCATATCAAAGGTACGACTGAAGTTTTCTAACCGTCTTCCAATTTCCGATTTCCGAAACACGAGAAACCATGTCCATACGCTATAGTAGAAGACAGATGAGTATTACATGCAACTATGCTTGGCGTTTGTAGACTATGCAAAGACTTTGATTAAGTTTAGACTTGAAGCTCCCAGCTGTTTTATATTTACTATAAGTACATTGAAGTTTGTAATGTTTATATTTGTTATTTCGTATTATGGAGATGTAATGAATATTTAGGTGGTGTCAAGATATACATAATAGGACCAAAGTTACCAACAAAGCCAAACAGAAAACAGATAGCCCAGAAGGCGCAGTCCAGTACCAACAAGGTGAGTCTGAATAAATAACTTTGTCAGAGTGCCAGAGCGGCCAATATCCAACTGTAATCACTCTACGGCTGATATGTTGATGATTATCATGATAATATGAGACAAGCCTCAGTCTGTGCATTTATTTTTAATGTAGAATTTAGAAAATCATTAAATAATTTGTAGATAAAATTTTTATAATAATAATCCATGTCAAAAGCTTTGTTACGGAATACCCACAAAAGTTACATTTTGTTGAGACAGAATCACTGTTTTTAATAACACTAAAATGACACACAAACACAACATACACTATCACAGACACACACACACACACACACAATCATGACAACCGTTTTTTATCTATTTGCCTTTTTATTTTTCATCGTGTTTTTGTATATGTATCGTCGGTCATCGCGTGTGGGAGATCTGATGTCCTGAAATACAGGATTTTCAGTTTAGCCTCTAGTCCATTCAAATATTATTATGTTTCTTAGCATTCAGTTATACGTAAGTACTATGTGACCATTACTTTGGTGGAAATAATAATTTTTTTTCATTATCATTTCATTTCGTAACCACGCTTAAAACACTTATGTTACGGACATCAGAGAACAGAGGAATCACAAATACACTACTTAAATACATATATTTTACACATAACGAACATAAATATTATCATATAAATATTTATCCTGGGTGGGTATCGAACCCACGACCTTTGGCGCACAAAATAGGATCTGTACCATCTGCGACTTAGGGCCTGTCACTTATATGATGTATATCGAGTAATGTGAGAGTTGTGTGATTATCCTACTTAAATAGATATCTAAAACCAAGACAGCACAAACAAATATACACATACAATATATACATTACATAAGTTTATTATTAGACTATACTATCCGTGTTATGTAGGCGAGCCAGCAAATGTGTAAGAAGTACGTCCATGCTTATTCAAAACACATCTTACCACCTGCTGTCTTGTAGAAAAAAGATCATTTGTACAACTGATCGTTAGCACATTTTTTAAATTCTTTAAAAGTACCGAATAAGAAATTGATGTTTTACGCGCAAACATCCAGCCCGATAGAAGGCCTACAGTTGTAATTAAAATTGCATTATATGGTCAAACTAGAAATCGTTTCTTTTTATGGCGGACCGCGTTTACCAGAAGTGTGCACTTTCTATTTAATGAGATGGACGGGTGATTTGCATTGCAAACGTGGAGTGTCGATTGAAGATAGGCCCGATTGAAACGTGTGTTACAGAAACGCTGTGTGGTGCTAGGAATGATAAATTCATTCTGTTGGATTATCATATTATCTTCCTTGACTAAACATTTTGGCTAGTACTTTGTTACAGATAATTACATCTTTAACGAACATATCTGCTACACTATGAACAAAGGGGGAATTTGCCCATAACTTAATATGATTTGTAACGGGAACGCTGCTTTCTAAGCCCACTTTGTTGCATTTAAGCACAAAACTTTA
This sequence comes from Heortia vitessoides, assembly GCA_020976665.1. Taxonomy (NCBI): domain Eukaryota; kingdom Metazoa; phylum Arthropoda; class Insecta; order Lepidoptera; family Crambidae; genus Heortia; species Heortia vitessoides. The sequence goes on from JACJUM010002878.1 coordinate 18,322,800, forward strand.
GATGGATATACAGCCATTAGTTTATTTTGGTATCTTTGTCGCCTCTTACGTTACATTGTAAAGGAGAATATTATCATTATTGTTTATAGAAACTTTAGTTAATAATACACATGATAAAACATCAAAACTGTAATTACTCTAAGCGCTTAGCCGTGTGGTACCGGCAAAGTAAAATAGTACCTCTTCCTTTACCAGGTATCATAAAGACGACTAAGGTACCAGAACCGAAAGATAGCAGTATATCCATCCGAATCAATATAGCTTAAATGCGCTGGGCGAGGATGGGTAGCAGCATCCCCGTCGCGAAAGCTGCGCTCTGCGATTGCCAACACGCTTGCCCAGTGCGGCAATTAAAGGCAAAATTTCCTATTCCAAGGAGACACCCTTGCCCAGCTGTGGACTTCTAATGGCTGATATGATGATGACGATGATCAGATTGATGTTTTACAAGGATCTCTTGCAGGTACGTTAAGGCAAGCTTTGAGTTTTTTCATAAATAAACAGGGAGTCCTCCTTCCTCCTGCCATGCTAGAACTGATGTCAGGGTAGTCTGATTATAGTTAAAGAGCTTTCAAAATAACAAGGCACTATTATAACAATCGTAATATATACGATTGTTAAACATAATAATAATAAACCAAAATTCTGAACCTAACACTTACAAACTACTACAAAAAGCTGCAATACTGAACACGTGTAGGTTAGTTAGGCAATTATTGCAGACATGAGATTATGAAAGCCCGATATTAAGCATAACACAATCCGCTACGCAATTCACCAAAACTCATACAAACACGGAACCTGCAATATAAAAACTGACCAACACTAACCCTGATGTGAATAGTGATAATTAAGAGAGAAAATGGTAATGAACAATAAAGATAATGATAATAAGCCTTTATCAATCCAATTATTTGAAAAAGTTACATCATGGCCCCTATTGAATATAGGCCCCTCTAGAGTCCGCCATTTTTTTTCTATGACGCTTTGGCTGTTCAGTTTGTTCATGATTTCGATGAAAAGGATGCTTCTTTCCATTTGTTAGAAATTTGATGCTATTACTTCGTTGGTTGGGTATCAGTTTTTTTTACCTTACGCTATATCTGGTGCAGAGAAAGGTCAAATACATAATAATTACAAAACCTGATGTTCAGGAACAGATGGGTCGATGGATGATAGTTTTAATGAATGATAGATCTAAAAAGATGGGGATGGGCGTCAGCAACTCTGTAGCAAACGCTCTGCGTTTGCACCATCATTGCCCAGCGCAATTATAAGTAAAAGGCCCCCTTTTTTGAGGAAGCCTGTGTCCAACAAAAATATTTGCCCTGGGTGAGGATCGAACGTCGTAAGTTGGCACAATAACCTGCTACCATCTGCGCCTTCCTAATAACAAAACTATAGCTGACTAGCTTAGCTAATTAAGCACAAATATCTGTTTACGATTACGCACAAACAACTGTAGAGTTGCGTGCAAACAACGTATTAATGATGTTTGCATGCACATTTTATGCTTGAAAAAAGGTATAAATAAAAAACGCACCCATGCGTCAAATCAATGCATAAACTTTACACTAATCTTAAAACATAACTTAAAAATGACATATATCGTTAAAGGTTTATGCATAGAAAAACGCTGACTTATATTTAAGACATTTCAGACGGGAATCGAACCTGCATATTTTCTATGCCGGGGAAATGCACTTCCATTCTGTTACCGACACCTTAGCAGACTCAACGTATTTTTCATAGTTTTCTTTTAAAAGTGAGAAACCAGCGCCATTTCAATTTTGCAAGTATTTACCTACAAAAATACTACTAAAGACTAACTAGTAAGAAGCAATCAATATAAAAGAAACAGTTCTTTAATTACATTGAAGGTTTTGTAAATAGAAAAATGATGAAATATATTTAGGATAATCGAACCTGCATCTTTCCCATGCCGGAGGACTGCACTACCTTTGTGCTAACGAGACCTTAGCAGACACCGAATTTTCCCTAGTTTTCTTATTGTGCTGAGAAATCAAAGCCATTTCTTCAACATTGTAGCTAATTACTTCCAACATAAACGTAACACAATTCACGATAACATAATGACACTAGAGGCATGAATAGGAATCAAAAAAGAAACAAATACTATCTGTGAAACGCTCCCTGCAGTGATCTAGCCGTACCTCAGTCAAATAAAAAAATATTGCCAACCGTTTAAACGATCTTCCATCTAAAAACGGTAAAAACGTACATTCCGACACATCAACAAAAAGGGGACAATGCGAATAAATTCATTATCACCCGCCATGTAAGTAAGGCAAGGAAATGCCACATGGTTGCTATTTTAATGGGCCATTCATACATAGCTGTATAGAAATTATTCCAGCTAAGTTGTTTCCTGGCTTGATTGCACGCTGTCTTCTAAGTCTATCTTAGTACAGGTTTTAGGGTACCGCAGTAAAATACGGTTTGTGTAAAATACTATTAAATGATATATTTAATTAAATAAATAATATCAAAGCAACATTTACATCTGTTTAAAGATCTTTATTCTCATACGAAGTTACATTTCATTTACAATGTAATATTATCATAGTTTAAATAAAAAAATTACAATTACTAGTACTCTACTCTGAATACAATTTTAACTTAGTTTTAAATATATTTAAACTTTCACACTCTTTTATGGTGTTAAGCAGCTTTTTGAATAGCTGGGCTTCTCAAACAGTGCAGTCTTCTTTCCGAAGTGAGTTCTAGGCGCTGATAACTTTATTTTTGGTTCGGAGATTATGAGCCTACTTTTTATAAACAATTTTATAATACTTTTGACAGAATTTATAAGTATTAAGTATTTTACTAAAATGTATGTATTAAGTTTGTTTAATTAGAATAGATTAAATATTTTAGTATCTTTTTATTTATGATTAGTAGGTGTGTAGATGGAATATCGAAATAAGACAACAAGGAATAATTGCTATGTTTTGAGATCTCTGCAACGAATTAACGTTATTGGGTACAACTGAGCCCCAAATTTCGATAAGGTAGTTTAAGTGTGATATCACTTAGGTATTATACAAAGTTACTGTATTTTTTTTAGGTGTACAGTGTGCTTTTTTACGAAAAGCTCCTACTGAAGACGTTAATTATACCCTAACATGCTTAACGTGCGACATGAGGATTTCATACCTGCTACATAGGGCAGTCTGCATTGGGTACCAACCTCTCACCTATTTCTGACGCCAAATAGCAGTCTTCGTATTGCTGTTTTCTGGCTAGAAAGGTGAGAGAGACATTGAAATTACTGGATAATGAGAAATAATATCTTCAAGTCACAAGTTCGGTAACGCGCTAGTGATATTTCGAGCGTCTAAAGGCTATGGTGCTGTTATCACGCGGCCTGTTTGTTTGGCGAACTGGTTTTATAAATATAATAAGTATCGTAAATATTTGGACGAGAATGCTGCTGCGCATTTTCGTTCCCTGTTACCTTTTACGGGTAGATATAACGCTATCTGTCAGTTTTCGATACCCTAGTCGCTTTTTGCGACATGGTACAGAATGAGGTACTATTCTCACTGTCGGCACCCTACTGAAAACTTTTGGTTATATTATTCTGTCTCCAATTAAATACATCTCTTGCACATCAACTTGAGTCTATACCTAAAATAATAATATAGAGAATCGTTAAATGTAAGAATAGCTGAGATTAAAAAGTACGTTTTAAAAGCGGCCTCTATATTATCTATGTTATCTTCATCACGGGCCCAATGGCGCAGATGGTAGTGATCCTGTCTTGTGCACCAGGGGTCGTGGGTTTGATTCCCACCCAGAGCAAATATTTATATGATGATATTTGTGTTTGCTCTGTGTATGGGTGTAAAATATATGTATTTAAGTAGTATATTTGTGATTCCTCTGTTGCTGGCGTCCGTAACACAAGTGCTTTAAGCGACTTACCACGGAGTCAGGTCAATGTATGAGATGTTGTGGGAATTTATTATTATTATTATCATCATTATCATCGTACCTGCCATGTAATCTTCACTGCGGGACAAAGACCTTCCCAAGTAGCGTAGTGGAAATCACGGAGTGTATTTTCGTGACGGCATTGCTGCCGTCCATCCCCGGCCTGTTGCATTTGAGCTACACTGCTTCGGGTGGATACACCATCTCTCGGTTCCCGTACTATAGTCACCTCTTACATCTGGTACATTTTAACTTGTATCGTGGCATTTATAAAGTGTTAGTTTTACAATATAACAATGTTTCGTTGCGTAATGAGTAATGAGTTCGCGAAAGAGCAGCTGATCCTAATTATAGACATGCATAACTTAACAATGCAATTCATTCACAACTTAGTCTTGTTATAGCCATGCCATAATTTAGCTTGTATATCAGCAATAAATACTTGGTGTACAAGATACGGTCGTTATGCTAAGCACTGTCCCTTATAGACATGCATGCTATCGCAAGGATATCTCTAGCGCGTCAACATGCAGGCATTATGACACATTAATCGGTAATTACACTGCGTTCTTCCAATTGAAGCAAAACAAAGTATTGCATATCACATTTAAGTTATTATTTAATAGATCTACGCATTGTCATCTCTCAATATATTATATTGCAGAAGATAAATTAACTCGTTATTGTTTACAATACATATCATTTAAAAATATAATTTTAATCAAAGTGGCCTATTGAAATATACTAGTTACCATAAAATAAAATATTGGAGTAACATTTGTTGTATATTTAATTATGAAACAAATATAAGGTTAACTTTGGTGTTTTCGTTATTACTTCGTGCTATTTACGTTATCTAAACGTTGCGTTAAATACATATTTTAGAATGGTAGATAGAGTTCCAAAAAATAAGTTTTCAATAGGAAATTTGCAGTCTTTTACAGCTCATCAATAAGCACAGGTTCCTGTCTATTGCTACCTAGCATAATACCTAGTTTACTAGGCTGACCTAACCCATAATTAGCACAGCGTAATTATAAGATGGAATATTCAAAAATGGCCGATATAGAACAACCAAAAAAATAACATCTTTTGTATGTATACGCTATCATATATTAATATCATAAGGATATCACTAACACGAGGCTAAATTCGTGATTCCAGATATTTTGTTTCAATACCATCATCATACCAGCCATTGAAAGTCCACTGCTGGAGATAGGCCTCTCCAAGAAAAGAGGTTTTTAGTCTATAATTGCCGCGCTGGGCAAGCGTGTTGGTAGTCATAGAGCGCAGCATTCGCGACGGGGATTCTGCTGTCCATCCCCGCGCTGTACATTTGAGCTGCACTGTTCCGGATGGATATACCGCCATCTGTCGGTTCTGGTACCTTAGTCGCCTTTATGACACCTAGTAAAGTAGGAGGTACTATTATACTCTGCTGGTACCTCTCGGCATTTTGAACGGCACGGCATTTGTTTATTACCCTGTAATTTCACTTCCTTTCTCAATGTTCAAATCGGAACACAATATGCGAATACTGCTGTTTGGAGAAATAGGTGAGAGTGAAGTACCGATGCAGATGACTTATGAGGTCTACTTCTATAAAATTGCCATTTATTTCGTTAATCGGTGTGGAAACCAAGCCACTAAGCAAGGCAACGTGTGACAAACGTGTCACGTATGTTGTGCAATCGTCCGATTAGTGTCCTGTGCATTTGTTCCGTGAGATATAAATCTTGCACATCACACCATAAATTAAATAGCGATCGTGCAAAAACCTACGCTGTCATCTCGTGACATACTGCCGTTTGATTTGGCTAGCTTGCTTTACTATTGATTGATGCTTAGGTCTTATCTGTTGGACTTTATTTCATAATAATAATAACTTGAAAAAAAGGAAACTGAAACTAAAGTACATTTTGATGCTTAAGTACCTAAACTAGATCTAGCCTGTTCTTATAGGCCCTTATGCTATGTCATGTGCATGTAGGTGTGAATAAATGTGTGTGTATATATATGATCTAATATAATACAAGGTATGCATATTATTTACGTAAATATTACATAAATAGGTTTAGTAAGTTAGTTTTGTAGAAATACAAATAAATCATCAGCTGATTGACGGCCATCGTTGGATATAAGTCTTGAGAGGACTTAATGAGGGTGGATGCGTTCAACCACGCTAATGTGGCTGCTACGTAGAAGGAGCTATGGAGCTATGGAGCCATGCACTCGCCGGCGAGTGCGGTGTGCTGCTCAAGACATGTGCTAGTGCATTTTTGGGTGCCAACTATGTTAGTGATATATCGACGGCCAGGAATTTAATTAACTTAAGGGACATATAGGCAAACATGTTAGTATATATTTATTTCTGGCTTTGTTAATAGTTTCAAGTAAAAGAAAGATATTCTGTTCATATGACGTCATAATTATGGCGGCTGTCGTTTTGGCCAGTTTTTGTCGTGAATATTTATTATTTAAATTTAACTTTTTTTCTTTCTATAACGCTATATTATTTCTAGGAAAAAATACTATCAAATTAGTACAAACATTTGAAAAATATATTTTAAAAAAATATTATAGTGAGTGTCACTGCAGCCTATAGACGCTAGTGTCGTCACACGTAGATCATTACCGCGTTGCCAACATTATATTTTACCGACATATGTAACAATGTTGCCAACATTATATTTTACCGACATATGTAACAATGTTGCCAACATTATACATCAATTTCACTGCCTGTATCATCCCTTAAACCGAAAAAGAACAATGCGAACATAATAAATGAGATTAACAGAAATAAATGAGAGTGAGGCACTAATATAGACGACCTTTATAATAGTTCTACCTTCAGTATTGACTCATTTCATAACTTCTGGGTTCTTAAAACATTTTATATGGGTAATGTTTATCTTGGAAGTTCGCCTATAAAGATAACCTCTAAAACTCCATCTCAAAATGTTCATTGTTCAAGTAGGCACATTACAAGCACTATAGAATCATCAAATAATAAATAGATAAAAACGATAATATTTTAAAAGTAGAAAATACTAGTTTTAATAAGAAAAAATATAATACTGTTGTCCCTGATTACCTCTTGGGTTCATAAAAGTCATCTAATATATAAAATGAACCTTAATCTAGTTTGCCGGTACTAGACCGATTTAGAACTAAGTTTAATGCATGTATATTACATGATCCCTCAAAAAGGAACTAGGCAGAAAAACTGGTGGTGATAACGATCATCATCATCGAACGTTGTAAAAGCTAGACTGTTTCTGCATCTGTATGCCAACCAGTAAGAGGCACAGCTTAAGGCACTCGCTCACGGCGACACCCGATCGCGTAATTTATCGTGCGGCGATAAAATTATAATCGTTATTTATCGTCGGCAGCTCGTGTAGCTGCATTATTCATCTGACGCTTGTTGCGTAGCCATTTTGGTGGACAGTTCGTCCCAAATAGGACCAGTATATTTATGCTGTAGCCGCTGTCTACTGATTGAAATAGGACTGTGCAAGAACATTTTTAAACATTTGAAATTATCAACATTCAATATTGTACTGGTGTAGTGACGCAAATGGAGTGTGGCATTTGAGCTACACTGTTTCGTATAGCGCCATCTGTCGGTACCTCATTCACTTGATATCAAACGTAGAACTAAGCTATTAAAAATAGAGCCAACAGTACAGAAAACGATACATATGCGCTAATACAGTGGGAGATTATATATTATAGATTATATAGTCAATCGGAATATTATATATATTATAGGCTTTATACTATTGTAATACTAGTAGTAATTATTGATTCTTCATAATAACGTTTATTCTTAACATCTGTGTCACTCTTGAATACCATAATGCCCGAAAAGTTCGTTAGAAAACGTTCATGTCGACAAAGTCGTCATATTATAGAAGAGTATCAATATTTATATTTTCTAACATTAAACACGTTACCTACCTATGATAAAATTCCTTTTTTAAAGGCTCTAAAACGTAGTTAATTAAATTTTATACATTTTTTGTTCAATGTTTCTGCTTCTTAAAATGTTAAGATCGACAATATTTTTAGTTAGAAGTAAACAAGTAAAAAAGTAAACAGCCTTAAAAGCGTTTTATAATTATGTCACTCATGCTATTGATTTCAATGTTAAGGATCTCGTCCCATTTAGGACGAATACAAGGGGGCCGAGTTGACCGCACGACTGCATAGCGAAGCGATTTACAGCGCATTGTTGCAGTATCAACAACAACATTCGCACAGCATTTGTGGGACGTTTGTTCGTCCCGATTTCTCGGTTTTGATTTATTGGTTACTTTTTTCCGCATTAAACGGCTCGCGTATTGCCTGAGTGCAAATGTTGAGTGCCATAAATTTGCGTTAAATCTTTGTATAAACCCTACATTATTACAGCAATTGGAAGTTGACATAAGTCTCCCCAAGTAAGAGTGGATTTTGCCCATAATTGCCGCGCTGGGCAAGCGTGTTGGAAATCGCAGTTTTCGCGACGGGGAAGCTTCTGCCCATCTCCGGCCTGCCGTATATATATATATATGATGTTCTTGTGTTATTTTCATTGGTGTACAATAAAGAGTATATTATTATTAGACCCTTTTATTGATTACCTTATTCAAATTTAATACCACAAACATCGCTTTAGAACAGTTTCAATTTGATGTACTACATAAATAGAAACTATAAGTCATTTTCTTTGCATGAACTGTGTGCTGCCGGCAAAGTAGAATAGAACATTTTCACATAGACCTCCGTGTTGAGTCGTTTTGAAGCACTTCTGTTACAGACATGTCTAATGTCACAGAGGAATCGCAAATATAACACTTAGATATTTAGATAAACACAAAAATCATCATATCATCACAATATTTGTCCTGGGTGGGGATCGAATCTATAACCCCAGGCGGATAAAACAGGATCAAAGCCTTCGGTGCCATCGATCCCGTTTTTCCATTCTTAAAGGTGTCTCAGTACCAGCCAGAACCGTCAGATGGCAGTATATCCACGCGAAATAGGGTAGTTTCAATGCGACAAGACGTGCATTAGCAGCAGCATTCCGGTCTCTGCTCTACGATAGCCACCACAACTGCTAAGCGCGGCAATTATGGGCACAATTCACAGTGGATGTTCTACGCCTGCTTCAATGATATCTTGTTCTGGTCAGAGTCATATGATTTTCATTGTATTTATCATCTTCATTACAGCCATTACAAGTCACTGCTGTTGGAATAGGCCACCCTAAGAAAGTGGGTATGTTGCCCATAATTACCGCGCTGGGCAAGCGTGTTAATAATCAGAGGGTATACTGCTGCCAATCACCACTCTCGAATGGATATACCACCATCCGTACACACTAAAGACTTGGAAGAAAAAATAATTACATGTAAATAGTTTTACTGTACTGTAAAATATCCAAGACCACTAAATGGGCAATGCTGACATTAACCTAATTTCAGAGGCAAATTAATCAGAAAAGTACCTTTGAAAGAGAATTAATTCAGCTAGAGCAGTAAAAATATAAATAGGTTCTCGCCAAGTATTCCCTTAGAACACATTGCGGCGTGGCATACATTACCTACGCCGCAATTAAGATGTCTGACTTGACGCATGCTAGCGTTAAACTGGCCGCCTTCCACTATACGATACGATTAAAGTATTTAATTATCAAGTCTAAGATGTGGTGTGTATTTAGTTACAAGATAACTTAATATAAGCTTGAAGTAATACGTTGGAACCATTACAAGATAAATCGATTAATAGTCTCATTACTGCAATTTGTGAGATAGACTAAAGTATTAATGCATGCGTTTGTTGTACCGGCGGAGTAGAATAGTACCTCCCTTTATACAAGGAGTCGTTAGAGGCGACTGAGGTAAGAAAGACGGCGGTATAACCATGGGCAGCAGGATCTCCGTCACGAAAGTTGCGCTTTGCAATTGCCACCACGCTTGCCCAGCGCGGCAACTATGGGCAAAACTCCTGGGACTTAGAAACGGGACTTTCTATAGCAGAAATTATAAAAATGATGATTAATGCATGCGAACTTGCAGGCTCTTTTCTGATGACTCGCGTGATGAACCTGCTATAAACTTGTAAGCTAGTTTTAACTCTCGTCTGGTGTCGCTACGCCAGTGTTAAAATTGGACACTCAATGACTTATTTGTTTAAATAACTTGACAGGGTCATCAGTCATTTTTGTAATAAGCAAATCTATACCTGTAGATTTCCTGTTATTTAGAAAGTACCTATAAAGACATATTTGACTTCGACTTTAATTAATGTAATCAGCCATTGAAAGTCCACTGCTGGACGTAAACCTCTCCAAGAAAGGAGGCTTATTGCCCAATTTTGGGCAAAAAGCCGCGCTGAGCAAGCGTGTTGGCAATCGCAGAGTGCAGCTCTCGCGATCCCGACGGGCATACTGCTGACCATCCCCGCCCTGAGCATTTGAGCTGCGCTGTTTCTGATGGATATACCGCCATCTGTCGGTTCTGGTACCCAAGTTACCTCTTGTACATTAGTCGCGACTTTAATTATGGAAGAAAATGTATATATGTGAAGAAATGTATATATGTATATATGTAATATATATATGAAGAAAACACGTTACGTTTAAGATGTAATAAGTGATTCAAAATGGAAATAATCAATTTGCATAAATATCGAAAGATCGTTATCATAAGCAAGAATAGGTTAATCTCTGCTCACAATTGGCCATCGCAAAGCGAAACTTTGCACTATTGCTGTCTAATTGTTTTGCATTAAAATTGCGCCATATATCGGTTCGGGCTGACAACAATTGTTGTGAATGGATGGGTACTATTTTTTTTACTGCAAGTCAGCAAAAACGCATGCGGTCCGCTTAATGGCAAACGTGACCGCAGCCTATAGACGCTCGTGTCATCAAAAAGATATCACAAAGATGTCTCCAACCTTGTGAACTAAGAATACTGTTTCACATTTATAATAATAATTTTTATTTACGATTAGACATAGCGGAACATACGGAATCTACACTAAGCGTAAAGCTTATAACGCTAACTCCAGTCAACGATATCCAATTGTACATTGACAATTGGACACATCTCGGGCAATTTTAAATATTCTTTTTGTGTAACTATGACTAGCTACCCAGTAATTTCACTGTTTGTACTAACTCTTCAAACAAGAACACAACCCTGCAAACACTACTATTTGGCGGTAGATATAAAGTGAGGTACTAATGTAGACAATCATTGTAAGAGTTACCTTTAGTGTAAGTAATACTATACTCTGCTTTCACGGTATCATATTTTAAATGATATCAAAACTATTTCTATTTATAAAGGTATAATCCTTACAAAATAAGTTGTGTGTTTATCGAATCGCTGTTTAAAAGTGGGTCTGAATGTTAACGCTTATCGTCTTAGCGAAAATGCAAATTTCTTGCTCCCAATTTGCAAGGCTTCGTGTTTGCTATCGAGTTCAGTAGATAGATTGATGACACTTTCTAGCTAACTTGAAGAATAACGTTTAGTACTAAATTAAATTTTACTTTGTTGGAAATCTTTTCTTTCATTATTACTTTTAACAGTCCTCATCATCAGCTCTATTATAGTGGCTGCAAAACGTCCACTGCAGGATATAGATCTTCCTAAAAAGTAGAAATTCGCCCATAATCGCCGCACTACACAGGCGTGGTGTGGTAGTAATCCCAGAGCGTAGCTTCAAGACAGGAATAATGCTGCTCAAATGAGTGGATATACCGTCTGTCGGATCCAGTACCTCAGCTGTCTCTTACGATACCTGGTACAGCGGGAGGTACTATTCTACTCTGCCATTACTCTATGGTCATCGTTTTCATTATTTGTTAGAGTTCAATAACGATCGAAATGACTCGCCATACCAATGCATATAATGATTGATGGAATCTTTAAAATAGTCTTAAATATGATAGATTGCAATAGAAATATCATTCTATCATCAGTTGTGTAAAAAAATACCTAGTAGAAATTAATATTAACTAGGTGAAAATAACATAACCTGTAATTGTTCATCATCATCATGATATCATCAACGCGATCCTTCGGTTATAGTCAGATTATATATATATCCATCTTGTAACTCTAACTCTGAATTTTGTCATCAATTTCTAATCCAACATAAATACCAAAATTGTGAGATGTTTTATTACGGAAACCAAACATTAATACCTGAGTTAATGTCAACACAATCTTTACTTAGCTAAGACTGGCAAATATTTTTTAATTTTACTTTAGACATTACATAATCAATGATTCAGAAGTAATTACTGGTTATGTCAACTTTCTGACGAAAATCCATTACCCCATTTAATACTCAGAAAAGAAGAAAACAAAATTTTTGCACCGAAAATGTAATGAAACAAAAGCATCAGCACCGCTAATTGTCCAACTAATTAACGAACACCTTTAAGCCATCAATCAAACAGCTGGCGAAGTGTAAAAAATTGGGGCCAAAAGAAATGACGGAGTACTTGCCCTCAGTCATTAAGCTGAAACCGCTTTGGCAAACAAAGGCGAAATTATTTTAAAACGCATTATACATTGCTCGTTTAGAAACTTTGAAGTTAACCCCAGCGCTACTTAAGTACTCAAAGAATGCGGTGAAAACGATACTATCGTTTGTGTGAACTTGGTACCGACGTCTGAGTACAGGGTACGTTTGACAAGTCAAGTGACGGTATGGAAAGTGATGGATGACCCAGCCGTCCGAAGCGTGACAAATGGAAAGGCGTTTCTGAAGAAATGGGTTATGCAATGCGAAAATCACTTGAAGTGGATACACAGGGTAGGGCCTAATTGACTTGTAACGAGTTAAAACGGAAAAGGTAAGACTTGTTTCTTAATAACTGACATTAATCACCCGTGTAGGTAACAGCTTACGTCCTAATATGAACGCGAAAATTTATGTTTCCTGCAAAATTGCTAATAAAGAATTCGATTTTTTTTTTTCATTTGAGCGAAACCTCCTTTATGTTTCGCAATACTTAATTAATGAAGTTCCTAAAATTTTTTATATATTTTATCTTTTTGACAACTTTATAAAAAATTACCTTTAAGCGTTATATTCTTTGGATACCAATAAAAAACTAATAATTTAAAGTAAAAGCAATAATCTTAGTTACAAAATAGTGATAACAAAATTGTGCTTCTATACTCAGACATTGTTCTCATGAGCAAATAATACTTTAGATAAATAAATGTGCATGTTTTAATGCAGACACGAAATTGTAGCACTTAATTTTAAAGTCAAATTTCAATTTCCAGCGATTTCAACTGTATTTTTTTTCTCTAAGGCAAATTCAAAATTGCCAGACAAGATTAACATTTACAGCGTTTTATTTTCTTGTTTTTTACATTTTATAAGAACTAGTTGCAAAATACATTAATTTAAAAAAGGCATTTAAGTAAGAAAAAGTTAAATAAATGTTTAATTATATTACATTAACAGCTTTTTTTTACTTTTCCCGTTACCCGTAAGGGAGATAAATACCTCCTACCCTTCTCCTCAAGGGTAAGAAAGGTGCATGGGTCATAGCTGCCGACATAGTCCAAAGCACGTTAAGGCTTTAGTCTCACCAATGACTAAACGTGCCTTCCGGAACACGATGGAACTCAAGATATACATGTTTAAAGTAAACTTGTTGTTGCTATTCATTTAATATAGATTGTATGTATTTTACTTAGCCATTTTTTTTTCATCAACATCATACTAGCCATTGGAAGTCCATTGTTGGACATAAGCCTCTCCAAGAAAGGTGTTTTTTTTGCCCAAAATTGCAGCAAGCGTGCTAGCAATCGCGACGGGGATTCTGCTGCCCATCCACGCCATATGCATTTTATCTGCAGTTTCGGATGTATATACCGCTACCTTACAGTGCTGGTACCTTAGTTGCTTCTTACGACACCAGGTTCAGTGAAAGGTACTATTCTAAGCTGCCGGTACCTACCTCTCCTCTAACAGGAGAAGATAATTATTTGACGTTGAAGAATCATGTCTATTTTGCTTGTTGTACCCTAAAATCCTACTGTGCATTATGCAGCGGTGACCCAGACTGGAAAATAACATTTAAATCTATTAAAAGATGCAAATTACTGCCTGTGGCACATACATCAATGCTTATCGCTGCGTTTAAAGATTGTCTGAATTGGATTACTCTTCCATCTTATATTCAATTTTGTGCACTTATACCTACCGATTTTTAATCATTATTGAATTATAGGTAAAAGCAAGAAAACCATTTCTAATAAATGAACTTCGAAGTTATGATTTAGCAGGTTCTCAGTTTTTGGATATAAGCAATAATAATATTGGCCGCGTGGTACATATTTGAAACATTGAAATAGTACCTGTTTCTGTACCAAGAGTCGTAAGAGGTATATAAATTTGTCATTAATGAATATAAATATTCACACAATATCGCATACATTGACCTTATTCAAATCGGCTGAAGCAATTGTGTTACAGACATCAGACAACAGAGAAATCAAAATATAATCCTCTATTGTCTGTAACTAAAGTGCTTTTGAGCGGTTTACCATGAAGTCTGGTCAATGAATATTAACATTTATTAATGACAAATTTAATTAAAACAAGTAAAAAATATTTACTCTCTATGTTGTAGAAAAAACAAGAAACGATTTTAACAGACCGTCTTATCAAATTCACATGCGTAGTTCGTCTCCATTACCATTATTACCAATGACAGGATCAAAGCAAGGTCATCAAAATGTATTCCATGTACAGTCGATTTATATGCAACTATGACCTGGGCGTCCAAATGTCCAAATTATACGTGACTTAAGCTGCAAACAACTGCATATGATAAGCCTGAGTCCATTAATCAAGCATTGTCGGGAGGACATCGATTTTGGTGTCGTTTATGAATGATGCATCAGCTTTTTAGTTAGGTGCTTCGGATACTGATCATGGTATAATATTACCATCAATAAGCCAAGGTCCAGTGTTAAGAGGAGTCCGTTGTATAAGTATTTTGGCGCATTTGAATTTATCAGAGCATATTTGTATGCTGTCAGTTTTTTTTCGTCTGGTGCGCTCAGAATACGTTGGGCGCAATTTGATGTTTTTTTGGCGTTGTACAATAGAAAAAAAAAATGTCGCATCTATTTATTATCAGTCCGTTTATGTGCGCAGTGACATACAAATTTGCCATTACTACTATACAGAAAGAAAATAGTTTAACCAAAAACAGCTTAATATAATCACTAGAGTCCCGGCCTGACTTTGTACGGATGGAATTTTGTAATCATTTAGGTGATAAAACTACATATAATAATTGCCGTGGGGTGCCGGCTCAGCTGTGTGGTACCGGCAAAGTAGAATAGTACCTCCCGCTGTACCGTAGGAGGTGATGAAGGCGTCGGAACCAATAGATGGCGGTATCCATCCAAAACAGTACAGGTCAAATGCGATGGGCAGCAGAATCCCCGTCGTTAAAGCTGCGGTCTGCAATTACCAACACGCTTGCCCAGCGCGGCATTTATGGGAAAACCTTCTTACTTGGATAGGTCTATGTCCAGCAGTGGACTTTTAATAGCTGGTATGATGATGACAATGAGGTGATGAACATAGTCATCATTAGCATAGAAATAGTAGTGCGTCAATTATTGACTATATACTTTAAAGAAAAGAGGCTGGTGGCAAAACACAGAGTCTTCGCGATGAGAATGCTGCTGATCATCCTGGCTTGGTTTATCTATCATCGCCTCAAATACAGCGGAAATTATTTTCTGCTGGTAGCTCATAGCTAAATGTTAATGATTTTAAAATGTTATTCACATTTAATGGGCAATAGAACTAATTTAGGTTTCAAATGACGATTGAGTCTATATTTGTCAAAGTAAATGCGTGAATATAACTTACAAAACAGATCTCATTGAATAACGATACTTAACTTACGACTTGACTTATAAGATATAAAATTAATGTCCCGTCTATAGTCTATGGTTATGTATGTCTCTTAGGAATTGTCAATGTGCTGTCATTGACAATTCTTAAGAGAAATAATAATTCAAATGAAATGCAAACTTACAATTAAGTTGTTTGGCGGAACTTATCAATGTTTTCTGAACATATATGCATAAATAAAAGTTACACATTTTATCGCGTAGGGAAAAGAGGACAGACAAACAACTTTTTCTATAATATCAAGTAAATATTTTTTACTATGTCTTACTATACTGAACTATACTTTATGAAATTATAAAAAAAAACTATTGCCTAATCAGTGCTATTTAATTATTATTATTGTGTCGTTTAGAAAGATAATTAGGAATTTTGTCAATAACTAGCCGGGGCCATAACTATGTGTTTTTCAACAAAAAATTTAAAAAGAAACACTGCCAAATTTTTCTCTCATCTGAGCTGTAGAAGCCGCCATTAATCATTATCTTAAAAGGCAGACCTATTGCCTTGTGAAAATTGTTTTAATATTTTCCATAATTTAGTACATAGACTTATTGCAATATATAGGTAACTTGCAAATTATTATATGTCGGGCTAGTCACCCGCCTCGGGATCGTACGGGCGCAAAGAGGATAAAAAATAGTAAGTGTGGGATGTCTCTAAATGGTATACACTTTCGCGATTATTTTTGCATTTTTTTTATACACATTATTTTTATCTATCTCGTCTTGTAGAGCATAACAACGTCCAACGTATACAATTTTATCGTAAAAATGTGTTTATTCAAGACTATCACGTTAGAAATCTCTAATATTATCAGTGTTTCTTTATTATATACCTAATGCTTGTATTATACATATTGACCTTCTTGAAACCAAAACAAATAAAGCGCTTCAAAATCCGTTGTGTCATCGTTTTAAAGATCTAAACATACATGTAAATAGACCGACAGCGGTAAACGACTTTCTTTTATAATGTGGAGTGATAAAGAATGTGCAAAAAGGAACAACTTTGTTGTTTAACATTTATATCCTAACGGTTATTTTTTACTTTTAGTGAAAGATACAATTAAAAGTTCATTGTCTATCTTAACTTGAAATATTTATTAGACGCATGTCAAGCTCAATATAAGCACAGAATTCAAGCAGACATTTCTACAACACAGTGAAGATTATAATAAAATTCCTATCACATTTATTCAGTCTGTTGCCGCCGAATTGTTCTAAACCAGAATTACCAACTGCATTGTATTCATCTTTTGAATGTTTCATGAACTGTATCCAGCATAAATCTGGTATACCTTCAACTTTTTATTTGACATTTTTTGAACTTCGAATAAACATCGCATTCGGATTATTGAGTTGCAGATTTCATAAATAAGTGCGTCTGGGTCGAGTGTCTACATTATACTTGATACTGACACTAAGAGCTGCAGTGTCTAGATCATTTGTCAATGACAACATGAAACTTTAATGTCGGTCTGGTTTTAAAGTATTGTCAACGGTATAAATATATTCATTGTCTGTCGACGATGCAAAGTGGGCACCTAAATGTTTGGTTGCTGTGCATTCTCGCGTTCGATCATTAGCTATACTATTGTTGGGTAGCTTGTACGATACTTTTCGACTACTTTTGGGAGTATGGACCTATTTTACTCTGCCATGAGGTACCGGCAGAGTGAAATAGTACCTCCCTCTGTACCAGGTGTAGTAAGAGGTGACTAAGATACCAGAACTAACAGATGGCGGTATATCCACCCGAGACAGTGAAGCTCAAATATACAAGGCGGGGATGGGCAGCAGAATCCCCATCATGAAAACTAAGCTCTGTGGTTGCCAACAAGCTTGCCGGAAATTATGGGCAAAATCCACTTTTATTGCAATGGCCTATGTCCAGTACATGACTTCCAATGGCTGTAATGATGATAGACAATGATTTCTTAAACACAATGAAGTCGTCGGTCCAGTAGTAAATTTGACAATCTGCAAAAATGATACTTTTCTGTCGAGCGGAATAAAAATCAAAATTGTTACTGTAAATGAGGTTTTTCTAAATAAAAGTTTAATGTAAATTTATGAGTATCTTATCGAGCTGTAAATATATATCGGTAAATTTATAAGACACAAGTATGTATTCAATATGTCACATATAGTACATTGCGTTATTAATAAAATTATTAATAACGCAATGTACTATATGTGACTTGTGCTATGTACTTTATATTTATATACAATTATAATTTTAACATTATTTACGAAATTCGCTACTTTATAAAATACAATATTGTGATATTAAGAAACTTCAATTACTATCTGAATCAGAGAAAACTATTAAATCTGCCGAGAAGTACATGATAATACACCCTATTATGGGAGACTGATGCCCAAACTAAGCAAAAAAATGCCTGTGCCTGTTAGGTCATCAGGATCCCACCTCTCAGAGAGAATATTAAAATACAACATTATTTTGTGTCCTTATCTTAACACTTAATGATTACAAAAATACCATAATAGAGAAATCCTAATTATAAATTTGCGTGTGTAAGTGTGTGTGTGTGTGTGTGTGTGTGTGTGTGTGTGTGTGTGTGTGTG
>JACJUM010002878.1:18341327-18437285 GCA_020976665.1 Heortia vitessoides
TGTGTGTGTGTGTGTGTGTGTGTGTGTGTGTGTGTGTGTGTGTGTGTATGTTTGTGTGTGTGTGTGTGTGTGGGTGGGTGTGTTTAGGAGATAATTTGGTTCCGTTAAAAAGAAATATAAATCACAAAGATTAGTTTACTTTCACGCTAACTGTAGTAAAAAATAGTGAAATACTATATAGCACTTATGCTTTAGTTGATTGTTAAAATTACAAATACAGGACTTTCCCACATTGTAAGTATACAAGAATTATGAATGTTGGTATATTTAAATTGAATCTGCCTTAATTGCTAAATGACTTCTTTAAACCGACTATTGAACCGACAAAGTGTACATTTACTGTGATGACTATTTATTTGTTATTAACAATGATTAATTATACTAAATAGTTGATAGCTTGCATTTCAATACTGGGCATTGTCGAAAATCTCATTACGCTTGTATGCATTCCTTCTTACATTATCAGTTTTGCATATCCAAAAGAGGAGAAAAGTATAAATATTTTAAAAGGTAATGAGTCTGAACTCTTTTCTGTATTATTTTATGTATCTAATTAATTTTGTAAAGTTATAAAAATATGGTTCATAAAGTATCAATTTTTTTTAGGAATTTAAGGATATTATTTTGGGAGATTAAAATATATTTAGCCAATAATTGGTGCAAGTCTTAAATAGAACGTAATTTCTATAATTATTTATACATAATACATATTTATGTAATCATTGGTAACGTTTAAACTTATTTACTCTTACCTAAAGTCGAAAATGTATTTAGTCACATTTTTTTAGTCTAGTTATCAATTGAGAGTGCCTAAAATAATGCATAAAAAAATATTAATTCCGTAATAAACATCGGTATTCGCAGAAAGGAAAACGAAGAAATTATGTGCTATTAAAATTCATCGCGTACAAAGAAAATTAATTACTAACTAATTACCCTTAATACCTGTGAGCGCGCTTTGTAATAGGTCAAACATAAATTAGCTATAAACGGTATATAATAATAAAATTTTCATAATTTTTTGGTCGTGCTCCTTTGAATTCAACTCGTATCATAACGCTGTCATCGAGCAGACATAAAAACACGGAAAGATGGCAAATAAATGTGGAATAAATGTCGGCATAAAATGTTAACTAAAGTTGTGACTTCATTACCCATGTAGAAATATTGTTGTCTTTATCTCAATCGAAGGTATTTGCTTAAGTAGCAGTCATTGAATCGATGTTAACGTTATTCTGTTGGCAAGTAGGTTTATCTTTTTATTTCTTGCTTGCCATATTATATTTGTCTTTGGTGTTTTTGTATTTGATTGAGAGTTAGAGGCAGAAAATTAAAATTTTTACTAAATTTAATTCATCAATTAACATCATCATTACAGCCATTGGAAGTCCATTGCTGGATATAGGCCAGATCCCCAAGAAAGGATGAATTTTGCCCATGCCGTGCTGGGCAAGCGTGTTGGCAAGCGCAAAGCGCAGCTTTCGCGACGAGAATACTGCTGCCCCTCCATACCCTATGCATTTGAGCTACACTGTCTCGGATGGATATACCGCCGTCTGTCGGTTCGTCCCTTTCGACACCTGGTACAGAAGGAGATACTATTTTATTGTGCCGGTACCTCACAGCAGAAAATGAAATTATTATCGATCAAATTATATCCACCATTTACAATTTTAATGCTGAATTTCATAGATGTTAAATATAATCACATGAATGAGTATATGAGTAATTTTTAAGTTAGCAACTCTCATTGCGACCATTCAAGCGGTGCCTGAGATCGTAAATCTCATATTATAAAATAAAACACAAAACGTATGTGACCTCAACTCGTAAAACTTAGTGATAATTTATTATAAGCTTTATTCTTTAATAGACTTCTTTTGCCTTAAAGATGTTAAAAATTTCCTTAGAATTATATATATGGTCTGTTGGCGAGTCCAAATGCTTGCCATCAATATACATACAATCAAGTTTGCAGCAGCGTTTATACAAACCTCTTATGACAAATTACATATGAATAAAATTATCCATATTTACTGGAAGACATAAGCCAAATTTGAAAAGCATTCAAGAAAGGAACATCTGCCCTAAATGACTCACCTCTCCATATCGCCGTATTTTATGGTATAACATAACTGCGCACAAAGCTATCGGATGGAGCTGGCATCTCTTTGATTACTCATTTCATGCTTATACATACGAATACAAAATTTTCTACCAAAAGTCAGACGACACCCTAACCTAAGAGGCAATGCCAATTTGTCTCAACGTATTATTAGTGATTCATCTTTACTTGTACCAGTACTCAGTATGACGCCCTGAAATCGTATTGAAAATCTTCTGGAGAAGCCTACGTCCCACGTGAGATAAAACGATGGACAAGTGGAAAGTGGACGTCACACATCTTCACTAAACCTGCCGTGGAGTACCGGTAGATCCGAATAGTACTTCCGTTTACTAAGACTAAGCTTCCGTTACCTTAGTCGCCGGTATTTCATCCGAAACGTAGAAGCTTAAATGCATAGGGCGGGATTGGGCAGTAGCATCCCCGTCCCGAAGCTACACTTTGCAACTGCCACCACGCTTCCTCAGCGCGATAATTATGGGCAACATTTACCTTTTCTCGCGGAGTCATATGTCCATCAATGGACGTCCAACTGTGTCCTATGATGATGCTGATGATGAAACCTCTCGTTAACAAAAAGTAACTGTAAAAAACAGCCGCTTACAAAAACCTTAAATCCGCCATAGGACATTAAAAATAGGGATTTTTATACATGCTGGGCGGCCGGTATTGCTGCTTAACCCCGCCTACTGTTTCTGATAGTTTCACTGTCATGTCATCTTTAATGACACCATCAGAGTGATTTAATGTCCAACTCTGCCGGTTTAAACATATTGCAATACATTTATTGGAGTAATAGAGTGCATTTAAAAATTATAATAAACAAGGCAAGAAACACCGTAGGCTCCAGCAATTTTTTATCAGTACTGCTAAGTTTTATGATAATCCCCCTTTAGTAGCTAGGTAATATGATCGTTCGTGCCTTTCTTAACGATCCCCACGATCGTAACTACATAATTTACAGTTACTGCACGACTAAAGATTATTGGGGCTTAATTCTTGCGTTTTACTGCCGTTTTTGCGTGTTTTAAAAACGGTTGCTTTTTCTTTTGCAATAACAACTTAACAGTTATCGAAGTAGTGTTCAAATATAAGTTATAATTGTTTTTGTTAAGTATAAAAGTAATAATCACAAAATAATAATAATAAATATTTTATATTTTTTTATTATATTATATTAAATGATGATTGATTTCTTATGCGTTTCCTTGGTCCTCGTGATTAGCAATACAGGAATAGAAAAAAAGAAATAATCTATCTTTTTTTGATTTTTATTAGATCAGATAAGCCGTGAGATACCGGCAGATTAGAATAGTAACTCCGCAAAACCGATAGGTAGCGGTATGGATGGGCAGCAGTATCCTCGCTGTGAAAGCTATAAAAACCCCTTATCTCGAAGAGGTCTATGTCCAATAGTGGATTATACCTACTCCAATGGAAAATAGTTCGTCTTGTACGAAAAACGTGTCGAAACGTACGAGAAAGATTTGTTATTACTTAATTATTTTTGGCCAGTTAAGTAAACATAAAAATTATTCTACCATCTAATGTTTGGTTACTTGTGCACTATTTAATGTTGAAACAATAAGCTATTATACCCCTTTAAATTAAGAGATGTCCTGCTTTTAAATCAAGCACATCGCAAGCAAAATAGTTCATCTAGTTGGATTTGTGAATAGCTCGTAAATAGCTTATATGATGGTGATTATAATAAAATTGATAGAGATCTAGTGATTAAAAGATACGATGAGTTAACCTTTACAGCTTGTATATTTGTTTTTCAATAACTCGAACACAAATATAACAGCAACCAAAACGTGTTTGGATGAAAGTCTGTATAATTTATTACCTCGATTAATTTATTATTACTTACAGTATCAATAAATGCTGATCCATTCGGAGACAGGAGCTGGTTAAAAACAATTTTATCGTATCTAAAGTATTTTAAATAATTTTATAAACTACAATTATTTTGTTTAATGTGTGCAAATGCTAAATGTCGGAAATTAATAGTAGTGTGGCGTAGGTTTATCGATATTTATCAAATATGCAAATTCTTAAATAGTGTTTTAATGGGGCAACCGGTTGTGGACTTAAATATTGGAATTGATATGCCGACGTAAAAATGCATGGAGTTGATTGCATAATTGATTTATTTTATTATACTATTTTGATAGCATTAGGTGTAGATCCAGCTTGCTTTATAAACTATTTGTATTTAAATTAAAATTTTTGCAATATAATATTAATTTGGTAATAAATGGTAATTTTTTTTCTAATATTACTTATATAATATTTATTTTATATTAGCATTTAAAATTATATAAATGTTGGTAATTGCAGAGTGCAGCTTTTGCTACAGGGTAGCTCTCGTAGTCTCGCGTGATCTTCACTGTTTCGCGTGGATTTACCACCATCTGTCTGTTTTAGTACTTTAGTTGCTTGAAACCATTGTGTTACAAACATCAGACAATAGCAGAATTTAAAAACAAATATTTAACACTCAAATACAGAACGAATTCTAGGTGGGAATCAAACCCTTCACCTTTGATGCTCAAGATAGGATCTCTACCAACTGCGTGACCTGGCCCCCCTATCAGTCTGCCCGATGTATACTATCAGCACAGATGATAATTTCAAATGATGATAATTACAGACTCTTCAATTTTATTTATACACATTCATTTGTCACGAATGTATATCGGAATATAAGTCGCTTAGACTACTTGTGTTACGGGCAACATATATTTATTAACCAGACACAAAAAAAAACATAAATATCATCATATAAATATTTGCTCTGAGTAGGCATCGAACCCACGGCCTTTGGCGCACAAGACAGGATCACTGCCATCTGCGCCATCGAGCCTGTCATTCATAAAGAATTATTATTGTTATTTTTATTTAACCGTACCGTCCTTGCGGTTTTCCCTGTGCCAAAGTGCCTTGTCCGGGTAATTCGGTGGGGCGAGATTTCCAAACTGCAATTGGAAACGCAGACGTTTGTCCAACTAACGGACAGACTTTATTACCCATGTTAATATTAATGTCCGACGTTATTTATCGGCGTCGGACCGAAGGCGTTTTATTTACAGTTTTCATTAAAATAAATTATTGGCCGGCCGCTTGGTGAATTTTAATGTGGAAACTGGTCAAGTTGTAAGATAACTTTCGTTTTTATGTTTTTGGGTTGTTTTTATATTTTTTTTGTGGCGTAACTGGCATTTTTATAAATCAATAAGGCGAAGATATCTCCTTAAACAATTTTAATAGGTGGAAATTCGCAAATATAAATTAAAATAATATTTTTGAGTAAATATTTATGTATATCGATGAGCTGTAAAAAATTATGTTATGACTACAATAGAGAAAGGAATGTTAAGATGGTTTGGACATGTAGAAAGAATGGACGACCGTGGCGAACATATCTTAACCGAGTAGAAGAAAAGAAGGGCCAGGTCAGAAGTACCAAAAATAAACTATCGTGTATGAAAGAACTAATGCGAGTAAAGGAAGCGAGAGAGGTATGCCAAGATCGTAATAAGTGGAGTTCCACGTACTGTAAAGTTCTTCGCGTGTATTATTCCGTCATCTCCCGCGGGATTTATCCAGGATCAAAAGTCGCCTGAAAAGGTAATGTACAAACAGATAAACTTTTACAATTGTAATATCAGTATGTATGGGGTACGGATTCAATATTTTAACAGGCCTGATCGATATATTCTTTCGTGAATGGATATTCGTATTGCTAATTGCTGTGAAGTTGCTGCCTGGCAGACTTTTAGTAATTAACTCTAATCGTCTAAAGTAGAACGGATAAGAGAGTTCGATAGAAAGAATGCTAGATAAATATCACCTTTATTAATAATATAATATTAATAAGAATTCATTGGTCAACAGTACTTATAAATGCAAAAATATTAATATCGACTAAATTTAATTAATTTCCATTTGGGCAATTATGTTTCTATATTAACATTAACCTTTGAATGTAAGATCATGTTTTGTTGATTCATCACATTAAAGTTATTGCATAATATTCCCATTTAATTTGAACGATGATTAATCGGAGTTGATGTTTTAATATTTATATTTCACTCTGGGATAAATAATTTGTTAAGTTTTATAGCCACGTAATAAAGATCAATATTGTAATTACATTTGTTGTCTCTGATTTTGGTATTGATTTATGAAAATTAATTAAATGATTTAAGGCTCGATTAAATGTATATCCGCCTTTTGTAATATTTATGTTATTTTAAAGTTCTTGTTCGTGGTTTTTATTATTAATGATAAATAGTAATTTCATAGATCTTATCACGGAGTCATAAATGTGTAATAAAGTGTTACGGATATCAAATTACAGAGGCAATACAAATATAATGCATTATTTTTATATACATTATATATTTAACACTCAGATACGGAACAAACCCAAAAGATCAATACAAATGTTTGTTCTGGATCAAACTTACGACCCTTGGCGCAAAAGATTTGATCACTACTACCACCATTGTTGCATCGTACGCACGCATTGTACACGTTTCATATCATTGAATCGTATATAAACACCCAGACTAAGAGCAAACAGGAACGTTCATCACATATATTTTTGTCCTGGAACGATCCAATCGAACCCATGGCCTTAGTACTTAGGATAGGGCAACTATCACTAACACTTATATTATTTTGTAATCAAGAAATCAGTTTTAGTTTAACTTTAAAAGTAATAATTATAATAACAATCACCATAGGAACCACTTTTGGGCATAGTCCCTCCCATAGATAGGGGGACTTTTACCCATAACATAATCACAGAGCGCAACTTTACAACGAGGATGCTGCTGCCTATCCGCAATCTGTAGTATATAAGCTGCACCGTTACAGATGGATATATCGCCATCTGTTGGTTCCGGCACCATAGTTGCCTCTTACGACACCTAGTACAGTGAGAGGTATTAATCTATTTCACCGGTGTCAATAATAATTTTAATATATTGCTTAGCCGTGAGATACGGGCGGTGTAGAATAGTACCTCCCAATTCACCAGGTGTCGTAAGAAGCGACTAAGGTACCAGAACAGACAGATAGTAGTATATCCATCCGAAACAGAGCAGTTCAAATGCACATGATGGGGATGGGCAGCAGCATTTCCGTCGCGAAAGCCCTATGATTGCCAACACGCTTATCCAGCGCGGAAATTATCGGCAAACAATCTCCTTTATTAGAGAGGCCTATGACCAGCAGTTGAATTTCAATGGCTGGTAAAATGACGATGATGACTGCCGTCACTCAAGAATAATAAGATCTAAATTTTGTAGCAAATCTCTATTATCATTAAATAGTTTTGACTTTATGTCTATTACTGTAGATTTTGTTGTCCGCCTTTACATGCAGTTTTTATACAAACGTAAATAATTTTCAAATAGTTTCCGTAAATTTTCATTACCAATTGATATAAACCTCTTTGATACACAAATATTAATTAATGTTTACTTATAAATTACATCGTTCGATATACTACAATAATGAAACAGACATACAATAAATTATTAGGTATATATATTAAAATTAAGTCATAATTTATCCCTGCACCGCACAGACGCCGTGACGCATTGATCCGTGGACACGAGTAACTCGATGCTAATGAATGCCTTACGATTGCCGATAATCGTAGTGTCATTATCACAGATGCGGCATCTATTTGCATTTTATGGTCGATAAAATTTTACGATCGTGTCGTGCGAAGGTGGAATCGGTTCTCAAATTGATATTTTATCGATACCTGTCGATGGACTGCACTAAACACGACGACCGGACGTTTACGGCACTCGTTCCGTATTTATAAACATTGCTGCTAATTTTATATTTGGTTTATTGTTATTGCCACCGTTTGGAGTATGCGGGTTAACTGCAGTTTGATGTGGAAGTAAACGATTTCGCGGCTCCGTTGATTACAATAAAGTTTATGTAGGGAAAATAGGCTTCAGCATGTGTTAGGTACTGCCTAGGAGAAAGCCTCAATTATTCTAATATGAGGTTCTGTCTAAAGATGTGGAATTATTAACCAATTCCCAGGAAGTCTTATACATAAATTTATATAAAGATACCTGATTCCCATTTAATGAGCTTCAAGTACTATAAGCGTATTTCAGCCTCTACTTTCAGTAGTAGTAAAAGTATTCTCTGTGCCTACAAAGAATGTATGATGAATATATTTGTCCTAGACAGAAAACCTGGCCAGCCCTTGACTTCACAAATCAACACTTTCACATACACGGTGAAATAAAATAAAAAATTGTGTTACTTACAATTCTA
This sequence comes from Heortia vitessoides, assembly GCA_020976665.1. NCBI lineage: Eukaryota > Metazoa > Arthropoda > Insecta > Lepidoptera > Crambidae > Heortia > Heortia vitessoides. The sequence goes on from JACJUM010002878.1 coordinate 18,349,771, forward strand.
ACATAGAACAAGTAATGGCAAATGAATAAACTAACTTTCTTTAATGAATAAATAATAACTTTCTTTTTTTTACATTCATTTGCAATAACAATACTATTACTTGCCGGTAGAAATCGGTGAGAGCGCATGAGCGTACCCAGGTTTTGGCCTAGGGGGGGATCGGATCACAAATCGGATTTTTTATAAGCTAGATAATTTTCGAGTCATGTACGGGGGCGGGTCGCGCAATGCTGCTAGCGAGCATTGGTGAGTATTAGGTATAGACGAACACCCTAAGTAATTTTTAGTTGTAAAAATATTGTATTGTAGACTAATTGCAAAAAATCGTCATCAACATTATTCAGTGCCCCAGGGGGGGGGGAGCAACTGCCCACCCTGCCCCCTGGTTACGCCCATGTGAGAGCGAATTATTAATGCAAATGACCTTTATATAAAATAGTAAATTTCATTCAAAACAAATGCTGGAAATTACAAAATATATTGTATTATATTATCTGTACGCAATGAAGCCAAAACGGTCTATGAAAGACTATTTTCAGAGAGTTCATCACTATACCAGCCGTTTAAATTCTATTGTTGGACACAGGCCTCCCCAAGAAAGGGGGGTATGTTGCCCATAATGCCGCGCTGGTCAAGCGTGTTGACCTCTCAAGATACCTGGGGGAGGTACAAGTCTACTCTGCCGGTACTTCAGAGAGTTATAATACTTTTATTAAATTAAAAACTTAGACGTGTATTATCATTTCTGTCTAGTCTAGATTCTTTTAATTTAAAATTACGTTTTCATTTATCATCATTGTCATATCAGATATAAGACGTCCAATACTAGACATAAGACTCCCCAAGTATTTTTCTATAGGACCAGTTGTATGCGGCGTTTTTTTTATTTTTATTACAAATGTGATAATCACTTATCAACTTTTGCTTATACGGTATATCTCTATATACGGTATATATCCATAAGATATTCCAGAACCAATTTTTTCCTAGTTTAGTCTTTATCATCATTATCATCGTCATCTACTTCCAATGACTGCAATTTAACATTCGGCCATTAAAACACATTAAAAACTTTTATTAAGAGTAGCTTAGTTTACAAATGACGGGCCCGATAGCGCAGATGGTAATGATTCTATCTTGTGCGCCAAAGGTCGTTGGTTCGATTCTCAACCAGAGGAATCTGTGTTTGGGTGTTAAATATATTCATATTTAAATAGTATACTTGTGATTCCTCTGATGTCTGGCGTCCGCAACACAAGTGCTTTAAGTCTGGTTAATGTATGAGATGTTGTGAGAATTTATAATTATTATTTAACATCCACAAACGATATATATTTTAATAAGGCTCTAATTACAACACGTTCAGACCAAATAAAGAACCTTTTCGACACAAACCTCACAGTATTAAACCTTCGCCCCCACAAACTCGTCAGAGGCGACAAAGTGCAAGCCTCCAAAGCTGAAGAACAAAACCGAAACGATTTAATACGTCCCTTTATTGCTCCGAGAAAAACGAATGGCAATGCTTGGTGTATTACCAAATGATGTTACACTGTCGATATCGATAAGTAATTGCAATTATATAATTCATACATTTCATACGTGTTTCTGAGATAAATATGTTCGCGAATATAATATTGCAATACATATTTGACTCCCAGATATAAAACAAACACAAATATCCTTCATTTAAACACTTTTTATGGGTGTGTTTGATCTTGGATTATTTTAAATTACTTATTAAATTAAATTAAATTATTTTATTATTAACTTATTAAATTACTTATTATAAATTATTTGACGATCCCGAATGCGCCAAAGGTCGTAGGTTCATTCCTCACCTAGGACAAATATTTATATGATAAAATTTATGTTCTATGTTAGGGTAATAAATATATGTATTTAAGTTGTAAATTTGTGATTCCTCTGTTGTCTGATGTCTGTAACACAAGCTCTTTAACCGACTTATTACAAAATCAGGTCAAATGAGATGTTCTGGGAACTATTTATTTTATTTAATAATAAATTATTTGATGAGCCTTACGGTTGAAGTTGAAGATAAAATACCATTATCTTAATCATACCTTATCACAATGTAATCTATTGCTAAATACATTTCAGTGATTGACTACATTTTCCAGATATTTCTTTAGTAAGCTAACCTGCAGTTCAGCAAAAATACTCAAAGTGGTCTAAAAAACTTAGTTTAACAGAACTCTACGAAGAGAAACCGGGCATAGATGCTATCGCAAATATTAAATAATTAAGTGTAATTACTATTACAGTGAAAAAGGGAATTCAAAATGCCTTATCAAGAAATATTTTAATAAAGCTTCATGTCTATTACTTTCTATATTTATCGATACTCTCATCGAACCGCATCCCCACCAGTTCGCAAGCGTTCTTACGCCCGAGGCAGCGTAGTTTCCGGCGGTGTCCGCTAGATGGCGTTCACAAACACGAGCTCCATTTCCGGCGCGGAAGAGCGGCATGGCGCCGCTTCCGGCGGCCGACTGATTGGGCCTTTATTAAAAACTGACACCTGAGGCGGTCTGCCTTTGTTTTGCTTGCTTTCAGATTTTGTAAAAGGATTTTAGGGGTGCATAAAGTATTTTTTTCTTTTTGTAAGGTATGCTAACGATTTTTTATAATACGTATAGTACGTTTTTTTTCTTTTAGTGTTTGTTTGACAATGCATTATTTAATATTAGGTTCATAAATGTTCATAATTGTTAATAATTGTTGGATAAATCGTTTATTTATTTGTTTAATAAAAAGGCCATAATGAGAACGAGCATAGATACTAAACAGTTTAATAGTAAAACAATAACCTTTAAGTTAAAAACAATATAATCATATTATTCAAAACACCTTCACAATTTACTTATTAGGGACTAAAACTTCGAAGTTCATCCGAGAGACTATCTGATATACCCATAAACTCGATATTAAAATTAAGATTGTTTTCTTCTCTTTTTCATAGGGGGCACCGCACCAACACTAATACTGTCTTACTAATATATTGGTAAATATTTCATTGAAATTTCTGGAAATAAAGTTTATCTATCAGATTAAAATAATTAATAACAATATCGAATTGTGGAAATTTATCATCTATATTTCCTTAGAAGTTTCATTATATCAGTAGAAAGAAGGCGGTTGATTAGAATTAAAAATGTAGTTTGTAAATTTAACGAACAAGACAAGACAAGTAATAATACGAAATTATTAAGTAAATAAAATCAAAGTCAACGGATTAAATAAACAAGGAAAATGTGTAAATTTATATTAAAATAATTAATATATTTATAAATATAATGATGGATATAGATCTCTTGTAAATTTTTCGGCGTTTTGATAAATTGTTTGCCCATCCCTGCTACAGGCGTAATTGTCATCGCATGTTTTCTTAGAGTTACGCTATTTCACATAGTTATACCGCCATCTATCAGTAACCAGCCTTTAATTTTAATCTAAGTGCATACGATATCACATACCTGACTCCGTAATAAGTGGCTTAAAGCACTAGATAATAGAGGAATTACAAATAACACTTAAATACATGTAATAACTCCCAAATAGAAAAGAAATACAAATATGCATCATATAAATGTTTGCTTCTAGCGGGCATCAAACCCACAACCATTGGCGCACCATATATAATCACTACCATTTGCGCCATCGGGTCCTTCAATTAGAGGCCAAGCAAATATCTGTTGGATTTGTTTAATTTAAATTAGATAACAGTGATATAATTTATTTTTAAAGGTTATGAATGAATAAAATGTAATAGGGAGTATACTATATATAAACAAAATAAAGTAAATTATATAATAAACCTATATGTATCAATAGTTTTGCCGTGTGGTACCGGCAGAGTAGAATAGTACTTTCCTCTGTACCCAGTACCAGGTGTCGTAAGAGGCGACTATGGTACCAGAACCGACAGATGGCGGTATATCCATCCGAAATAGTATCCATCTCAAATACACAGGATGGGGATGGGCAGCAGCATCTCCGTTGCGGAATCTGCGTTCTGCAATTACCAAGACGCTTGCCCAGCATTATTGGGGAGGATCCAGCAGTGGACTTCTAATGGCTGGTATGATGATGATAATATATCAATAAACCAATAACACACCAATAAATACATAAATTTAACTAATGTTATTATTAAATTTACTAAAAAAACTGATACATATTTAAAAAACGCATACTGAAGTTTTCTATCCGCAGCGAGTGGAAATGCTCCGTGACCATCAGCTTAAATGCAGTAACCGACTGCGCGTTAATGATAATGGGATAAAAAGTATATGATTCACTTGTCGTGGCCAGGAGCCGTCGCGAGTTTTATTATAGTTAAAAAGAAACTTAATTTTCCGCAGATCGACAAAAACTGTCATCCGAAGTGTGTTAGTTTTTGTATCGGGTCGTAAACGCGTGTTTTATCGCGCGGCCGGCCAGTCGCTCCCTTGGGGTCTCTTAATGTCGCGGTTCATACTGGAGCACTATGTTCTACAACTAGTTACTGTTTCAAACCAATTCATGGATTTATCTTAGAGAGATATATATATATATATGTATATATATATATATATCTTAGATACTTGAGAATGTGACAAATCTCTACTTTTACCTATATTTATAATAAAATAATGTGATATTTTCTCCGCCGTTAACATTACCTCCCTCTACTAAGTGTCGTAAGAGTCGACTAAAGTACCGGAACCGACAAATAGCGATATATCCATCTGAAAATTGAATTACTGCGCACATTAATAACTACAGGTTGGAAATGGGTAGCAGCACCCTCGTAGCAAAGGAGCGCTCTGCGATTACCATCACACCTGCCCAGCGCGGCAGTTATGGGTATAAGTCCCCCTATCATGGGTATGCCTGTGATATTTTCTAACATTTACATGTTCATAACTCATAATAAAACTACGATAACCGTAATTTAGATTAAATGCCGCAAGGTAACTGAAACGTCGAACTAAAAATGCAAATACCGCGTTTCAAGCCGTTAAAAATTTTTATTTAATTAAAACTATAATCAGAAAACTGTATCTAAAATAATTTTTAAATAGGTCACTCAAAGAGCTATTTGTTTAATGACTCTAACAAACCTATAGAATCATTTAGTTTGTATTGCATGTAATACCTAATCTATACTTTTCATATTAATTATATTTAAATCTTAAATATATATATATTGAACATTTAAAAATATATGTAAAAGACCTACTCCATCGATGATTTTTTTGAGTTGGAGTTAAAATAATTAGCTATAAGTAGGTACTTAAAAGTCATTTTAAAATTACTATATTAGTAAACAACCATAAAACTTTTTGTTAAAAATAGTTATAAAATACTATTAAATATGTTCAATAAAAAAAAGGAAAACAAAATATGCCTTTTTATATTACTAATTTGAAAAAAAACATACATATGCTTGTTTATGCCATTCGCAAAGCGTTATATTAAGCGTCAACATAGCTATAGGTATAAAAGTCTCATGTCACATTATTCAATAATTTCACTACCACTCAACATTTAAAACACAAAACAGCTATGCAGGCACTAATGTTTAGTGGACAATTAGCTGAGCGGGAGTAAAAAAATAATGGAGACAATATTGATATTTTCTAACACTTCATTTTTTCAACAAAAAGGCTGTACAAAAAATGTAAAAGTTGAATTAACCGCGTTTTAATGCCGTAAAAGAGTAGTTTCGATCTTTGTGGTGTAAAAAATAATGTTGTGATAACAATAGAGAAAGAATTGTTGAGATGGTTTGGACATTTAGAAAGAATGGATGAAAGTAGAATGACTGCACACATACTCGTATATAGAGCGGAAGTGAATAGAAGAGTTGGTATAGAACGACCGAAGCGAACAAATCTTAGGTAGAAGAGGTATTAAAGAGCCAGGTCAGAAGTACCAAGAATAAAGGAGCGTGTATGAAAGGACTAATGCGAGTTAAAACAGCGAGAGTAGTATGCTATGATCGTAACAAGTGAAGATCTATGTTCTCTGTCTTCCCTGATAGGAAACAGGTGTGATATATGTATGTATGAACTCATTTTCTAGACAGAGAAAGGCATCTACACTATTTGAAATATTCCTTTTTCTTTTATTCTTTTAGTGTCTTATTGCCAACAGGCACAAGTAGCATCATAGATATTTTATGACACGGACAGCAATCTCGTGAAGTGGACAAGTTTAATCGATTCCGAAGTCGTTACATCTCTCCTATTTTTGGGACCCTATGAGTCGTTTTGTTTGCAATAACATAAATTGCCTTTTTATTGCTTTTATTGCGAACATGCGTTCCTTGTAGGCATTTACTTTGAGATGTTGTTCCTATGGAATGAGAGAATCAATAACAAAATCTCTCTAATTTACTATTGATCTTTAAACATTTCAACAATATTATCACTTAGGCATTTACTCATAATTGCCATGCTGGTCAAGTGTGATGGCAATTGCAGAGTGTTGCTTCGCGACTGGAATGCTGTTGCTCATCTCCGTCTGCTGTTGTATTTGAGCTACACTGTTTTGGATGTATATACCACCATCTGTCAGTTCTGGTACCTCAGTCGCCTCTTGAAACATCTAGAACAGGGTGAGGTATTATTTTATTATGTTGGTACCCCATGGCCTTCTAACATTTACTCATATAATATTTTTATGATACGTTTAGGTTACATTTCAGCTAATAGAACATTATAGATGCTGTTAAGCTTAGTGGCCATCGAAGTCTATTTTGTTACAAATGTAAGATTTATTTAATCATGTATACTACACCTGATTATTTCTTTTAGAAACATCAAAGTATGCATCAAAGCAATATGTGTTTCATACTTGCTGCTTGAACTGTTATTTGGCTTTAGAAATATCTAAATCCAAAGAACAGTTCAAGCAGTTCTTCGTCAAGAGTCTTTTCTATGAAGTCTACCTCATGTATGCTGTTGGTGACAGAAGTGGGTGGGAGGGAGCTACCCAGACGGATAACTATTGTAGCATGTCTACTTATAGTAATTAAATTTTTACATTCACTTTACGATCCATCACTCATCCACTATCGTCACTTTGCCGATAGACCGTCTTAAAAAAAGATTGTATTAAACTCAAATTATGATTTCAATGTAAGGACAAAGGGATCAAGATCGAAGTTAGAAATATCTTAAGCCAAATAGCAGTTCGCATTGGTGTGTCTGGGTTTGAAGGGTGAGAGAGGCAGTAAAATTACTGGGCAATGTGACAGAACAGTTCTGAGTCACAAGGTTGGTAACGCATTAGTGATATCCTAGTGATATTACAAGCGTCTATAGCTTTCAGTGACGTTTGTAATTATGCGTATCGCGTTTGTATGTTTGTTTATAGACCTGGTCAGAAGAAACCGTATTTGCGTTGCTGTGCTCAAATTGCAACGTTAAAAGAGGTAGAGAAATGATTGGGTAGTATGACATATCTTTAAGTTGTACCCGTCGCACCAGCGAAACTCTTGTAGTGAACTTCGCTGTTTGTTTTTCTATACTATAGCCATTTAGTAGTCATAGCTTCAACGCAATAGTTAAAAATAGAGTCTCGTATAAATCACGGTTGGTACTTACTTGCAACCAATGGTGCAACTCCGTTAAACAAACGCACAAACAGGCGTATTAATAAATTACCGGGCGCGTAGTTTGCGCACGTATTTTAACGTATTTTAGTGTGTGCGCGTTAACTCAATATGAAACTCGGCTTTAAGTCATCGGCAAATATTGGGCATGTATGCCTGCTAATTTGTTTGGCCTACAAGCGTTCAAGAATGCTGTATGGTGATTGAAGAGAATGTTTTCTGAGGATCGATTTTAAATAGACACGCTTAAGTGAAAATGAACTAAAATGGAGACAAGAGAGTTAGGAACTTTAGGCAGTGCGAGAGCGAGGTGTATGAAGGTCTTACTGTAAATAAAATTGGTTATGATTGTGTTTTGTTTTATTACTGAGTACTTTGGGTTCATGGATTACACCGTACATTTGAATTGCCTAATCGATTTTTAAAACACTCAATATATGTATATAAATTTATTGTATTTAGTTTCTTATGAATTTGCATTTCTTATGAACACAAGTGTTTTAAGCGACTTATCACGGAATCAGGTCAATGTGTGAGTTGTTGTGGGAATTAATCTTTTTGTGTAATATACCTTTATAGATAATATGTTTTTATTCAATATTTTGGGGGAATTAATAACAGTTATACTTTTACAAATCACATTTTTTTCTAGAAATTTATTCTTTAATACTATTACTTACTTACTAGTACTTTATTAAAAGTAAGTACCTACTAACCTAATACAAATTTTATCGAAGTGTCCGTTTGGTTATTTTTGAAATTATTTTAATTTGAATAAATAACATTATTTTGAGGATATTTATATTATTTTATAAATATTTTGTGTATATAAAGGTACAAAAAAGCAATTGTTAAATGTTCGTCAGTTTTCTCGGCGAATGCTTCGTAACAGCTATATACTATTTGACTTCTTGTTTTGATTCCTCGACGTTACCTGCTCAGGTCAACTGATGTTAAAAAGTTATTGTCATAAATTTATACGTCTTCATAAACCGAAATAATCGAGAACATTTACTTACGCGAACAATTACGTTTATTTAAGTAAATAAAGTGGACACCAATAAGAAATCAAAATAGATCATAAAGCTGTTCTACTTAGAAATAGGGTCGTTATGTACGTTTTCTATTTACAACGCAGAAGATTGACACACCTAAAAGAGGCATCGTTGTTTGCGAACTGTTTGACACAATTTTTATATCTGTCAAATATTGACAAATGCCAACGGAATTTCTATATTGACCCCAAAGACCGAAACAAAAATGGTAGCCGAAGGTTTTCTATAGAATTACAGATGTTATTAGGACGTTCGAAAATAAATATGTGCTTTCTTTTGCATCGGGCCGACGATTTAACGTGGCCGTGTTAAAATATCCTTGTCACACTGTGTTCCCAGAAAGGTATGCGTCAATAAAGAATAAGGTAAGTTATGCACCAAGTGTTCCGAAAATTCATAATTCATTAAAAAAATATATATTTTTAATCTATGCTATTTTGTTTACATATTTCCATGTTATGGTATAGGTATATCTAAGATATACTTCTAAACTACTGAACCGAAAATTAATAGTTATTTATTTGTCTACTGTGTACAGTTTAATCTATCAATAATTTTTTCATAATAAACAGGTTTAGACTCGTAGTTAAATGTCTGTTGGGTTATTTAGTGAAATGTATTTGGTGAGCCCAATAGCGCAGATGGTAGTGATCCTATATTGTGCGCCAGAGATGGTGAGTTCGATTCCCATCCAGAGAAAACATTTATATGATGATATTTGTTTTTGTTTTGTGCCTGGGTGTTAAATATATGTATTTAAGTAGTATATTTGTAGTTCCTCCGTCGTCTAGCGTCCGTAACACTGGTGTTTTAAGCGACTTACAACGGAGTCAGGTCAATACAAATTATTGCTTCGCATACTTATTTAAATTATAGTATAGAAAAATGATTATTTTTGCTGATATAAGAATCAAATTTTTTAAAACATATAAATTGTCGAAAGCAGTTTTTAATAAAAATACATTCTTTTTAATTATTTAAGGAATAGCTTGTAGAAACAAAATTGATTTACCAACTATTAAGTATTGAAAGCTGAAAACCATTTACAATGGTTTTTTTAAGTCAGATTGTTTGTGTCATATTTCATATGCAACATGATATTGCATTTCCTCGATATACCACACCTTTATCAACAAATATATTTGCTATAACCATCAAGACAAACTGTCGGCACAGCTCCGTCACGAAGATCGACATCATCGGCTACTTCGTATGGATCCGCTAATTTGAATTCTGCGACAACGACACCGGCTTAATTGCTGATCTGTGAGATGTTCAGGACTTATTTACCTGACGTAGGCTTCTTAATCAAAAAATAACTACAATAAGCCTTCTCAACCAGCTTGAGAGGGCACTTCTCGGATAGTTAAAAAATAAATATTTTAATCTCATTACTAATGCCTAATCTTTACTTTTGGTCTATAGTAATAAAAATTAAGGGTGCCTCATATCAGTACCAAGTACTAAGAATAAACAAGTGTGTATGAAAGGACTAATGCGAGTAAGGGAAGTGAGAGAGGTATGCCAAGATCGTAGCAAGTGGAGATCCATAGTCTACCTCTACCGATGGGACACAACCTTGATGTATGTATGAAGTCGATACAATGGAAATCTCAGCAGTCTTCATTATCATAAACTACATGGCGTCTACTGCTGGATGTAGGTTTTTCCGAGAGAATTGGTTGGATTTATTTTGAGTATTTTCCCAAAAATTGCTACGCCAGGCAGACAAGGTGAGCAGTGCGCAGCTTTGCGACGAGTTTTCTGCCCATCTCCGCCCAATGCATTTGAGCCACGCCTATAAAATAGATATCTCAGTACACCACGGCAGTTGTCTTATTTTCGTATATTTATTAATGGAAAATAATTTACAACAGTCGGAGTCTCTTATTTAATGCTTAATATTAACAATTATGTTATTTAAAAAGTAAAATGACAAAATCAACGCATTATTTAGTCATGCCATAGGATACCGGTAAAATGGAATAGTACCTTCCGGTATATCTGCCCATCGCGTCAATTATGAGCTGACTTATAATTTTCTCGAAGAAGCCTATGTCCAGCAGCAAACTTTCTACTAGGTCTTTATTGAATTAATTATTATTTTGCAAAGAAGAATCGTCTTGAAGTTGTCCTGAAAATACTTAAAAGGTATTTTAATTATGTCTCGAGCAGCATTTCTATTATCATTAAATGTTCAATGAATAAAGCATTAGAACAAAGAGTCTTTATCCTGTTGAAAAACAATGAATACAAGAGTCCATATGAAGCTATCACTCGATTACAAACCTAATACCTCACTCCCATTAAGCTTATTTTTTTCCAACGAACCGGGAGCAATTTCAACGAATCCCGCCCACAAAGTCAAACGATATCGCTCTGAGCTCTCTGAACGACTCGATCTAGTCGTTCAGTCCTTTTATTGCTTCACCTAACCTGTCTGTGCGATTCTCATCAGTTGGAAGAGGATTAGGCAGGGACATAAAATGCTTTTCAAAAATGAACGAATTTTCTGTCCGTTTTGGCAAAGCTAGGTAACAAATTGAGCGCTGAAGGTGGAATTTAGATTGGGTTTACCTGACGTATGCTCCTTACGCAGGTAATTTTTAGGAGTATTTTAATTAACCCTAGTCTGCTGCATCTCCCATAGCAATGCGAGCATCGCTGCCTATTAGGCAATTTAGCAATGCGATGGGGAATAAGATTATAGGAAAATATTGAAGATAAACTAGTCTAGCGTGCATACAGCCAACCGTCGTAGTTTTCTTTTATTTATTTTATAAGATATAACACAGCGTCACAACACAACAATACTTGCTCTAACAATCTATGGAGGGTCCTGGCAAACTGTTACTTCTGAAAGCGAAACATAATTTTATTGTACAAAAAACATAAAAATATATGAGTAAAACATTAATCTCAAATAACAATGAGAGGCTTTATCGCAAATAACGATTTCATCCAGACAATCTTTGGATGGAAAGAGTGAACGAAACTAAGAGGCAGTAAGATGTAAATATTATAGATAGAAAGCAAAATATATTAAATATATATAATATAAATAGGGTTTATGATAGGAAATGTAATTGAATATAACTATAATAAAATAAAATTATTTACCAACCGTTTAAACACTAGCAGGGACTGCGTGCATCTAATTTTAAGCAGTAGTGCATTCAACTAACAAACAGCCTTGGCGGCAAAGAACTTACTATAAATTAACAATAACGACATAATTAAAATAAATATGAGTATTATTGCGAAATTAAAATATAAAAAAAACTAGACAAAATATTTATTTCATAGCTAACCTTAAAATAATATTTAATTCATTGAAATCTAGTAAAAGAGCCAACAAAATATTTTTTTCCTATTAAACAATTACTATTTAGTATGTATTACAATTCCTATTAAACTATTGATGATAAATATGTACTTTTGTGTTTTGACTTACTATTTTGAAATACATTCTTAACGTTATAAAACACCTCTAGTTCAGACTCTTTGTAAAACAACAATTCGAACAATTCTTATAATCTAACAAAAACTTCGAATAAAAATGTGAAATGATAAAAAAACACGTTTTAAAACCGGTAAAAGAGTTCTTTAATTAATACGAGCAATGTCATTGTATTTTTTTTATCTAAGTAGGTATTATTCTACGTTTCAATTATATATAGGTAACATTATATAAATTCTTGCCATTGTCAACATAATAAATTGCATTACTATTTCAAATTGCCGTAAGATACTGGCGGAGTAGAATAGTACCTCCCACTGTTCCAGGTGACTAAGGTACCAGATCCGACAGATGGCGGTATATCCATCCGAAACAGTGCAGCTCAAATGCACAGCGCAGGGATGGGCAGCAGCACCCCCTTCGCAACAGCTGCTGCTTTTGCCAACACGTTTGCCCGGCGCGGTAATTAGGGCAAAAACCTCCTTTCTTGAAGAGGCCTATGTCCACCACGCAGGGGACTTTCAATAGCTCGTATTATGACTATCTCAAATAGAATCACTCAATATATAGAGGTAGTATAAAATGTATACCCAAGAACCGACTGGTGCCGAGCGGTTAGTTCAAAAGTAGTCTTGAACTCGATGACCTATTTGGCTAATGACTTTTATTATCTCAGCTTGACAGTAAAGGCCATAGGCTAGTTTATTAATTGAACTCCATAGATTTATGACTGCAAATGTAATGTTATTTCTGTTGCTTATTATATTTTGTTATATGTTTTGAGAGAACAGCGAAGTAAAATAGTACCCCCCTCCTATACCAGGAGTCGAAAGAGTAAACTAAAGTACCGGAAACGACAGATGGCGTTGTATTCACACGAAACAGCGACGCTCAAGTGCGACATAGCGGGCATGAGCAGCAGCAGTTTTGTCGCGACGCTCCGCTTTGCGATTGCCGCCATGGCTGCCCAGCGTGGCAATTATGGGCAATACCACCCCTTGCTTGGGGAGTCCTATATCCAACAGTTGATTCTTTAAGACTGTTATTATTAATAATAATTAATTCGACACCAAATACATTGACATGACTCTAAAAAGAGTAATTTACCACTCGTGTTGCGTTTATTAGACAATAAAGAATTTACAAAATAAAATACTTAAATACAAATATATAAAATATAGATACAGAACAAATAAAATTTTTTACCATATAAATATTTGCCCCGGGTGGGGATGAAACCCATGACTTTTGGCGTACAAGATAGTAGTATTACCGAATGCACCATCGAGCCTGTATTATGATGATAATGAGAATAAACAAGATATATAGGCAGTTTTCCTGGAATCCCGTTGAGACCTACATCAGTTCACTATAACGCTAACAGACAGGCAAACAGTTCATCAAAGACGATAACTGATGTTCACACCGCGTCCATACGCTAATCGAGTATCTGACCGCTAAAGGCATTTTCATTCACAAGTAATGAAAGTGGTGTAGTTTGACGGGCAAGATTCGGTGCAGCTCCTATCTTGTGTGTAGAGGATTCAATCCCGAGATGCAGGATCCTAGTAATATTTTAATCTCGAAGCTTCCGGGATTAAAATTTCATACGTTATGTTACTCTAAAAAAAGTGATACACGATATTTGTTAGTCACAAATAGTTGGCAAACCAAATGTTCGCTTTCTCCCTTAAAAATAAAAACTCCCAACGCAATTATATATTTTTATAATTTTATATACCCATTATGAGGAGGTAGAGGTAGTAGTCATTGACTATCTCTTCCACTATCTCCACTTAAAAATCGCTTTGATATACTGATCCGTTTTGCCGTTAAAGACAGACAAACATGCAGATACACACATACACTTCCCATTTCACAGACACAACGTCACACACATTGACCTAACTCCGTGGTAAGTCGGGTACGGACATCAGACAACTGAGGAATCACAAATATAATACTTAAGTACCTATTTTTAATACGCAGACACAGGAAAAATTGAAATATCAGCATACAAGTATTTGTCCTGGGTGGGGATTGAATCGATGACCATTGGCCCGTCATTTCTGATACTAGTATTGATTCCAAATTATTTGTCATTCAATTAACTATTTTAATTAGACGGAGCTGGACGTAACCATCATCATATTTACCGACGACTTCGTAATTTTCCTATTCAATATCAACGATGATACATTATTTGGGAAATACCAAAACTCGACCTGTAAACATAACGTTTACATACACAAATACCTACGTCAGTGTATATTTAATTTGGACACTTACCGGTGGTTTGCCTCAGAAATTACCACTATTACCAATTTATATGCTCGTGCATGCAGTGTTTGAGGTGTTCATGCCAGCAATGGTCGTTTCAATTTGTCCTCGTTAACGATCCAATGCCATATTTACAGGCAAGAGTTATGAATTTTACTTTGCGATTGAGTGTGCTAAGTGATTTCTAATGGTTAGTGCTTACATGCTTTGATGTCGTGTCCCTTACATAAAATATGAAATATATATATATATATATATACATATGGGAACCTAATTGACTGATAGACTGACATATCAACGCAGGGCCTAATAGAAAGTTAGTATGAAACTTTGTTATTTTTGAAGTTATTCTAATGAAATTTAGTATGAAGGTTCTTCGATAAAAGATATGAAACACGAGTGAAATATTATTTCAAAAATAATTCGTTAAAGGGAGGTGCTAAGTTAGTATGAAAGTTATTACATAAAGGTGTTTTATATGAGTTATTAGTTCCTAATAATGAAAGAAGTGGGGTACCGGCAGAGTAGAATAGTACTTCCCTCTGCACCAGGTGCACCGTCAGTGGGCAGAGTATTCATCTGAAACAGCACAACTTAAATGCTACAGGGCAGGATGGGCAGCAGCATCCTTGTCACGTAGTTGTGTTTTGCGTGTGCCATCACGCCTGCCCAGCGCGTCAATTATGGGCAGAAGTCCCCCTATCTTGGGTTGTCCAACAGTGGACTTTCTATGGATTTTATATGATAGAAATAAGTATATTACATGTTTAGTTGCCGGTGCTTCTCAATAAGTAGTCAGAAGACACTTGTGTAGGGAATACCTCGCTCTTCCAACATGATTTATTGTTTTGATTTACTTTCTTTTATTGACAATAAACATGAGTGAGATTGTGTGTCTGTGTGTGTTCGTGTATGTGTGGTGCGTGTGTATATGATAAATAATAATTATTGCCGATATCTCTTTTTGTGAACTCAAATAATCGTATTTTATTGGCAGATCGTAATAAGAATTAACTTACTACTTTTATTATATTTATTATTCTCACAGAAATCAACACAGGACGAGGAAAACCGCGGGGCGCTGCTAGTTATACATATATTATTTAATTCTTTAATTGACGGGCTTGTTACTGCTCATAGTTAGTTTTGTGTTTAGGTGTTAAATATATACACGTTGACTGATGTCCATAATTTTAGTGCTTTACGTGAATTATCCCGGAGTGAGACGAATTCTTACCATAACATTTGAAAATACTGCTTGAAATAAAAACCAATATCGCTACTAGAACTACTCTTTAAAAATGTCGTCTTTCCTGAGACCTCGTGTTGCAAGATAACGTAAACGTCGAACAAAAAATGTAAAAAGTTAAACAAACAGTGTTTTAGAAATGTTAAAAGAGTATTTTTATTTATTATATTGACAGCGTTAAAAAAAGCATTATTTTATGGCAGCTACTCCATTCATGTCCTGTTCCTTGTAAGATTTACTCGGCTTTTAACTTGAGTCGTTCAGATTACGGGCTCAGAGGGCAAGCGCAAAACTGTGATAATCGCGCTTGTTCCAACTTTACACGGATAAATGTGTATTATAAGAAATTTACAAGACTTTGACCGCCTTTATAGTATTGATACATAAACATGTTTGATTGTACACTCCACACATTTGTCTAAATACGACTATACATTCTCAATCACTAGATAGTATAAAATAAAATATGTATGCTTAAATAATAATAATAATAACAAATTCCCACAACATCTCATACATTGACCTGACTCCGTGGTAAGTCGCTCAAAGCACTTGTGTTACGAATGCCAGACAACAGAGGAATCACAAATATACTAGGTACTTAAATACATATATTTGACACCCATACACAGAGCAAACACAAATATCATCGTATAAATATTTGTTCTGGGTGGGAATCGAACCCAAGACCCCTGGTGCACAAGACAGGATCACTACTATCTGCGCCATCGGGCCCGTCAATATTTAAAACGACGCAACGGATTTAGATGCGGTTTTTTTTCCAATTGATAAAGTAATTGTACAGCCATGAAAAAATCGAATAAATTCCTTCTATGGGACAAATTAATTTAAAATTTATTATAAAATAAAAAAGTAGGCGACATTTTAACATTGAGCGTAGGGAATTATGTTAAGAGTTCTTGCTATTTCATTCATTTGTTTTCACCCACACATACTGTGATGTTATGTATGTTAATTTTGGATGATTTTCTAGTCTTTTTAGTTATTAGTTCTTAGATTCATCATATAAGCCATGGCCATCACATTTGCCCTCAATTGTAATACTATGCAGGCGTGGTGGTAATCGCAAAGTGCAACTTCGCACCAAAGATGATGCTGATAGTCACCATGTGTTATTTAAGTTGCGTTTTTTTTTGTTTGATATACCGCTATCTGTCTGCTCCGGTTTCTTACGATACCTAGTCCAATGAGAGGCACTATTCTACTCCACCTGTACCTCACAGCAGTTTTTAGATTTATACATTGCATTGTATTGTGCAGATAACACATACATTACGTACCGTAGATAATCTAGTTTTATATAATTGATTGACTTAGTTATCATATTATCTGCCATAAGACGTCCACTGCTGGACATAGGCCTTCCCAAGTAAGTTTTAATAGGACCGGTTGTATGCGTCCTATGTCCAGGACGATCCCGCGGTTTTAGTCAGATCGTCTGTTCATCTTGCGGGTGGACGCCCTACGCTACACTTGCCGGTGCATGGTCTCCATTCCAGAACCTAACGACTCTATCAGTCATCGGTTCTACGAACCAAATGTCCAGCCCACTGCCATTTTAACTTACTAATCCGCCGGGAAATGTCAGTAACTTTGGTTCTGTTACGAATCTCCTCATTCCTGATTCGATCGCGTAAAGAGACTCCGAGCATTGCCCTCTCCAAAGCTCGTTAAAATATTTTGAGTTGGCTTAGAAGGCCAGTAGTATGGTAAGAGACCATACATTACTTAGTTAGGCTCGCTTAAATATATCTGTGGCTTCGTATGGCGGGTCATCCTATTCTCTCAAATATGGTTGAATGAGTAAGAGGCGATTGAGGTACCAGAACATGTGGCGGTATATTTCATCAACACACAAAGTCATTACGGCTGCCCAGCGTGGCTATTATGTGCAAATTTTTCCCTTTGTATGGGAAGACTTTGTGCAGCGCGTTTGGGTGGACGTTCAATGATACTTTAATGACGGTACGATACTACTTTAATCATACTCCTTTGTTTTTTTTGTTACTTACCGAAATTAAAAAAAATAGCTGATTATTTTTAGAGTCTACTCTACGCATGCCGTGCTCCTGGCGAGATTTACGCTGGTTCGCACGGAGGGCCCGCCCTGACCCGCTGAACTGAGGATAATCGCGCCTGTTACACCCGACTCTAACACCGCTAGATTTATGAAGCGACGGATTTATGACGAGCCGCCTACTAGAAAGAACGCTTTTTTAAGTACTATTAGAAGGGCTTGTACATCACTATATGTAAAACGAAGTCACGTCCCGCTGCATGTCTGTCTCTATGTTTGTTTAGTAGAGGATTTTATTTTATAGAGGCGATTGTTTTATAGATAAAATGGTTTATTAAAAAGTTTTTCATGTATAACACATGCATAATATGGTAGAGAAGCACAGATAATTTCAGAGGTATCTAATGTAATATCGGAAAATGAACACATGTTTTTCGCATTTCAGATGCTGGCTTAACCCGACAAGATAGATCAAAATAATGTGCTACAGTATTGTACACAATAAAAAGATCTATAAAAAGGTTCGGGTTGGTGTATGTCATGTCTTAGCAATAACCCACAGTAACCATATTTTATATTCATTTTTCCAAGCGAAGCCAAGGGGAGTTGCTAGTCAAATATATAAAACGTGTCACAGTTTTAGTTATCATATTACGAAACGGCTTGACCAATATTTAGTAAAACTTTTTAGAATTGATGTTATTTATTTTCTATACCCTTAAGGTAAAGTAAAAAAGTAAATGTAATAAACTCATTTTTTTGACAAAAATACAATATACTCACTGTAGTCTACCCCTATTTTTTATAAAAATATTAATAATTTCGTTTTAAATGGCAGAACTGCATTCGTTGGGACAGCTAGTATATATATTTTACTTTGGATTAAACTGTACACAGCCTAAATGATTAAAATCGATCCCATAGGTTTAAAAGTTCATCAAGGACAAACACCGTGACACAAAATTTTTTTATATAAATATTAGAGCATCGACAAATGGACATTTGATATATCTACCTAAATTAGGTTTAAAATAGGATTTCATCGACTTCATCGGCCGTCGGTACTAAGTGCCTTGCTAACTTTATAACTACAGAATAAAATACGACATTACCCTGTAATTTTAGAATTTTATCTCAGTCAGTATTCAAATTGTGATATAATGATACTGTTTGTACTTAAAGAGGTCAACTATTGATAATACATTTTGCTTTATTTCGTAATAACTTCATTTTGTTTTATAATTCTAAAACTGTTTTTATAACATCTCATACATTGATCTAATACCGACATAATACAAAGCATTACTGTTACAAACATAGACAACAGAAGAATTACAAATATTTTACTTAAATACATATATTGCAGCCTTAGAACAAACACGAATCTCATCATAGAATTGTTTGTTCTGGGTAGAGATTAAACAACTCCTAGCACCTAAAATAGGAACACTATCATTTGCACCATCGGGTCCGTCTTAGATGAAATCAACACAAATGTAAAAGAAGTATCTACTGAGACCTCTTATTTGCCACATGATTAAAATCGTCCTTATAGTCAAACACTGGCATTTATAATCCAAGTGACACAACCCACACGCTGCCGACCGCCAACAATAAAACACAACTCCCTAATCCGGCCCTTTGTAACATTATTTCGGTAGACAGAACCACACGAGTCGACTGTCCTCACATTTTTTAACCAGCGCCGTTCTCAATTAATCTTCCTTATCCGTCCCATCGCCCGCCGCAAGCTGAATAATCGCGCCGAAGACGAGTTTAACATAAATTAAGTTTTCCTCGACACCTGAGATACCTCCCTGCTTTAAAAACCACAGCCACTTTACCAGAATTCGGATACGTCCAATTAGCGACTTTATATTTTGCATGATAAGGATATGTAAGGTGGTTTGGTAAAGTGGTTTCCTTGTAATAATGAACCGTCGTCGCAAGATGTATATCGCAAGCCCGAAAGAAAAGGTTAAGTGTGAACATTTGTTTGTAAAAGCGCTTGTATAATGGATTCGTGGGTTTTTTGGTGGAATGATAAGTTGTTTTGCTTTAATTGATCGATCGCTTCATTTTTGTAGTTCCTTTTGGACCGATGCGTGTTTGAATTCAATTAATGGCAACTGTCAGTTAATTGATAATGTTAGACGTAATCGTGACAAAGCAATTATATTAATTTCTTTTCGTTCTTGGTCGGTGATTAAGAGCTTATGGTTTCAATTTTTTTTTTATATGACGAAGTCGTTGTTTGACCGCCCGTATAATTTTCGCGTTAAGGATATCACTAGCGAGCTGCCAAACTTGTGAATTAAAGACATTCTATCACAATAGCCAATAATTTCACTAACTCTTTTACCTTCCCAACCGAAATTTATAAGAACCAACATAAACTGCTCCTTTGCAAGAATAACCACACAACTCTAAAGTGACAAGTTGTGAAAATGCACTAACAACTTGCAATGATAAATATTATTTTTGAATCATTAAAAATGAACGAAAAGTTTATCACACATATTTTTCTGACAATGTCGTTAGTGTGCATTGTTCTAGACCTAAACAAAATCTTTCTATTAAATAAACGCTAAGTAGGCAAAACAAATGATAATCGTGGTTTTGTGGAAGTCGATTTTCTAAGTCTAAACGTCGTCCTTAACAAAAGCTGGTCAAACTTCTAGTCTCTATGTCTCCACAAAAAAAAAAACAAAAATCGAATGTCGTGTTTATGAGCTAGTTGCTAGTGTTAAAACTGGCTTGAACAAGTCGATAATGCTTAATAGTCGCAAAACATGCGATCACGCTCCGCGGGTGATAAATGAATTGGTGCAGACTATTTTTGTTGGGCGATAGCTGATGAGTTGGATGCAATTAAATGAACAACGAATAAGGTCACGATTCAACCAGACGAGTTTCAATTGTGGACATGTGATCATATTTTGAATGATTATAAATCGATTCATCTACGAACGTTCACTGTTTATTATATATATACATATATATATCGGCTTCTGGGTAAGCTGGTAGGTAGTAGTCTCGTGACATCTGGTGTAGAGGGAGGTACTATTCTACTCTTCTGGCACCCAACGGCTAGATAGTTTAAATTATTTATATATTTGCTTTAAAGCCATACCTTTCATAAGTTAATGAGTCTAATAATAAGTCATCACTAGTTGCACACATTTATCGAATAAATTCAACATGAAACACTGAGTAAAGTATAACATGAGATAGACCTTACACAAAGGCCGTCTACATAGATACCTCACTCTCAGCTATTTCTATCGCCAAATAGCAGTGTTAGCATTGCTGTGTTCAGGTTTGAAGGGGGAAAGAGGAAGTTAGATTACTGGTTAATGTGACATAATATCACAAGTCACCGATGGCAACCCGCTAATGACATCCTTGTGATAAAACGAGCGTCTATAGATTGCACCATCAGTCATCAGCCATGCTTACGAGTCCGATGGCGCAGATGGATGAGATTTGTTCTGGGTTTAGGTGTTTAATATACAGTAGAACCCATTTAAGACAATCACGCTTAATACTATTTCTCGCATAATACGCCACTTTACACCAGTCCCTGCAATTGAATACATTACTTACTGCTTACGCTTTACGCTGATGACACACACACGCACAGCTGTGATAACGTAATTGACGTCGTGTTGGAAGAAGAAGAAGATACTGCGGAGTTTTCCTGGTTATTCTTCCATTGACGATAATGTAGCATCCTACGAATTCAAACAATTGGAAATCTTATTGAAAATGTGAACAACACACCAAACGAGGCCCTAAGTGATAATGATGAACACGAAAATGAGTGAACTCCGGTTTTATCAAACGCCCAGGCATTACCTGCTGATAATGATTTAAAAATGTGATGATTGTAGAATG
Source organism: Heortia vitessoides (assembly GCA_020976665.1). Taxonomy (NCBI): domain Eukaryota; kingdom Metazoa; phylum Arthropoda; class Insecta; order Lepidoptera; family Crambidae; genus Heortia; species Heortia vitessoides. The sequence continues at coordinate 18,371,374 of JACJUM010002878.1, forward strand.
AGTAATGTGAATTTATTATATATATTATAATTTATTTATTACTTTCATGATTGTATCCTTGTCTTTCGACCTGGTCTATTAAAAAAACAAATTTATATAACACCGCAAAATAAACTATTTTCAAAGTTTTTTAAGTCAAAAATAAATGTAGATTTAGTTGGGAAACACGGAATTGGTTTCAAAACCCGACACCCGGTGAGCTGCGTAGGTACGAAAATAAAAAGCGAATGGCTAACAATCATCATCGGAACAGCCCAAACAGTGGTATCGTGTATGCGTGAACATAAATTTTTCTTTTATGCCCAAAATATTGCGGTACATTTACACACAAGGCGAACTTTTAAATTGCACGGTTGTAAATACTCCGCGTGAGATATTTTAATGTACAACTTTTATTATACAATGAAATCTCAATCGATTCAACGTTCTTATATTATGTGTCCGGGTCGATGGAGAATTCAAAACTCTCCTTTATTTTTATTAGATTAAATAGACAACCAAGTATGCAATCTGCATAATAGTAAACGTCACTGCAGCCTATAGGAGCCTTGATATTGTCTAAAACTATATGCTTTAGATTCTTGGGCTTGCCCTTAAAATATTTTTATACGACCAAATCCATTGGTTTGAGCAATTATCATCTTACCAGCCATTTGAAGTTCACTGCTAGACAAAGGCCTCTCCAAGAAAGGAGGTATTTTGCCCATGATTGCCGCGTATTTGAATTCGCAGAAGGCAGCATTTGCGACGGGAATGCTGCTGCTCACCCCCGCCTTGTGCATTTGAGTTACACTTGAGCATTTGAGTTGCACTGTTTCAGATATACCGCCATCTGTCGGTTCTGGTACCTTAGTCGCCTCTTACGACACTTGGTGTAGAAGGAGGTACTATTCTATTCTGTTGGTACCTCACGACATGAGCAATTATATTCTTCCACAATCTTCCATTGAGAACTGGTCTTTGGATTTGCAGCATACTTTTTGTATTTAGCAGACAATGTTTTGAGGTAGACACTAGAGATAGACCTCATACAAAGGTCTTGGTATCTCACTTTCACCAAATATATCTTCAAGTCTCAAAGTTGGCAACAGCCTACTGATATCCTTGTGATGTTGCGAACGTCTATAGGCGACGGTGACGATTACTATAATGCGGACTGCATGCTTGGTTTCGGTCTCATAAAAACACAAAGTTTTAAATTATTCATTATTATTTACTTTGTCTTCTAGTGTACTTTATTCATTGACAAAGTTTCACGAGCTAAGAATGAATAAATCAGGTGGTCTATCCACCTGATTTATTCATTACTAAAACTCGAATTAAAAAAAAGGTTGAGTGAAACTACACTAAGTTTGGGTATTATAGTTCAAAAATGAGTTCAGATCTTTGTTAACCATTTTGTAAAATCGTCAGACGTAGGTTGTATGTTAATTTATTTACTATCATTTGTTATTTTATGTAGTCAGGGAACTAGCATACGGTCCGCTTGAAACGGGACTAGTTAAACCATTTGAAGATATTGTGTATTTAATGATTTGTAACATTTACACTTTTACTGTTGATTATAAAACTGCTTTTTAACGGCCTCAAAATTCGGCCAGGAGCGTCAAGAGAAACTTCAATAGAAAAAAAGGAATTTGAAATCGTCATTACGTTGACTAATTGTAAGTATGGACGGATGAAAGTTACTGCACAAATATATAAAACAATTAATGGAAAAGTTGGTATAAGACGACCTATGCAGACATATCTTAACCAGGTAGAAAAGAAGGGCCAGATCAGAAGTACCAAAAATAAATGAGCGTGTAAGAAAGGACTAATGTGATTAAATGTTGCGAAAGAGGTAAGTTAGGATATAGAAAGTGGAGATCCATATTAATGCCTACCCCGATGGGACACAGGTGTATATAATGTAAGTATTGTTTGTTAGTACAAAATGAACTAAAGAACACACCGTATTGCAATGAGAAAAGAGATTTTCTTCAATGATATGTTCTTATTCATTCAAACATTTGTTAATTTAGTTATGCCTAAATTCTGACTGCCCAGTCAATTTATGATTATTTATCATCATCAATTCATCACTATATCAGCCATCGACCATGCTCTGAGCTTTTCTCATAATTCCAACGCTAGATAAATGTGATACATGTAGAGTAGAATAGTACTTTTGTACTAGGTGTCGTATGAGGCGACTATGGTACCGGAACCGATAGATGGCAGTATATCCATTGAAAACTGCGCAGTTTAAATTCAGCAGGATAGGGATGGACAGCAGCATCCTCTGTCGTAAAGGTACGCTCTGCGATTACACATAAAATTCATTTTCTTGGGACAATAGGTCTCCCAAGAAAGTGATTTTTTAGGCCCAATAGTGGACTTTCTACGGCTGAAATAATGATGCGTTATTTCGCAACGGGAATACTGTAACTCTTGCAAATAGTTATACCGCCATCTGTTGATTCTGGTACCTCAGCCATCTCGTATAATACCACTAATATTATTATAAAAGTATTTTATTTATTCAAAAATGTAAATCAAGCTTGTAACACTTTAAACATCTGTGTTATTTATTACCACCAATTCACAAATCGATGTCCCAACAAAGTCGGTCAAATTAAAACAAATTCAATAACGAATAAAGAATTTATTCAAAAATCCATCGCCGGCCCCATATCCGTACGCGTATCAACAGAAAAATCACGTCGAACAAATGAAAAATGGCCGAACTGCCAATTACACTAAAAAATGTCCATAGGCACCAATTAAAATGATTTACATATCAATAAATCCTCTCGATACACACCGAGGGCTTTTAAATCCGTTTTATATCGCTTGCCCAAAGTCAATTTATTGTTCAGTAGGTCCAATAGAATGTTTTGGAATATTATTTGGCGACATTGCTGTCGAATATGGCGTGTCGATTTGTTTCATTTGCAACACTTTCTTTTTCAAATGATTAGATCGACAAAAAAGATACAGTCTGCATGATAGTGTGAGCGTCATCGCAACCTACAGACGCGTTATATCACAAGGATATCACTAGCGCGTTGCCAAATGTGTGATTTAAATATATTATATAGAAAGGTCCCATGACGCAGATATTGTAGTGAATTCGTCGTGGATTCAATTCCCACCCAGGACGAATATTTATAAATTGATGTTTGTTCTTTATCTGGATAAATATATGTACTAGTACTTTAAGCGACTAATTACGGAATCAGATTTATTTATGAGATATTGTGGGAAATTATTTATTATTGTATCGTATTATCCCTTCAAAAAGGAACACAGCAATGCGAACACTGATGTATGGGGGTAGAAATGGGTGAGAATGAAAAATTAATATAGACAACCTTTATATGAGGCATTAAACGCAATCTTGATAATTCTGCCGCTTTTTAAACCTCACCTCAATTCCTCAAGTTACCACATTTTTGTAATTAATCTACCAATGCAACGTACTTTATTAATGTTCAAGTGAAAATGTTTGCTTTTAAGTGAAGCTACTGCTGTTATAATTTACTCTGATTTGCCGATATCAAATTACGGGGTGTGGGATGTATTTTATTGAAAATTTGATTGAATTATTAACGGTCCTAACGTTATTTATTATTTCTGGTTATTTTTATTGGCACTAACTGGTGCGCGCGACTTCGGCTGTGAATGCCTATATCCACTTTAGTGCTTGCATGCTTCTTTTAAAGAACATCTGTTTAGAAGTCTAGATTTTTAGCCTATCGCCTTTTTGTTTAAGTTATATATTGAAGTATGTATAGTCTTACCTTATATTTGTCGTGAGATACAGGCAGAGAGAATAGTACCTCTATTTATACCGGGTGTCGTGAGAACTAGCCATCATAATGAATTTCATTCGCATTTATTCAAAAACAGCAACGTTTTATACTAACTTTGCACCCCCACTTTATCCTTTAAGGGTGTGAATAAGAAAAAATACTTTCTTAGTGTTAAAGGTATTCAACATTTCAAGCTTATATATATATATATATATATATATTTATTTTTATATATATATTTTTATTGATATAAATATAAAAATTTCATGTAATTATAATTATTTTCTGCCTACTGTGTAAAAGTTTTGCAATAACACATATAATCTATTACCCAGTAAATGGTAACCAGTCAATGTTTAACAGTGCCATCAATTAATACTGACTTATGTCGTCACACACGCTTTCGACACGTAACACTTTATCCTTTTTTTTGATAATTTGAAAAATATCTCAACTTATCAATTTATTAGACCTAAGCTAACAAAAAAAATTGAATGAAAGGAATTTTCCTAGGATTATGAGTGACATCTTTTTTGTTGTCATTATAACTGTCCATGTAAATTATAACTAACCCGTTTGTCCACGCGACCCTTTATTCTCTGTAAAAAACAAAGGATCTTTTCAACTTTTTATTGTCAAGTCATATGTTAGTTAATTATCGTCTTTGTCATGATAGCATGTCAAAGCGCAATAAAGGTAGTAATTTATAATTTAACCTCTACAACAAACCAACCAAACCAATTTCAACTCTATTCTCAAATGTGTAGTGTCAAACATCGCATGCCGCAAAGGCGACGTACATTTTTCAAAGTACAGTCGTCGCCGAAAGTCACATAATTAAAGGGTATGTAGATATATCAAATTGATGAGTAGCTAATGTCATAATAAAAGCAATTGCTGTCATCGTTTTCATGATGAACGACATGAGACCACTCGTCATTAAGACATATCAGGTTACAAATTCCTTAGTCAATGTTTAAGTACGTCATCGGGAAAATATACGAATTAATATGTTAAGACTATATAGCCAAGCCTATTCTTAAAATTCTTATTAGTACGAGAAATAATAATCATGTCGATTCATTGCTTGTTAAATTCTGTCGTTGCATAAAAATAGTTTTTAGGTATTATTAACCTGTATGTTAAAAATCAAGCTTATATTTTCTATAATTTCTATACAATTCTTAGTAATTAAGATACACCGCAATAATTACACTTTTAATCGTCAACATCAGACAGTAGAGGTCCATTGATGGCCATAGACATCTCCAATAAAGAAAGGCATCCGCTCATAACCGCTGTGAGCTACTGGAATAGTACCTCCCACGGGACCAGGTGTCATAAGAGGCGACTGAGGTGAGAGAATTAACCAATTGCCATCAAGCTTGCCTAGCGCAGCAATTACTTGCAAAATTCATCCTTTGTTGGAGAGGCCTATGTCCGGCAGTGGACTTTCAATGGCTGGATGAACCGCTACAGCGGAAACGCATGATGGTAACCTACCAGCGAAATTTCCGATAAAGATATCCCTACCCCCTATACCCCCACTATTATTTTAGAGCAACGCTTTAACTGATCGATATGCCACTACCTGTTGTTTCTGATACATCAGTTTTCTTTAAGCCTGCGTGGTCATAGAAGGATTTGCTATTTTCCTTTGCATCTTATGGCGGTGAAGTTTGAGTATTACAGTAATTATTATTGGTAAATTTAATAGTTCAAGTTCAAGAATGTAAAAATAATTGATTAGTAACAACTAATAACAGCTTTTATTAGCAGTGTTGCCACATCAAAAAAGTGTAGTATAGTAGTAATTAACAATCCATTATTGGGCATAAGGTTTCCTAAGAAAAGGATATTTTTGCCGATAAATGCCACGCTAGGCAGTCGCGATGGCAATTGCAGAACTTTGCAATGGGGATACCGTTGCCTATCCCCACCCTGTTATATTTGAGCTGCCTTTTTTGACGGATATACCGCCATTTGTTAGTACCGCGTTATGACACCTGATACAGATTGAAGCATTATTCTACTTCACCGGTACCTCAAGGGACCAGTACATAAATAGATTAATAAATATAGAAGAGGCATGGAAGGATCACAGTTAATAGACATCAATAGTTCCACTTACAAGTTGAAATTAAGCTAATAAGAAAGTTGATACATGTACAAACGTTTAACACTTCAGAGATCTCCTGATGTCAGATCAAGTCAATAGTTGGTAATTATTATAACACCGACACGTGTCTCATAATTATGTTTATAATAATCGCGAGTCTCGGACCCGATTGGATAATTGTGAGTAATTGCTCAGCATTACAGGTTATCGTTTACCTGCCTTAATTACGCTAATGGGAAAATCTAAGCAAAACGTTTTTTATTACATTTACGCGTTCACTAGTCTGAATATTTGTTGAAAAAAAAAATTAAGATGAATTCCCCGTTTCTATTTTACATTTATATTATCGATAATTTAAAAATATTATTTACTAGAAAAAATGTTGCTGCATGGGAATGATGCAGGTACTAGTCACGCTTAAAGACAAAGCCAAGTTGTTTTTTCTAAAAAAGTATTTACTTAAATATAATTCAGCACATGCTAAAAACTTTAATAATCAATATTTTTGTTCTGTTCTTAATTCAAAATCGCTAATATAAAATAAAGTATAAGAAGTAAATGTTAAATCACAAAAAAAAGATGGAAATAAACACAGATGACGTCACTACTGTAAGACGTGGCGCGTGCAAGTGAAATGGCGATAGATCTTATTCAAATCATTTACGATATTAAAATTCCGAAAACTAATTATGAATTCCATTAGATTATATCAATATATCACAAATAAAAATCTATTACATCTAGTTCAGTTCAAAAAGCAAAAATACAACTTTTATAAACTTTTACAAACGAAAAGGGCAGTCAGATTTCAAGCAAGTGACATATAAGTAAATTTGTGCCAATATAGTTTTTCTCTCTGTCATTCCGAGATAGTGAGAAAGAGAGGTAGTTACTATAAGCTTTGGTCTATTGAGCGTGTTTTGCAACCCAGTCATCCACCAAACATCCTTCAACAATTTACGATCTCTAAAATGATTTACAATTACGAGTCCAATGCTTATTTCAAAAGCAAATATTGATAGCCGGCTTGTGACACTAGCAGTACCGTGATTTACACATTTGGCCAACAATATTGGTACACCATTTAACAACAAATCATTAAATGATTGAGCGTGCGTGCACACTGGCGAGCAATTAACCGCGCATCGCAGCGTGTTTACAAGCGGCCAATGCACGCGAGTGTACTGCGCACTTTATGTTGTACATTCGACGTTTTTATGTTAAACATTCAATTATCGAGATTTATCTCTCATAATGGATTGTCACAACTATAGTTTTGTAGTTAAGTGCCTACGATAGAAAATAAATATAAGCATACTTACATATGAAGGGTGGTAGAGACATTGGTAGAGACATAGAGGTACTTTTTTTATTATTAGACCAAGTTAAGAAATAAGCATACGGCCCGCTTGATAATAAGCGTCATCGCAGCCTATAGGCACTTGTAATATCACTAGGATATCACTAGCGCGTTGCCACCATTGTGACATGAAGATATTACCAATACCACATTGCCCAGTTATTTGATGGGAGAAGTAGGAGAGATTGAGATATCATCGCAGGTGACCTTTGTATAAGATCTACCACACTTAACTTAGTACCTTCAGTTCACAAGGTTAGCGACACGCCAGTGATATCTTTATGATGATACGAGTGTGGTCACATTTACCTTTAAGTAGACGGTGATTTTACCTGCTGACATAATTCAAAAAAAAATAAATTTTAAAGTTCACACACATATCTTTAGAAAAACTGAATAATATTTGATATTTATTAATCTGTATTGGGTTTCTAAGTATCAGGACCAGGTTTGTCAACCGGGATAAGGAAGTTTGTACCAAATGTTTTTTTTAATCAATTAAAACTAGTTCCATGTTTTTAAGATTATTTTCTAAATTTAATTACATTAATCTATATGCAACTTGCTGTAAACTGGAAATAAAAAGCGTTTTTATTTATTTATAATGCTATTCTTTTATAATAAATAAAAAATAATAAACATATCTGGCTGTTTGAGCTTTAAAAATAAATACAAGACTACTTAATATACGTTTGTATACTATTTAGTATACCTAAGAATAAAACTAAGTTTAATCAAAAATGTATGTAAATTTCTACCAATAAAAGCACATTAGCAAAACATAAATTCTCAAACGCGGAGTCATTTATTTTTCTAATTTATATAAATCGATGTAATCGGCGTACAGTCATAAATTTTATTGTATTCAACATAGAAAATTAATGAATTACATTATAAGAAATCGTATATCCACAAACATATTCAATACGACGGTGCGATTCAAGACGGCCGCAATCTATCGACGGGACCATTAAATAAATTCATTCGTGTTTCACTCACGTATATTGTTTACATAAATTATTGGCGAAACTGATAGCCCCCTAATTATAATCAAACACATTTTTAACGATACCATCGACAAAATTATGAAATTAATTATTACCGTCAAACTTCTTCTGGCGGTATTTAATATTTATGAATTGAGTATTTATGATCAGTTTTATTGGTCCCAAGTGTTTGTGACTTTTATCTTAGTCTGACCTCGTTTTAAAATGGCAACCTCTTGATACTTTTATTGGTTTTACTACGTTTAAGCTTGAGTTAACTGTTCACCGGATCTAATTGGCCATTTTGCCGTAAGGTATCGGCAGAGTAGAATAGTACCTCCTTGTGTTGCAAGAGGCGACTATGGTACCAGAACCAACAGATGGCGGTATATCCGTCCGAGACAGTGTAGCTCAAATGCTTAGGGCGGGGATGGGCAGCAGCATGCCCGTCATGAATAATACATTCTTGCGATTACCAACACCATCTGTCGGTTTTACCAACACCACCTGATATAACGCCATCTGTTGGTTCTAGTACCCCAGTCACCTCTTACGTCACCTGGTACAGGGGGAGGTACTATTCTACTCTGCAGGTATCACCCAGCTAAGTGAGATGAATTCGAATGGAAACAAACTTTTGTATAAAGTCTAGCTAGCTATAGGGCTCGGAGGTATAAAAAAATCTCTAGTCATATAAGATCATAGGAAAAAATTTAGCGAGTCATAGTTTTTAAATCGAAAATAGCTGTAGCAGTCATTTGTTTAGTACGCTTGCAGTATATCATCCCGAGGCTTATACCTCGTAAGTCACAGATCTAATCGCGGTTTCCTGGATTGCCACAGAATAAGCATTGTATGCAAACGACACGATAACGATCTAAGAGATGCCTACGATGTCGACGATGAAAATTTCAATTTATTTTTTTGTTCATTAATGTTTTATTCGTATTGGTACATGTACAATACAGATTTTCAGCAAAGCTTAAAATATAATTGGGTTTACCGGAAGCCGTAAATATTATATTCAACATGTTTCACCATCGTGTTCTTATTTCAGTAAATTTACCCAATTTATTAGTGAATTATACCTTTTACAGTATTGGACACATTCCGATTGAAAGGAGAGACCATATCATCAGAGCTCTAACTTTTTGATGTGAAGATACTAACACTATTTCTTCGTATATTCTGACACAAACATCTACTTCTTCCTTCAAATTTGTACAGAGTAATGCAAATCCATTAGGTCAAATCAACATTTAGCAGTATAGAGAAGAATACACCCGCACAGACGTTCATGAGTACAAAGGCTATGAGCTAAATCTGGACGCTGCGATTGATACAAAGGAAAAACGTTTAACTTTTATCTATTTAAATAAAAAGTTTTATCTATATAAGTAAAGTAGCATAGTAACTTCCCCTGTTAGGTGATTAATGTACGGGAACCGAAGCGCTGACCATAACCAATATAATGGAGATAAGCTGCAGCTACCTGGTAACGAAGCTACGTACAGCGATTTCCATTACACCAGCTCATCGGGACAATTAGGAATAACATTCGGAGGGATATGTCTCTCAGTGAACTTTCTACGGCCGGTATGATAAAATAAAAATACATAGTCATTATACATATAATATACAGGCGTCACACGAGAACAAAATTGGATTTTTTTTTTCTGTCGGGGTAAAGTTGGACCAGGATCGAGTAATATAATATATTAAAAAATATATATGATTGCTTGTTTATATGGTCGTAGGTAGTTTGAGTTTGAGAAGGAAGTTGGGTTGGGCCACTAGTAATTTTATAATCTTTGCCCCCGTCCAGCACGGTATTAAGCTGTCACAACATGCGCCCGCGCAGCTCGCACCGGCTTACGCGCCAAGATGAGTAACATCTCCAATATAAATACGAATATCCGGCTGTCATTATGTTTGTAATGCGTTGTGGTTTCTGAACGCGTGAATTATGAGAAGCTTAACATGACTGAATTAAATTATTAATATATATATATATAGTCTGTGATTAAATATGTTTATTGTTAAAAAAATTTGATTGTGTTATTTATTTATTTGCTTCACCAACGATAAAGTGCGTGATGTTGAACTGGTCTTAAAACTACTTTTTTTTTACATGCAACAAACTCTTCTTTAAACTCCACATTGTCATACAATCAACAAAAAAGAGTGAAAGTATATAATGAAATAACTACAACGTAACATTTCAATGCAACGTAACATTTCAAGTTGAGTAAACTTATAATCTAATGATAATAATATTTATTCGATAATGCAGACATAATCAATACAATTGTATATAAAATACAATCATGTAAGAAGTGATTGTCGGCAGCTGTGTTAGTTTTAAACTGTTTTACAGTTGCCTTAGTCTTCCATCGTGTTCAATATATAAATATATATACTATCTCGCATAAATTTAAAATAAAAAACTCCGGTTATCACAATCACTGCGTGCATGTAAAAGAAAAGATATGTCTTAACGCGCATAATATCTTCAGTTTGCTCATAATTTTAAAATGATATCCAGCTTCTGAGTTTTTCCTTGCATTTATAAAATAGTAATATGAATGTCAAATAGAAAATTTTCCGTTATATAAAAAAAATATTCTTGATAATACAGAAAATTGGGAAGGCCTAGAGCAGTGGAAATTTTACGGATACTGTGGTGATAATGAATATAAAAAAAAGAAATCACTCGGAAGTTTCTCGAAATACGACACCACTATTTCTAATACATTATGTCGATTAGTGCTTCTCTATTTAAATTTGAAGATACAATTTCACATTTATATTTAAAACATATTTTACCACAAATTCTCTATTATACAGAAACAGGACATCGCATGTTAATGTTATTTTATTATTATTGTATATTACCAGTAAATAATTATAATACATAACTAAAAAATAAAAATTACTTATTATAACTTTTCCATAACAACACTCATACATTAGATCAGACCGAATATTAAGTCATTAATTTATAATAAAACACCCGATTTCGCATAAAATATAAAACATATGCAGAGATAAATAGTTTCTAGCTAGATTTAAAAATAAACACCAGGGTGAATTCAAAAAATATTAACTTCTGAATTAAATTCGTTCAATTTATTAAAACGAAAAGAATTGGCCAGTTTAGATGTAAAAAGTAAAACACTGCCTATCTCTGTTTCATTCAGGGAGAGATAGATAGCAGCATCCCTGTCCAAGGATCAAAATGATAATGTAATGGCATTTGATGGTGTTTTGTATGTTGATAATCTGACACTAATATGCAATGCATCCAAAATGGCGATGGCTACTATCATATCATTACGTAAATTAGCAATGTAAAATGTTAGAATATAAACACTATAGTTGATTGTACCGCGAGTTAGTGTTAATTACTTATTAAATAAATTTGAAACTAATTATGGTCTAACGACTTTAACAGCAATATTTTAGTACTTTTTATTTCTGAATCGGTTTGTTTAGATACATCGATTTTAAGATACCTGGTACAGGAGGAGATATTATTTTATTCTGTTGGTAATACTAATAAGGTTGAAAGTAGGCACAATATCCTGATAACTGAAAGACGAAAGAAAAAAGCCGTGTGGTACCGGAAGAGTAGAATAGTACCTCCCTCTGTATCAGGTGTCGTAAGAGGCGACTAAGGTACCAGAACCGACAGAAGGCGGTCTGTCTATTTAAAACAGTGTAGCTCACATATATCACACAGCGTAAATACACAGGGCAGCATCCTCTTCGCGAGCTGCGCGCTGCAATTGCCGACACGCTTACCCAGCGCCCAACGATCACCGTACTAGAGATCATAGAGGAGTCAATGCCTTATGTCACACAGTCTGCATCATTTGCATTATGACCACGTTTGCGCTATGAAACTCTGCACTAATAACCAACGACCACCGTACTAGACCATAGAGTTGAACTCAATAATTACACGTCATAAAAACACAGCCAACGACACGTCGGCTCACTACGTGATAGACGCACTTCAGTAGTAACAGCATCCATTCAAATTAGCCATAACCACGCACTGTGGGCACTAAGTGGCTTAAAATGCCGCTCTAAACTGCGCACGGATAGTAAATTGGCACATTCCAACCGCGCCGCGATAATTAAACAACTTAATTTGCACACATTTTAGTGCCCGCTCGTATTTTCGACGGAGCGGTCGCTTAATTGCAAATGAATTATGAATATTTACCGATGTCATTTCGATGTCAAAAGATGGTTTGGTGCAGTGTTTAAGAAGTGGCGGTTTGATTAAGTTTTCTCGTGCATACAGATTAAATTAAATTTGTCTGCAAAAGATGAATTAGAGTTAAAATTGTATTATTTGTGACACATATTTCATTGAAAAAATCAATGTAAATTAATAATAATAAATTATCACAACATCTCATACATTTACCTGATTTTGTGATAAGTCACATAATGCACTTGTGTTTAATATAATATATATATATTTAACACCCAGACACAGAGCAAACATATATATTTGTCCTGGGTGAGGATAGAAACTACGGCCTTTAACGATATATGATAATATATATATAAAAGATGGCCTTATGGCATTGCGATTTTTTACAGACAACCTTAGGAAGGATGGTGTGCATAAAATGAGGCAGTAAAAGGTGCTTTTATGTAACTTAACTAAAATAAATAAACAAAATTATTATATATTATATATAAGAAAAGATTTTCATGTTAAGCTGGTTTATGATAGCTATTATTCAAGAGTTTAGAAAGATTAAGGTATAGCACATGAGAAAGAAAATTTGAATAGTTATTGATTATGACTATCAAATCAAATTAAAATATATTCTATTCTTATAGACAAAAATAAATAGAACAATTTTAATTCAGAAATATGAAATTCTAAAATGTAATATATTCATAATACTGATGACCCTGATGACCCGACGGAATTATCAGAGAAAATTTAAATTAGGCCTACTATATATTAATTAGTCTGTCGGCACCAGACGGGTCTCAAAACTAAGTTAAACGCATGTTAATTACACGAGCCACCAGAAAGGAACCTACAAGAATAACTGGTGGTGGTAAAGGTTCTATCAATGCGAAATAGTTAGTGGTAACGTACATTATATTTGTTTTCTTAAGGGTGCAATATTAAATGTTTTAGATATATATTATATATTTTTTATAGATCCTACTATATGCTAGAAAAACATCAAAGAATATTTCTCGAGTTTGTATAGAGAATTCGCTTAATAGAAAAGTGAAGAACGTCAAACCAATTATATCAGATAGTGAGACAAAGTTAGTGGCAGATAGTCATCCAGAGCCTAAATAAGTTTATTGTAAAATATGTTCGCTCACAGCTTGCAACTTGCGGGTCGCCCGACACCGCAACAGTTGTTCGGCTCACCTCGATCTGTCACTGTTGAAACGCAGCGTGTCCAATATTTATCGATTCCGCGTCCAATCGCATTGTAAACGTCAATTAGCACGCCGATGTATGTATTTATTTATTATGACGCCGATTTACTGCCGCCTGCTGTCGGACGCGTTGTAAATTACGCCGGGTTTAAGCTACGGATTAATGATCCGTGCTTAGAATTTCGGTATAAAACTATACATACTAACTTTAATCAACGAAATTAAATTACCCGAATAAATGTTGCTTCGCTCGAAACTTCGTTAAGTACTTCATTTAGGAAGTACTTAACGAAGTTTCGAGTTTTTATTAGACTAGAATACAGACAAATAAACATACAGTCCGCGTCACTTCATCATATAGATGCTCCTAATATCACTCACTCTAGTGCCAACCCTGTGACTTGAAGATATTATGTCATATTACCCAGTAATTTCACTGCCTATCTCACCCTTTATCACTCTCTCAAACTGGAACATAGCAATGCATACTGCTATTTGTCATTAGATGTAGGTGAAACTAAGTTAACAATACTAATGGCCTTTTGTATGAGGTCTACCTCATATAACCTTAAAACCAATATACCAGTAAAATCTCAGTTTCCTTCATTATTATCATCATTATAGCCGTGGAACGTTCATTCATAGACTTGAATCCAAGAAATAGGAAGTTTTGCCCTTAATTGCCGCGCTGGGCAGGCATGCTGGTAATAATCTAACGCTATCTAGGTAGCTCCTAGGAACTGTAACCTAATTTAGAATTTATATTCGTTATTTTAAGTACTTTATGTTGGTACTCTGCAATGCTAAACTTTCTCATGGGATTTCTAATCTTCCGATACACAACATGATTATATGAGAACGAAGCCGCGGGTAGCAAATAGCTTTATGCAAAAAGATTCCATTCCAGAACGATGTAATAAATTGTATTAGAATCCATTAATTCTATGCGATCAAGGCGACGAGTTTATTGCCACAGAAATCGTTATAAAATAATAAAAGTGAAATCAATATCGTAAATCAAAATGAGAACATAATAATTGTATTATGCAAAATAAATAGGAAGGTGATATTATAAATAAAAGAATAGAGGGCAGCACTATAAATCGTTGCGAAGTTTGTATTTAATTAAATATCACATTTGTATTAATTATCATAAATTATTTCTTGATGTTTCCTGCTTGTTTATAAATCTGAGGGATGTTTTGCATTCTAGACAACAGAGGGCAGTTGTAGCTTTTATAATCATTTTATTTAGGTCTTAATTTGCATTATGGCATTTTTTATTTTTATTTAATCTTTTTAATGGGTTTTAATATTTTTTCTTAAAATTGGAATACATGCAATTCTATTTAAGAAGAAAGTTAGAACAAACTATTTGTTTAGAATCCTGAAAGACATTCGACAATAAACCAATGCTTCGTCTCAGTGTGCGAGACTCAACCAGTAACACCTTTTGATTAGATAAGAAATATTTAGATCCGTTCAAGTTGCCGATTTGAAAGCTCCTATCATACATCTCTTTAAATAAAGATATATTTGACGTTGACGTTAAAATTTAACGTGTCTTGATGTTGTCAAGTACATTAATTTGTGATAATTCGGCAGTGGTACTGAAAAGCGCAATGTGGGACGATCCTCGCCAGATGGACGGGTGACATGGTGAAGGTCACAAGGTACAGGTTCAGAGATACGTTGGTTCCAGGCGGCACAAAACCAGCTGTGGGCGTCTGTGGGCTGATATGATGAGTTTGACACGTAATTAATCTAGGCACGTTTTTGGTAGGCTTTTATTCATCATATCAACCATTGGAAGTCCACTGCTGGACATAGGCCTCCCCAAGAAAGAGGAAATTTTCCCTTAATTGCAGCGCTGGGTAAACGTGTTGGCAATCGCAGAGCGCTGCTTTCACGATAGTGAATTATACTGTTTCGGATGGGTATACCGCCATCTGTCGGTTCTGGTACTTCAGTCACCTCTTACAACCCTGCCGGTATCCCCCCCCCCCACGGCTTTTATTACTGATATAATTTGAATAATTTTATCGTATTTTATTATTATTGTTGTGTAAATCAAATGCAACCAACTCAAACCGTATCTAAAACAAGGTTGAGCAATCACATATTTCGCAACATGACACCTACAAATATGGCTGGGATGTAAAACTCCAATAAATACCTTATTTGATTACGTAGCTGTTACCGGCTAATCTGGTGCTGGTAATTGCCACAAAAACCGCCAAGAGTCGCCGCAAAAGTACAGATGTAATAAAATGTTCACGCAACATCGTTACTCGTGCACTGACGGTAAGAACCAGTAAGTGGCAACATTAAGGCGGTGTTTGTCCGTAATGTAATTCGAAATATGCTGTTGCGTTTAGCTTGATAACAGATATAGATGAAATTATTACGAGGGCATTACACTTGGTATACAATATTTGTGTTATTAATGACGGAAGTTTGACTGTTCACTTGCTTTCTGCCCTGATATAGTAGTATTGTATTTTCCTTGTACAAGGTGTCGTAAAGAGTGATAGATGGTGGTATATCCACTTAAGAAAGCATGGTTCAAGATGGGTAGCAACACTTCTGTAGTGAAGTTATGCTCAGTAATTGCACCACGCCCGACCAGCAGTAGTCCGGCTTTGATGATGTTGTTTGTTTGTTTCTAGGCTTCACATGTTGCATTCCAAATTCCGCTTGGCTCTATTCTATGTATATTGTATCTCTTCTCCTTTTCACCCAAGTAATGTTAATAAATAAAGAAAATTGGAAAACTTACATTTCTGACGCAACAAAGATAGTCTTTGTTGCGTCAGAAATGTGGGGTACTAACAAAATAGTCTTAGGTGTCGTATGAGGCGATTAAGGTACCAAAACTGGTATAAGGTACCATCCGTAACAGCATAACTTAAATGCAAGAGAGGCAGAATAGCCTCGAAAGACGGGGCAAAAAGTTCTTTATTTGGTGAAACCATAGGAAAACATAAATGACTTATCATCAGTTTAGTTACAACGATTACTAATAATAATCTAAAATAATCTGTTACTATCATCATAATTATAACAGCCATTGGATGTTCACAGCTAGACATACGCCTCCCCAAGAAAGGGGAAATTTTGTCCATATTTGCCGCTCTGGGCAAGCGTCTTGGCAATCGCAGAGCGTAGCTTTTGCGACGGGTGTGCTGCAGCCTATTCCCGTATACCCTATGCATTTGAATTCCTATCGGATGGATATATCGCTATCTGTCGGTTCTGGTACCTTAGTCGCCTCTTACGACACTTGGTATAGAGGGAGGTAGTATTCTACTCTGTCGGTACCTTACGGCAACATCGACTCTATTACGGTAAAGAATTACTAAATATTATAATCAATTTTCTTTGAATTGTTAAGTTGGGAAAAAGCATACGGTCCGCGTGATAGTAAGTGTTACCGAAGATAGCACTCGTGTCATTGCCAAGATGTAGCGCGTCGCCATATTTGTTTCTTGAAAATATTTTGTAACATAACCCAGTAATATCACTGGCAGTATATAAGCCAGTACATAGCGACACGAACAATGCTGTTTGCCGGTAGAAATTGAAAAGTTTCCAAGTACTTACAGCGTAGAAAGTGCGTTCCACGCATCCCATTCACGCGTCCATCGGCTCGTCACGACCGCGACATGTCGTTTAACGTGAGGAACTATTAACAGATACGTTACATGCATTTATAATAAAGTAACTTTCTTCAGAAATTGTGTTACTCGCTTTTTGTAAAACGTGTGGCTATGTTAGTACAAGTTAATTTGTATTGCAGTGATAAATCGTTCGTGGATTTTACTGCATTGACTTATTTGTGGAGAAGAAAGTATGCCTGTATCAACCGCTAATTAATAAACATATAAATAACTAAATTGATTGCGGAGATTAAATGTGATACGAGTGAAATCGTTATTGAATCTACACCGGAACAGCATGTATGGTGTGTTGTTTTTTACTAATTCCTTTGTTGGTTCTTATCATGTCTTTTAAATATTTTCTTTGTGTCTTATGTTTGAGATATAAAAAATACATGTTATGCTATCTTTTTATCTGTTTGTGTATGTTATATAAAATATTGTGCTATTACTATCCTAAGGCGGTATCAACGGAATAAAATAGTACCTATCTCTGTACAATGTGTCGTAAAAGCCAACTGAGGTACCGGAACCGATAGATGGCGATATATCCATCTCAAACAGTGTAGATTAAATGCACAGGGTAGGGATGGGCAGTAGCGTCACTGTCGCGAAATACGTTTGCCCAGCGCGGCAATTATAGGCAAATTTCCTCTTTCTTGAGGCTTATGTTCAGAAGTGGACTTCCAATGGCTGATATGATGAATAAAAGCCTAAGCGTAGTTTAAATAGTACAGGGTGAGGATGGGCAGTAGCATCCTCTTCATGGAGTTGCGCTCAGTGATTGCCACCACGCCTGTTCTTAGTGGCAATTAAGGGCAATTTCCCCTTTCTTGCGGAGGCCTATGTCCAGCAGTGGACTTCCAATGGCTGTAATGAAGATGATGATGATCACTGTTCTAAAGTCAACGGGATCGGTGGAGTGGAATAGTACCTATCTCTCTACAAGGTGACGTAAAAGACAGCGGTATATCTATCTGAAAAAGCGTAGCTTAAAACTTTATGGCAGGGCTATATGAGGCTAAGTGTTGCATGTCATCATTATTACAACAGCCATTCAAAGCTCACTGCTGGACTTCAGTCTTCCCAAGAAAAGGGGAATATTACCCATTGGTGCGCTGGGCAAGCGTGTTGGTAATCGCAGAGTGCAGCTTTCGCGATGAGGATGCCGCTGCCCATCCCCGCCTTGGGCATTTGAGCTGTACTGTTTTGGATGGATACACCGCCAGATGTCGGTTCTATTACTTTAGTCGCCTTTTACGATACCTGGTACAGAGGGAAGTACTATTCTACTCCGCCGGTACCCCACTTGTAATCGCAATAATTTTTCATAATAAATATATGTATATAGTTAGACAACGTCCCTTCGGTTAGCTAGTTTATGATATGTACAGAAAATATTATAAAGGTTATTTTCATACCAAAAATAATGTGTGCTATAGATTAATTATTAAAAAAAACCTCAGTTTTTAAATAAGTTTTGGACGTACATTGTCACAAATTGTAAAAAGTAATGAGTTGAGAATTGAACCTTCCGAGTAATCGCGAACATTTCACCAATAACCCAACGAGGCCGCCGACGATAAAAACACGGACAAGCTTAAATATTTACGACAGTAAAATTGCAGTATTTTTTATCACACACTAAAGATTAAATTATATCAATTAATGTAAATGACATTACCGTCGACTGCCGTATTCACCAAATAAGTGGAAATTAATACCTTAAAATATATTTAAAGGCAAAACATGTTCCGAGTCGATCGCCTTCTCGATTCTATTACGATATAATAAAACTTCAATTTAATCGTTGTAGATCGCGAGTGCCAATTTTATATCGGCATTCGGAAAGTCTTGTCAAGGGTCAGTTCCGTCTACCGCTAATAAATATGATATAAAGATTTTCTAAATATACTCATTTATGTTATAATTTTTAACGTTATAAGACAAGACTTTAAATTTGCTAGAATAGTTTTATTTATACCATGACTGGCAGTGCCCTTAAGTTGTAGAACTTTCAGACTAACTCTGCACTCCTATTTATCGCTCTTAAGAGATGATTTTTAAAAAATGTGTAAAAAGTTATGTGTCTCATCAAAACTCTTAATGAAGAACCTTAATTTAATTCGAATAACTTCAAAAACAGCAAAGTCACATGCTAGCTTTGTACCCCCGATAGAACCCTTTAGGGGGTGAATTTTCAAATGCCACTTGACTATACAAAAAGAATAACTCTGTTCAACATTTCAAGGTTCAAAACCTTTGATATGTCAGTCAGTCGGATTCTCCTTTTATATATATATAGATTTATATTCGATACATTATGCCTACCTACCTGCTTCAAAATTTGAATTATATCAATCGATAGATACAGGATCAAAAATATTAAGAGTAAAGTTAAGTAATGGGTATGTTTTCGCAAGAAAGTACCTGACTATATTCATAACACCGACTAACAAAATTTTCTCCAAGCTTTTTTATAAATAAATTTGTTAATAAGCTGTGGCATAATCAATGAGGAATTTATATTTAATCTTGATAAATTTAAATATCGTCGCTCCGAGAATAGTGTCTGAATATGTTAATGCCTTCATTATGTATGCCAAATTAAAATTATAATGTTGTCTTCTATAATGGGTAAACCAAATGTAGTACCCAAAGTAAGTACATAATCTATTACCTCATATTAAAGATCTTACTCTCCGTTGGAAAACATCTT
Organism: Heortia vitessoides; assembly: GCA_020976665.1. Lineage (NCBI taxonomy): Eukaryota > Metazoa > Arthropoda > Insecta > Lepidoptera > Crambidae > Heortia > Heortia vitessoides. Next base: position 18,391,444 of record JACJUM010002878.1, read on the forward strand.
AATATCTCTCATACACCGTATTTTCAGTGCGTCATTCAAACATGTTGTTTTAAATTTTTATTTATATATCAAAGTCAGCAAACAAGCAAACGGTTCGCCTATGGGAAACGTGACCGTAGCCTATAAGCACTCGTGTGACAACGATATCACTAGCGTGTCGCCAACCTTGTGAACTGAAGATACCATGACACATTTACCTAGTAATTTAACTGCCTCTCTCACCTTCCAAACCGAAACACAGAAATACGAACCCTGCTATGTGGCGATAGAAATAGTTGAAAGTTAGGCACCAATGCAGACAATCTTTATAAGAAGTCCTTAGACCTTTAGTTTATTTTTTATTTTATATAGTGATCAATAAATATACATTGTTATTTTAATTTTGGTCTGTGTATATTTAATTAATCAAGTAATAAAAAAATATGCATCTTGTAAACGCATCTTTAATAAACCAGTGAGTCTTGCAGTCATTGCTCGTATGAAACAAAAATGTAAATTGGTCTTAGAACAATACACTGTACTCTCCAGTGAGAATAGGCGTAATATAACCTCTTTATATTCCTAACAAACAACGGCCGTTCATGCCGAGGTCTATACTTTAAAGGCGCCCTCGAGTAATCGCCTCGCCTCCTTACCCCAGTGACGGTACAACTGCCGTCAGATTTAGACAGCATTAGGTTCGTAAAAAAATATCTTTATCCAATGATAAAATCCAAGATGGCGTTTGGGTACAAACCGCCATTGGCTCTTAAGTAAGTTTAAGCGTGTTTTAACCCTCGCACAGCCTTTACGATTATTGCCCGAACGTAAAAGTTAACCCGGTGATTGGTGTATGATAATTTTCGTGAAAGTAATCGTGGTATAAATGACCCATATCCAAAACCATAATGACCTTTAATGTTTTTAATATATGAGTTTGGCTTATTCATGTTATTTTACGACTCCAGTATTTTATTACTGCAATTTCGGACTTTATTCTCTGATTCACGTCGTATTGGAACATATCTTTTATACAGTGATTTTATTTATCGAGTTCGGAAACGTTCACTTCAATTTTATAACAGTTTCAAGGAATTGGTATAATATAGACACGTTTAATGTCAAATTTTTGTTTCTTTTATAGACAGTGGCGCCGCCGCTGCGATACATGTCGAAGCGAAGAACTAAATTTTGACATCAGAATATACGAGAATGACATAAGTTTGGTCGTTTAAATAAAAAATATAGATTGGATATTTTACATAACTCTACAATTTGGAAAGCTTTCCGTCCCGCCTGAAGCCTATGACAAGTTGATTTTTTTCTAGCAAATAAATTATCTCAAATATAAATCAGCATTTTTTAGGCATAAAACCTATAATGAATTAATTGTTTATTCTTTATTGATTGCCTCAAACTTGTAAAAAAATGTCATTTGAGTATTTGTAATTCGGTAATAACCTAATATATTGAAGAAATTGCGCTGTTGTACATCGGTAGAACTGTCCTCCGGAAACCAGACAAATTCTGGTGATTGTCATAAAAAACTTGGGTTGTATGATTTGCTATAAATAAAAATGTACAGAACGACTAAAAGTTTATCTAAATATGTATTATTGGCTATCGGCGATGTATGTTAAAAGTATTTATTGTTGAAGAATTGCGACAAAATAATGTTTCCTCCAGAAATGGATTTAAAATATTCAAGGAAACCAAGTGTATAAAAAACACATTTATGAGAGCATCGCAAAGACAAACTTCAAGTGATTTGTCTCGTGTCTAGACAGAAAATTATACGTAAGCCTATAAGTAATAAATTTGGAGAGGTTTATTGATGTGCTGAAAAACATTATTATTTATGTATTCACTTGATATCCAACATGACTGTATTCGACTACAGGTCGATACAAAACTATGCACATTTTAAACAGGTCACAGGCAGACGCGTAAAATGCAATCTTTATTTTTATTAGCATAGAGAAAAAATTGCCAAGCAATAATTTATATAATGAAAAGTATATAAAAGGAACGAACTCCTAGTATCCAACTCTTATCAGCCGTAGAACAGTTCCAGCAAATCGGCTGGACAACTACCGGTCATCCATAAGAAAGTGGATAATTTGCCTATAATTACCGAGATGGGCAGCCATGGTAGTAATTGTAGTTTCACGATAAAAATGCAACAGCAGTTTCCTCGCTCTATAACAATTGAACTACATTGTTTAGAGTGGATTTACCGCCATCTGTCGGTTCCGCTACCTCTGACTATGTGTTACACAACTAAAAACGTTAAACATTTATACTTTAACATATAATTACATACGCGTATTATATCTATAATTGCAGTTCAGTATAAAAGATTTAAATAGAGAAATTACTGGGTATTGTAATATTACCAGCGTCTATATGTTGCAGTGACGCTTACTATCTATTACTCTATATATATATATATATATATATATATACGTGGACTGTATGCTTGTTTGTCGATCTGGTTTCATAAAAATAAAAAATAAAATATCCATAATTCATTTGTTTTTCGATTCTGAAGCGCTGGTCGCATTTGCGTTCAACATCAAACCGACCTTAAATATAAAAGAAAAATAGAATTGTTTTACTTCATTATAAAATCTAAGGTAATATTATGTTCGGCCATAGCTCAATTGGCAGCGCACACAATAACATGTTCAAGTCCCATTAAATTTGAATTAACTATTCGAACATCAATACCAACGCGATGTCCTAACCTAACACATTTGGATATACCTTACTCAATTCCTGTTAACATCAAGTAACAAATAATGGTAAACAAAGTAATTGATTTACATATCTTAGCCGGCCATCTTGATTTTACGTTCTACCTCGGCCATAAATAACACGTTTATCGCTTTATTTTGTTGCTCATTAAGGCCTTATATTAGAATTATGCGATATTAATTTTAGAAATCGTACAATAAAATTTATGTTTCGTGTCGGTGCGGATTGTTTCAAGCATTTTGCATAAAGATTAGTGTATAATATTCGATTGATGTTAAATTTTATAAACATGGTCTTGTGAAGTAACATTTGCCATTTCATATTAATATTTCTTGGTTATAAAGTAGGGACATTTTTGCATTCAACATAAAGTTCATGAAAGGCAGAGGTATTACAAATATACTACTTAAATATATATATTTAACACCCAGACACAGGACAAATAGAAATATCATCGTATAAAAAGTTGTTATGTTGGGTGGGGATTGAACACACAACGCTTGGCGCCCAAGATAGGATCACTGCCATTTGCGCCACCGGGCCAGTCATTTAAATTAAGCTCAATCAATATTTCTAATGCTTCACAGCCGTATATTGGTTCAGATGCAAGACGTCATTAAAATTATTTACAACGAGTTGTGCCCGCGACTTCGTCCGTGTGCAGTAGTTTCTCTGGGTACCATACCTTTTTAATTGAACTTATATAAACTTTGAATGTTATATTTATTTATATATACAAATCAATGGCCTTAATAATAAGTATTTAGAGGTAAAAGCTTAAACTTTTACTCTAAATAGCGATACTTCCATACAACTTGTCATCCCCTCTTTTGACCACTTTAACTCTTATGTAGTTTACGTCCTTTCTAAGGCTTTAGACTATCTGTGTACCATATTTCATTTAAATCGGTTCAGTAGTTTAGGCGTGATTGCGAAATAGACAGACAGTCAGAGTTACTTATTGATTTATAATCTTAGTAAGGAAATAATTTCGTAGGTTTACTAAACAATAGTCACACTATGAGTCGTGGTGGCCATTTAAGGCCATTGCGTTGTAATGTTCCTGTCCGTTCCGATATCTGAGTCGTGGCGCTGGATGTGTGAGAGATATTGTGAGCAGTGTTTTCTATATATGTCATTCTCACTACATTTATACATATATATATAAACTAAATAAAATAAAGTTGTGTATAATTTGTACATTTATTTAATTGTCTTTGTTTCTTTAATGTTAAATATGTTCTCTCTTTTAATTGTTCATCAGGATGGCGTCACTATTGGGTTTTCTGGGAAGACCAGCGCTGCAGTGGCATCCTACATGATAGCGCTATAGGCAGGCACCTAATTGACGGCCAACTTCTCATCTCAGTCTAGTTTCGCATTCATCAATTTTATGTTTTTATTTTATGCGGTCTATAAATATTATCTTTGTTTTCTTCTTTAAATGTATAATCAGATAATAATTAAATAAAACACCTTTAAGGTTTTATAAATGAAAAATGATATTTTTCTTATTATAGTAAAAATTTCCTAGAAAACATTTAACTTGTCAAAGGCTTAAGGCTGGACTCAAACCTGCATCTGACCTTTGCTGGAGGACTATAGTACCATTAACCTATTAATATCTTAGGTAACACATCGAATTAACACATAAAACATACCATAGCAAATTGGTGGTAGTATTGGTAAAGTACATACATATTTGTACAATAAGAGACTACCTATATTAAAAATATAATTATAGTTAAGTACCGTAGTTGTAAATAGGGAGTAAAAGTGGCAATAAATGTTCCTGTTCCATTTTATTTTGTATAAAAACTGATCACATCTAAACTATATAAGATAAGGGAATCCAATTCAACGAATACAGATTATTTAAATTTCCTTTGTAAATATCTGTCCGCGAGTAACAAATGTGTAATTGTAAAAGTAAATGTATAATATGAACTAAAACATTATATTAACGATATCTAACATAATTATATTTTTAAGAGCATACTATGAAAAGTGTAAGTCATGGTCTGATTAATTTTATCGCCACATTTAAAAAGTTGTCTAGGTCAGCCGTTCTCAAACTTTAAAAATATTTACCACTAGCAGTGCGCTCAGTTTCACCCGTGTTAAGTCGTAGAACAAACCTAGCGTACGCTGTTATTATAGTCTATAGCCTGATGATTGGACTATCCAATACTAAGAGAAGTTTTAGAGATAAGCGTGGTTAAACAAAAAAATAAACAGTATAGATTAAACAAACACCATTTACAATCTCACTTAAACTACTCATAAGAAAATACACAGCTATCTTAGCAGAAAGAAATATATTTAGCCTGTCGAAGAGTGCTGGTATTAACCTTTCGCCATTAATGTGTTTGAAAATAAAGTAGCGCCAAAGAAATTATTAATTACGTTAAATAATATTTACATTTGGCATTTACATGAGGTTTATCTCTTACAAAGGTCGTTTGCATTGGTACTCTCACCTATTTCTATCGCCAAATAGCAGTGTTCACATTACTGTGTTCCGGTTTGAAAGGTGAGAGAGGCAGTGAAATTACTGGGTAAATGTGACATAGTATCCTCAGTTTACAGGTTCGGCGACACGCTAGTGATATTCTTGTGATGACACTAGCCTGTATATATTGCAATCACGTTTATCATCAAACGGACCATATAAAATATTAAAATCATGTGGTTTTTTACACCGATTATCCAAACTACGTGATAGTAAGTTTCATTACAGCTTATAGACGCTCGTGCAAGGATATCACTAGCGTGCTGCCAACTTATATGACTTCAAGATATTATATCACATAACCCATTAACTTCAATGCCTCTCTCACTCTTCAATTCGAAACATAGCCGAACATCCGAACATTGCTGTTCGGTAAAAACAGGTAAGATTGTGAAGTACCAAACAGAACTTTGTGTTAAATCTGCTTCTAATAAAGGTAAATCTTTTGCACTTAGATGCATCATAGAAGTAGCTTAGAAGTGACAACCATTCAAGGTCATGTATATCGCAATAAAATAGGTGTTACATGTGCCGTGTGGTACCGGCAGAGTAGAATGGTACCTCCACTTGTACCAGGGATCGTAAAAGGCGACTAAGGTACCGGGACTGGCAGATGACGGTATATCTATCCGAAGCAGTGTAGCTTAAATTAACAGGGCGTAAATGGTCAGCAGGATTCCCTTCGCGAAGCAATGCTCTGTGATTGCCAACACGCTTGCCTAGAGAGGAAAATCTGGGCAAATACTAGCAGTAGAAGTTATACGGCTACTAAGATGAAAATGGTTAGCAAAAAATCTTGAACTACTCATATCTGTATTTTTTACAGTGAATTTTGAATCCAACTTCTTGCTCTTATAGATTAATATTGATTGCGAAGTTTTAGCAGATTTGGGTAGGTTGATCTGTTGCATGTATAAGCATTCATTGACATTTTGAATGTCAAAAGTCTTTATACAAGCGCATAGATGAGGATGAGGTAGGAGATTTTAATCTAAATTCAATTTTATTTTTAGTAATTTACATCGAAAATTTCTTAATATACCTATGTTTATCACTTTAATAGACTCTAAATTTAAATATAAACTCGGTCCGAACTTGTCTTATACGTCAAAGGTCTCGGGTTCTATCCTCACCCAGGGCAAATAGTTATATTTTTTCTGATATTATTTATATGTATATAAGTACTTTTATATATTTGTAATTGCTCAGTTATCTGAAATTCGTAACACGAGGGCTTTAAGTTACTTATTTTGGTGTCAGGACCTCATATGCGATATCATGTGAATTGTAAAAAAATAATTTTTCTCTCAAATTCAATTAAACTGTACACTTTAAAATGCAAAAATAGTGCCAATAGATTAAAATTGAATCCTAGACAAATATAAAACATTTGACGCGATTTCGGGGAACCCTGGAGACTCACTGTCTCTACCCTCTTTAAGAACCACTGGTCTAGAGACACGTATCACGATTTCACGAGGAGTTGCATCATTGTTAATATGATAGGTATCATAAACGTTATTTATGGCTGACTACCGTCACGCCCAACCTTTACGGAGGTGACGTCAGATTTCTAGAGAGTTTTATTGTACGAGGACTTTTATTGTTTTTTTATTCGTTCGTAAACTACTTACGATGTACGTAGTACGAGGTCTGTGATCGTTTTTTTTATAGTTTCGAAGTAAAACTCAATCTCCACTATGGTTATTGTTGAAAATTGTATATACTTTGTCCAATTATCATTATCATATCAGCCTTCACTGCTGGCTATGTCCAGCCTCCCCAAGGAAGGAGAAATTATGCACATAATTGCCGCGCTGAGCATGCGTGCTGGCAACCAAAGCATTTCAATATACCCTTGTGCTATGAGGTACCTCCCTCTTAACCAGATGTCGTAAGAAGCGTCTAAGATATCAGAACCGACAGATGGCGTTATATCCATCCGAAACAGTGTAGCTTAAATGCAGAGGGTGGGAATGAGCAGCAGCATCCTCGTCGTGAAAGCTGCGCTCTGCGTTTACCAACACGCTTACCCAGGGGACAGGGGCCTCTTAGGGAGACCTTTGTCCAGCAGTGGACTTCCAATGGCTGTTATGATGAAAGATTTAATGCTTCAGCATGATTTTTTAAGCATTCAGAACATTTTTATTGGCACCGTTCCACTTGCAACACTCGAGTTGACCCATTCCAATAAATTCAATTTAAATATTGCTAATTCATACAAAACATATCCGATGACACAAAACCTAGAGGATGAACGTATAATAAAATTCAACATAAAAATTTATTAAACTTCCCCGATTGCATCGTAAATGTCGGCCGGTCCATAAAGCCCGTGCGTGGGCAGCTCGTTGACGCTGAGCATTATTTATCACGACATATAATGAACGAATTAAAAATGTTTCTCATATGTTATTGAGGCTAAAATTATTAGCGATAACTGATCGTAATGAATTCTGCCACCTACTTACACGGATTTATGGGAGGGCCTTTATTGGTTGGTTTTAACGCTAAATTTTAAGGCTTTGTTAAATGGCCGGTTAATAGTTTTTGTTCTTATTGACGCGGCTCGGACGCGTTGACCGTCGACGGAATGTGCGAGTTAACATTAAAGTAAAGATTAAGTAGCGTGATAATTATAATGAAATCGCATTTAAGGTTTTTATGGGAGCATGACCAGGCTGTATACGACGCTGTAAAGAGCGGGATTTGTGTGAATAAATTCTAAGATATATATTTATGATGGTCGACACCGTGATCTGTGCGGTATTTCAATATTTTATTGGGCAGCCGTTTTTATTATATTTCATAAAAAAAATTAAGTGTAATATTTTGTAATGTCATAGCTTTCCAGTTAATTTAATATATATGTACAGTACCGAAGACGGGCAGACGATAGCGCAGATAGTAGTGATCTAATCTTATGTGTCAAGGGTTGTGGGTTTGATGTTCATACAGTACGAATATTTGTATGGTCATATTTGTATTTTTTCTGTGTCTGGGTGTTAAAATATGTGTGGAAGTAATATATTTGTGATTCTTCTGTTGCCTGATGTCTGTTGCACAAGTGTTTTTAGTGACTTTTCATTGAGTCAGGTCATTTGTATGAAACGTATGGATATAATGTGAGAATATTATATATTTCCGAGAGAACTAGGATTTGTTCATGCATTTGTGTACATAACTTTTTTCTTCTGCGATCTCTCTTTATCTTGCCTCATTCTCTGGGATTTTTGCGTTTGATTGATAGCTCTAATAAAGCTATATTTATGGAGTGAATGTCAGCAAGACTGGGTTAAGAAATTCGAGATTTCTTGGAGAAAACTTGGGTGGTTTTACCAATGATACCGATTTGAAAAGATAAGAAAAAAACAAATAAAAATCCTCTTCTGTATATTAATAAAATATTCAATAGATCCGTTACTCTATACAGGTGCATTAACTAGCAATGCCCCGCGGTTTCAACCGCGTTGAGTTGTAGAACTTTCATACTAACTTTGCACACCACTTATACTTCCTTAAGGAATGATTTTCGAAAAATGTATTACACGTGTTTCATGGCATTCAATGGAGAACCTTTAATAAATGTCATTTGAATAACTTTGAAAATGGCAAAGATTCATACTAACAACTCCTTTTAGGGATTGATCTAGAAAACCTTTTCTTAGTGCTATTCCACGTATAAAAGAAACCTCTGTGCATAATTTTAAATTTCTAACCCTTTTAGTTTAAGCACTGCGTTCATATGTCGGTCAATTAGTCAGCTTCTTTTATATTTACAGATATAAATTAATAAATTCCCATAACGTCTAATACATTGACCTGATTTCATTATAAGTCGCTGAAAGCACTTGTGTTACGTACATTAGACAACTGGGGAATCACAGATTTCCTACTTAAATACATATATGTAACACCCAGACACAGAAAAAACTTAAATATCATCATATAAATATTTATCCTGGGTAAGGATCGAAATCACGACCTTTGACAAGACAGGATCACAACCATCCGCGTAATCAGAACCGTCAAGATATACAGTTTTCAATAACATTTAGTCTCGCCAACAATTCGCCCTTCAGCAATCGTGAATGCGTCCACATAAATGATGTTGTATCGATTATGTCTGTCCGTTCATTCGTTATTCATGGATCGACATTGATCCATTGCATACAAGGTGAGCGTGAAATGGCCGACAAAAACGCACTTTTTAATCCGATCATTTGCTTTGCATATATAACCGTCAGGTATAGTGGTATTTGAATTTCAAAATAGGCTGCAACACGCGCAGATTTTGGTCAGTAAGCCATTAGATTTCAATAAATTATATGATTAGCTACCAGGCCGTGGCTGTCCGCGTGATACGTGAGCCAACGGTGACGTAGGGCCAGTTAAATTTCTCCTGGGTTCGATCCCCGCATATACAAATATGTTTGTTCTGTGAATGTGAATAAAATATTGGTGTTTTTTCTGTGCCTGGGTGTTAATTGTGTAATACACAATTAACGCCCAGGCCATCTGGCCCAGACGGGCCAGATTGTGCAGATGGTAGTCTTCCTATCTTGTGCAACTTCTTGTGTGACGAGGGTCAAATTTCGATCTCCAGCTAGGACAATCATTTATTTGATGAATATTTGATTGTTCTGTGTCTGGATGTTAAATATGTATTTAAGATTGTGATTTCTCTGCTGTCTGAGGTCACACACGCAAGTGCCTTAAGTGAATTATTTAGGAGTAATGTCAACGAGATACTGTGTGAATTTATTATTTTGTGTATAACAACTTCATACCGCATTTATTTCATAAGATTAAAACTATCGCATTTGATTTAAATAAAACAGATTTCCTGATTAAGCAAATCAATCGTGTAATCACAACAAACCGACACAAAACAGACACAGTTGCTCATTTATAATATAATAACGTATTGACGAAGCTTCTTAGATTTCTATAAACACATTTCCAAGGCCTTATTTTATGTTTTAATATAACATTAAGGATAAATTATACGATAGGAGACAATATCAGCTACGTGATGTAACTTTTGGATTAGCGAGTCGGAGGTAGGTAACAAGGTGATGACATAGACCACCTGCAGGTTCATACTATTTTTGGTGCTACCACACACTAGACTTCGTGGAGGTCTCGATTGACGAAGTTAGGCAACTTTTGCAAATGTTACTATATTATGGGTGACCCAAAATGATTGACAAATTAAAATCAATGCCTTGGTAAGCATGTTGTTGTTTTAAACCTCATCATAAAATCACCATAAAATAGTCATAAAAACCCATCATTGGTCCCGTGTGGTGGGTTTTATCATAGTCCGTTTTCCTTCTAAAACAACAAGGTTGGTTAGAATCCTGCAATGTGGATATTATGATAGCTGATGATTATGAAGGTACTGACAGAGTAGAATAGAGACGGGCCGGATGGCACAGGTGGTAGAAATGCTCAAGTGTGCCAAAGGTTTTGGATCCCTACTCAGAGCAAAAATTTGTATTTGTTCAGAGTCTGAGTGTTTTCTTTAGTATTTACATACATTCATACATCACCCCTGTATTGCATTGGGGTAGGCAGAAAATATGGATCACCACTGGCTACAATCTTGGCATACCTCTCTCGCTTCCCTTACTCGCTTTAGTCCTTTCATACACGCTCATTTATTTTTGGTACTTCCGACCTGGCCCATCTTTAATACCTCTACTACCTGGTTAAGATATGTTCACCAAGGTCGTCCTATACCATTCACTTCCGCTCTATATAATTGTGAAGTAATTCTACTTTCATTCATCATTTTTTCATGTCCAAACTCAAATCATATTTTACACCACATCGATCTCTTATCACACTATTCTTTAATCTATCTGTCAAGATTATACCGAACATACTTTGAAAAGCTCTTAATTTAACAGCATTTATTTTCTTCTGCTTCTCTAATATCCAGAAGATAGTGTTTTAAGGTACTTATCTTGGAGCCAGGTCAAAGTATAACATGTCGTGAAGTTTAAAAAAAAATGGTACCCTAACCCGTATTAGGTGACGTAAGAGGTGACTGGCGTACCGGAACCAATAGATATATCTACCCGACACAGCGTACCTCAAATTCAAAAATTCAATGGTCATTTGCATGAGCACTTCCCTCACATATATATCTACATAAAAGGTTGAGAGAGGCAGTGAAATTATATGGTAATGTGACAGGATATTCTCAAGTAACAAATATGATGCTGGTGAAGCGCTAGTGATATCATAACAAATGAATGTCTGCTGCGAGTTTTGTTGTTTATTATACCAGGTCGATAAACAAGCGTCACAGCAGCTTATAGACGCTCATGAAGCTGTCACAATATCCAGTAATTTCACTTTCTCTCGCACCCTTCAAACCAATGTGGCGGTAGATACAGGCAAGAGTGAAGTACCAACGTAAACGACCTTTGCCTTTGAGGTCTACCTGATGTGACCATCACGCGGACCATATGCTTGTTTTCCTCCAAGAATGTGGTATATAAGCTGTGAGGTTCCGGCAGCGTAAGACAGTACCTACCTAACTACTTACCGGATCGCGTAACTGGCGACTAAGGTACCAGAACCGACAGATAGCGATGTATCCTTCCGAAACAGTGTGACTTAAATGCGTGGACTGGGGAAGGTCAGCAGCATCCTCGTCGGGAGAACTGTGCTCTGTGATTGCCAACATGCTTGCCCAGCGTGGTTTTTACGGTTAAAATTTCCCTTTTCTTGGGTAGGCCTTTATCCAGCAGTGGACTTCCAATGGCTGATATGATGAAGTGGTATAATTGTCTTCATAATTACGTCCATCCATTTATGTGTCAAAGGTTGCCTGGAAAGTACCACCCAGAGCGATAAAACCGCCAATTGTACGATTACGTGCCCGATGGCGCAGATGGTAAAGTGATCATGTTTTGTGCGCCAAAGGTCGTGAGTTCGATCTCCACACTAGACAAACATTTATATGATGATATTTGTGATTATGTCTTAAGTTTAAATATATGAGTTTAAGTCATATATTTGTCATTCCCCTGTTGTCTGATGTCCGTAACATAAGTGCTTTAAGCGACTTACCACTGAATCATGTCAATTTATGGAATGTTGTGGGAAAAGAAATGTATGTGTACAATAAAGAGTAATTTATTATATAAAGAATACTTATATATAATGGGTCATACATCGCGTGTGTACATAACACATACATACTTATCAATCGAATAGAATAATGGCGGCTATAAAAAGGGAACCGCACAATAAATCAATCCAGATCGACTACAACGATACGACCATAACAATTATAATGGTTAACAACCACGTCATCTAATAACGCAGGGGTTCCCAACCTTCGGGCCGGATAATAAACGTTGTTCGTGTTTCATTAGCCAGTAATAGAGACTGTTGTAAAATAGTGCTTAATAGTTATAATACGGCCTTGTTATCGAGATCAGGCTGAATGTGAATAGGCATTAAAAGGTATGTTCTACTTTGCGCTAGAGATTGCGACCGTTATTCTTGTTGTGCATTATAGGCTTTAAGAAAATAATATTTTCTATAGGAAACTGTAAGGTACTATTAGATAGGTATCGTAAAAAGCGACTGAGGTATCAGAACCGATAAATTGAAACAGTGTGACTCAAATACGTTCAGGTGGGGGTGGGCAGCAGCTTTTCCGCTGTATAGCTAAGTTCTGCGATTGTCAACATGTCTGTCCAGTGTGGCAATTATGGGCAGAATTCCCTATTTTCTTAGAGAAGCTGCTGTGAGGATTATACACCAAAACATTAAATAAATTTTCCTAACAAATAAATAAAAAAGAAATCAAAGCGATACTTCAGTTGGCTATGTTATTAAATAACTTACTTGGATTAAATATATTAAGCTACTGTTAATTTCGTATTTTTAACAGTATGGGATTTTATGGATAAAACTAATTTTAAAAATAAATAAAGTAAATGTACGTACGTGTCTGTTGGCCTGCCTGGCTTCTAATCTTTCACAACTTATTCGGTAAATCAACGTACCCATGTATTAATTGTTGTTAGATCGTACTTAAAATTTCACCTCAGTAAAATATGCACAGAAAGAAATATAAATATAAATAATAAGAAACTGTAACATTTTAGATTTACCTCTTTTCAATGTGTTCAATAAAACTTATTGTGTTTAAGAAATTTAAATTTACAGTTGCAAGTTGCTTGCTCCTTCATTAATATTAATTCACAAATCTCAACATCCACACAAGTCATTATTCACTGCTAGATTCTAACCATATTTCAATAAAAGGGCCAACATGCTGTCACAAAGCGGAACATACCTCCACAATCTGTTATTTACGTTCTACTGTTATGTGAATGATGAATGGCTGTCATAACGCGGGAAAATATTATACTTAGTCCTGATCAAGGGATATTCGATTTTATTGTCTGAGGAGTAAAGTTTATCTTCAATGTACTCTTAAGTTTGTGGTTCTCAAAGAAGATTACTAGTTTTTAGGGATCTGTAATCGGCAGATCGACTTGGTTGATGTTATATAGAAAATAACATGAATAAAGAACAGGATGTTATCATTGGTGCCATTATTTGTATATATATTTGTGAAAAGTGATGTTAGAGAGTTTTGGTCAGTTGATCAGGTATGTAAGAATGCTAGCTTGCTCATGGCAGGTGGAAGAACGCATACTGATAGATGTAGACGTTCCTAAGAAAAGGTAATTATGCGATGTTAACTGCAGAGCGTTAAGCTGTGCTGTTTCAAGTTGGTATACCGCCATCTGTCTGTTCCGGTACCTTAGTCGCCTCTTACAACACCTGGTATAGAGAGCTACTCTTCTTCTCTGCCCACGGCTACGATACCCCACGGCTAGATTTATTAGTCTCTAATTCAGTAGGTACTTCTGTGTGAAGAGTTTTTCTCTGACAATATAGTATCTGAGACTGTGCCTCCATAAAATTTATTTCTTCACATTATATACATACGCGAACGAGATTTGAGGTCGGGCCCCCTCGATAAACCTGATTGTTAGGAAAAATTTATTACACCTACTCAAAGTATGGTTTCCTTATTTATATGATACTAGCTGTGCCCGCGACTTCGTCCGCGTGGAATAGTTTTTTGGGTACCATACCTATTTACTTCAAATTATATAAACTTTGAATGTCACGTTTATTTATATCGAATCAATGGCCTGAAAAATAAGTTTTAAGTTTCTAGCTCTAAAAATAGCGATCCATGCAAACAACTTTTCATCCCCCCTTGCAACCCCTGACAATCCTTATTTCGAGTTCAAAAATAGCCTATGTCCTTTCTCAAGGTCTAAAGATTGTCTATGCCAGATTTCATCAAAATCGGTTGAGAGGTTTAACCGGGAAAGCGTAACAGACAGACAGACAGACAGACAGACAGAGTTACTTTCGCATTTATAATATTAGTATGGATTGATAGTGTAGTATTTTATCTACAATGCCTCTGAGTCAGTCAGTCAGCTAATTCTTTTATATAATATATAGATAACCCTGTAATTTTACTGCTTCTCTGACCCTTTAAACTGGGACACAGCTGTGCAAACACTGCTATTCTTCGTATCAGCCATTGAAAATTCACTGTTGGCTATAGGCCTTCCCAAGATAAGAGGATTTTTGCCCATGATTGCCATGCTGGGCAGACGTGAAGGCAATCTCAGACCGCAACTTTATGATGAGGATACTGCTTCCCCCTCATCCTGTAGTATTTCAGTTTAGATGTTTCAAATGCAGAAATCAAATAAATCAAAATTTTCTTCATATATTATATATCCATTACAAGCAATTGTAAATCGTCAAAAATAATAAATAGAAAGAAAATATTCTAAAATATGAAGTACTAAATTATATAACATTCAAAACAATGATTACCCTGATGATGAGATTACACCCTGGGATCCTAAGAGTCATCTTACATAAAAATTAGACCTATCTAAAACTAGTTTGCTGCCACCAGATGGATCTTAAAACTAAGTTTAATATAGGTACATTACACGTACTACCAGAAAGTAAAGAAAAACTGGTGGTGACAAAGGTTATCATCAATACTAAATAGTCAGACTGTCCGAGGCGAGAATGTACAAGGCGGGGATGGGCAGCAGCTTCCCCGTCGCGAAAGCTGTGCTCTGCAATTGCCAAAACGCTTGCCCAGCGCGGCAGTTATGGGCAACATACCCCCTTTCTTGGGGAAGCCTATGGACTTTTAATGGCTGGTATGATGATGATAGTTACAAGTGCGGTACCAATGCAAACGACCTTCGTATATAATGATAAATATATAAACAGCAGAGCAATGCTTCTCGCGGAACCCACCGCCTTTGCTCAGTCCAAAGAAACCAGTATTCCGATGCCCATGGGCATGTAATAGTTATTAATTGCGTATGAAGAAACAGTCAGTCAGGCAGGTGTAAATCAGAGGCATGTTTTGTGCGAGCTGTGTAATTGGCGGCTCGTTACGCCAACTCTTGTTAATTGAAAACCGAGTGTTTAGCTGAATATTAATTGATGTTTTGAAATTGAGAAAGCTTTCGGGACAACGGCGCGGTTGGAAGCCTGATTCGATTTTAGATGTGATTACATTGAACATGTTTTGAATATATTTTTTTAATAGATAGATAGATTGAGTACCGTGAGGTACCAATAGTTCTATAGAAGTCAGAATAGTTTAGTACCTCCCATTGCACCAGGTGATGTAAGACGACTAAGGTACCAGAATTGACAGAATAAATAAATATCAAAATTATACCCTCTAAGTTATTTTAACATATTATATGTAATCTAATGTTAATTAATATAATAAAAAAATTGGGATTTCTCATTGTTTGTGTTAATCACAGATAATTCGTTTCATAGTGTTATATGCACTTACCATTGAACTTATGTTGTTAAGATTTTTTTGTAGTACTTTGTGTATCTTGGTTTGGTGTACATTAAATGAATGCATTAATATTTATGTAATGAAATGACATCGAAAATTTAAAGAAACTTGCAACGGACGTCGATTCGAGAGCGTCACGTAATTTAATGGCGGATTGACTATTTGTCGTTTAATCTTCTTTTATATATGAGAAGGGAGAAGTAGGCTGATTGACTGACATATGAGCGACTCCTTTCATAACGTAGGAGCGCACAAAAAAGGATTTATGTAAACCTACTTTGCTGTTTTTGAAGTTATTAAAATCGTCCCTTAAGTGGGTAAAAGGCGGACGTAAAGTTAGTATGAAAGTGCTACAACTTAACGCGGGTGAAACCGTGGAGCGCTGCTAGTATTTGTTATATATATTCACTGGCCGAAAGAAGTTGAACCATTTTGAAAACGTTTGTATTATTTTTAACATTAATACCTTATCATTATTTTTCCAAATATTTTTTTATCACCGATGCAATTCAAATTCCCATGTTGTGTTGCGTGTAGATTTGTGGATATCAAATAATGATATTCATACATTCATAGACTAAATGAAGAACGTTTAAATTTCGACATGCCTTGCCATTGACGTGGCTTATTTGGTGAGTACAAACTGCCTTTTCAAAAATGGTTTAATGGGTGTATGTTAATTGCAATTAAACATTAAGATAAAATGGTACAAGTTTTTGAAATCTGAAGGTTGCTAATAGTTGTGAAGAAAATCCTTATATGGGTACAAAATTGGTAAGTAGTTTTAAATTTACATAGATTGTGAATGTCGACATTACCTACCTGTAGTAGATATATTAATAGAGATAGACTATTTATCATTTGTTCTTGGAAGCCTAAAAGTATCAATATGGGCTTTCATGAACTACATATACAGGCAAAATAGAAAAGTACCTCCCACTGCAGTGTCGTAAGAGACGACTATGGTACCAGAATTTAAAGGTGGCGGTATATTTATCCAAAACAGTGCAGCTCAATCCTATCACACATTCGCATCACAATGCTTTCCAGTCCTATTACTATACTCCACAATCACAAAATCCCACGCATTATTTTCTTAAAAAGTACACCGCATGCAATCTCTACCCTTCAAGTAATACCTACGTACTAGTGCAGCCGGGGATACTCATTCTTATTCTTTTGCCAACAACAATTTAACTATCCCCATCGACGGCCACTCAAGCCGAGATCCGGCTTCCGAGGCCTCCTCAAGTAGGTTTATCCTGATATTATGATAGTAACTGAAATGCTTAGCTGAACACAAAAGAAAGAAGTTGAGAAACTATATTTTCTTACTAAAAGGTACTAAAATACTCGTATATGAGCAAATTTTTTCATAAGTTCAGGTGATTTATGACGAATTTAACTTCAATTAAAAGGTTTGTATTATATTTTAGAACTTAAACTCTTATGAATTTGCGAGTTTACGATCGACTAAATTTAAGATACTGACCTTATGTGTATCCTCAAATCTTAGGGCTGAGTCTTGAATAGCAGTAACTGGTAGTCTTCGTAGACCACTGACGACTTCACAAAATCTTTAGGGGGAATTTAGTTAACTGATTAGCACTAATAGAAGAGAAGGCAAGGCTCATGAATGAGCAATTCTTGGCACATCTCGCTTAATCTGTATGAAGCGCTGTCTAGGCTCATAAAAAAAATCGCGATTGATGGTGAAGCGGTGTATATATACCTAATATACCTCACCACCTGTTACTGATATCAGACAACAGTGGAATCACAAATACACTATTTATATATATACATTTTAACACCCAGATACAAAACAAATATAAATATCATCATATAAATATTTGTAGTGGGTGAGAATTGAACCCCCGTGGTGCACAGGATAGGATCCGTAACGCTTGTCATGATTTATGACATTACTTCTATAATCAGTGGTTACTACTAACAACATGGTCACATTAAACATTGAAATAGATTCTAAAATCATCGTAATAAAGTGTAAATTACAAAAATTTAAATATCTAAATTAAATTACTTTTTTATAGTGATATAACATAAAATAAGTGTATAATTTTATAGTAATAGATATTTACTTGACGTCGACCTTAACGCCTACATACATGTCATGTAACTATAATGTTGTCCATTTTAAACATATTACCATCTAAGCTGTCATAATAATCACAACTATAAATTAAAATTGTAAATATTTCAAATTTATTTATTTTAATTAATATTATAAATTCAAATGAGAATTTATTTCTTTGTCACGCTTCAAAGCCTTAAATGACCAATTTATACGAAATTATAGCTAGGATGGATTCGATAATACTGGCCTTATCTTCTATAGTTGTAGGTCGTGGGTTCTATGACCTTCGGGGATTAACATTGATGTGATATTTATTTATGTGTAATTTCTATGTCTGGATGTTATATATGTATTTAGTAATCATCTTAATACCAGTCATTGGACCAGACCAGGTCAGTCCACAGTTAGACATAAGCCTCTCTAAGGAGGATGGGAGTATAGGGTATGGGAGATAAGTAAGGAAAAAGGAGATTGTTTGACCCTAATTGCCGCTGGGCAAGCGTGTTAGCAATCGCAGAGCGCAGCTTCTGCGACGGGAATGCTGCTGCACATCCCCAGCCTGTGCATTTGAAATGCACTGTTTTAGATGGATATACCGCTATCTATCGGTTCTGGTACCTTAGTCACCTCTTGCGACACTTGGTACACCGGAAGGTGCTATTCTATTCTGCTGGTACGTCACGTAACAGTCATCGTCAGTATTATGTTTATAATTTATTTGTTGTCTGATATTAATATCACACGTGCTGAGACTGTCAATGTGTGAGATGCTAGGTATAAGTGAAAAAAAAATATGTCAATCTAAATTCTTAGAAAGTATCAAGTGTGGCCCACATTAAAGCGGGACTCGTTTAAACTAACCTATACATTTAAATCGAAGTTCGCTATAGATTTATTTTAATATTCACCACAATAAAACATAATAACCATTACAATAATAAAATACATTTATAACACAAATAAAGATATTGAAAGCCACTTTGATAAAGAACCGGCGAGGGTTTTACAAGCAATTTCTTTTTCGACCTCTCATACGATCATCCAATTAAAATGAACAACGAAAAAGCAATAAACGACGGCAACTGTTTAATATATAGATAATAAATAATTAAGTTATAAAAATCGAACAGCCATAGAGGCTGGTGATAATTAATCCGTGACAAGGCACCCTATTTTTGGCATAGATTAAAGATAAATAGGTAGAGTAGTATAGTAGAAGGTTGCATCATGAACGCTTATATATTTTATTCGATTTTTTCAAAAGTATTACAGGATGGACTTTATTTTGTGTATCCACCGCCACCACCATACCAGCCATTGAAAGTCTACTGCTGGACTTAGGCCTTCCTAAGAAAGGGAGAATTATGGCCAAAATTCCGCCTTTGTTGGGGAGGCTTTGGTTCAGTAGTAGAGTTTGAATGTATATATTTTAGATTTACAATAGATTATAAAGAAGAAAGAAGGAATACTTATATTGACCGCACAATTAAATAAATGAAAACATCACAAAATTAAATAAAACAATACAATAAAGACGGTCAATTTGATGCCTGCCTCATCATAAGCTACAGCAGCACCGCCTAAGATGCTCCTGCAGCGCTGGTCATCCGACAGAACCCATAAGTGACGCCGTTAGGATGAAAAAATCAATTTAAAAAAAAATCAATCAAATTATATACACATCAATATATATTTAATAAAATAAAATAAATAATTTTAGTATAGTAAATATACAGAAAACAGACACAGAGTTTCATTTCAGAGATTACATTGACACATGCATTGCTTACAATATCTCTCCCAGATCTCGCGCCGCCATGTTTAAGGAAACGTCAAAGTACGTTGACAGTTAGGTATTTCCCGCGCAATATGACGATACAAACAAAAACTATGAAAGCAGGTCAAACTTTCTACGTTGAGGACAATAAAAGGGCATTATATTATGATAGTGTTGTCGATATTTCTCGGTTTCATCTGTAACGTTTACCAACACGCTTGCCTGGCACGGCAATTATGGGCAAAATACGCCTTTCTTGAGACGGTCTATATCCAGCAGTGAATGTTTTATGACTGATATGGTCAACCATGAGCCTTTTTATGTATCAGATCATAAGGTGCGTCTATTACGGCATATCATATTCGAACCGACAAATAGAGATATGTCTGTTTATACTAACAAGTGGTTAATGGCACAGTAGACATCCTCATCTTCATTTTTGAATCTAATCTCTGCTTCGGCCAACATGGCAATTATGGTAAACAACCCCCAAATGATAAGAAATACTTAATTAGTGGACTTGAATAAGAGACACATTAAGAAGTTTTTGTATTATTGTGATAAAAATATTTGTAGGTAGAAATAGGACCAGGTTAAAAGTATTAAGAATAAACGAGCGTGTATGAAAAGGCTAATACAAGTAAAGGAAGCGAGAGAGATATGCCATCCATAGTCTCTGATTACGTCGATGATGTATGTATTTATTTTTTATGGCATCGCAACAGGGACAATTTAACTTTATATTTATATTTCGATATAACGGTAATATTGCGACAGCTGTTTTTAAAAATATAAGTCACTTACCGCATTAAAAGTTAAAAATAGTATAGGAGAGGCATGAATGAGATAAAATATTGTGTTCATGTGTAATTTTTTTTTCATCAGCCGTGGTGGTTATACACTCGGCAGTCCTTCATAACTTAAAAAGGAAACTCTCATAGAATATTTTTTATTAGAACATATTTTTTTGTTGTAATAATAAGGCAGCATATAAAAAGATATATTTGCGGTAAAATTTTTCACACAAATTGATTCGGCTTAAAAAATTACAATCAGTAAAATATAATTACAAATAGTGCTGTAAATAACGAAATATACTTATCAATCTCGAACAATTAATCAAGTCTTATTATATATTTTTAATGCAAAGTAACTGAAACGAAACTTAGCAGCATTAACGACGAACATTGATTTTCTAGTCGTAAAAATTGTGATTAACTTTTTTATATATTTTATAACGAATCACATAAATATAGAACCATTTTCAGAGAGTTATTTCTTTTATACATAAATAGATCACATAATCATATGATTTAAAATCAATTACACATCTAAATAAAATAATTAGTTTGGGACAGATAGTAGTAATGGATTTTATCTCACCTATGATCTCACCCAAGCATTTATATGATGATATACTGTTCTATATTTCAGATACAGAAATGTTAAAATATATGTATTTAAGTATTATATTTGAGATTCCTCTGTTGTCTGATATCCGAGTGAAAACACAAGTGCATTAAGTTACTTATCTCGGATACAGGTCAATGTATGAGATTGTAAAATATCACATGTTTATGTCATTTAATAAAATTTTACCTCTAATTATAATTAATGGATAGATTTTTGTAAATAATTATAAATTCACTAAAACTTACATAGATTCACAAGATCATAAAATAAATACCTTAAAGTATAGACTTAGGGATATTAGATAACAAGGACGACAAAAAAAATCAAAAATAAATATATGTAATTATTCTTAGAATTATATTTATATTTTTAACGAAAAAAACATATTTGAGGTTTATAATCTTGAAAATGCCCGCTCAAATTATAACTAATACGTCAGCTATCTAACTGGAAATTCCGTTAGACTCCAACTGTTTCAGAGACCAGACAAAACGAATGGTTTACTCAATAGTAGAAAAGAAATATTTTATCATTAGTTGGTGAATACGGCAGATTATATAAAAAAACTAGAGTTAAAATTGGCTACTTAAACTTGAATATCACCGACAAATGTGTAAACAAAACTTGAATAATAAATAACAAAAATCATCGTAAGTGCAATTGCCGTTATACACACATAGTCCTTTCATACACGCTCATTTATTTGGGGAACTTCTGACCTGGCCCTTATTAAATACCTCTTTTACCAGGTTAAGATATGTTCGCGTCGGTCGTTCTATACCAACTCTTTCTTAACTACCGCTTTATATATTTATGCAGTAATTCTACTTCCATCCATCTTTGCTACATGTCGAAACCATCCTAATATTCCTTTCTCTATTATTATCACAACATCATTTTTTACACCACATCGATCTTTTATCACACTATTCATTAATCCATCTCTCAATTTTATACCACATATAGGTACTTCGAAGTGCTCTCATTTCAACAGCATTTATTCTTCTCCCGTGCTCTTTTAGGCTGTATATTATTATTTATAAGCAAGAAAATAAGTGTAACAAATCACTTTTCTAATACAACAGGGATGAACGCCTTGAGGTACCAGCAGAGTAGAATAGAACTTCCCTCTGTATCACTATCTATTTATAATTATCAGATGGCGGTACATCCACCTGAAATAGAGAAGCTCAAGGGTAGAGATGCATTAAAGCATTCCCGTCACGTAGCAGTTATCATCAAAACTCCTTCTTTCCAGAGGACGCCAATGTCCAAGAGTGTCATACTGCTATCATCTGGCTATCATCTGGCTATCATCTGCTATCACACTGCTATGATGATGAAGATGATAACCTACGGTGATAGTTTGAGGATACGCTTATGTATGGTAGCAACCGCTTTCGGTCTGAAAATCTTTTAGCTTTTTTTGTTCTTTTTAATAGACCAGATCGACAAATAAGCATACAATCCGTGTGATGTTAGTAAGCATTACCGCGACCTGTAGATGCTCGTAATATCACAAGAAGATTATTGATCTTCTTGTGATATTACGAGTAATGTCTAAAATAGTAATGCCTAGTGCATTGCCAGCCTTGTGACTCGAAAATATTATGTCACAATATCCAGTAATTTCACTGCCCTTCAAACCGGAACACTGGTATTTGGTGGTAGATATATGTCAGAGTGAAGTAGCAGGTAATGGCAATGTAGAATAATTCCTCCCCCTGAACTAGGTATCCTAAGAGGTGACTGAAGTACTAGAACCGTCAGATGGCGGTATACCCATCCGAAACAATGTTGCGCGGCAATTATGGGTAAATTTCCCAATTCTTGTGGAGGCCTACGTTCCGTAGTGGACTTCCAATGGCTGATATGATAATAATGATGATAAGGCACTAATGCAGGCCACCTTTGTGTAAGAATTAGTTACGTCATGGTAATGGTAATAAAGAAGGTACGATTGCCGCACCGAAGAGGCCGCTCTGTTTTATAAATGTTTTAATCTGTGCCGCAATATTTCAACGGGTTCAGTAGTGGTGCAACACCTGCAAGCGGCATCGCGTCTGATTTATTAGACCGTTTGTCTGCCTGTCCCCCCCACACACCTCGACTCTACCCCCGCACCCCGCGTCCTCTTCACGCTGACGGTTCCTGCCTTCAAATGATTTGTGACGCTTCTGAAACCAGCTTCAAAGGGGAATGCTCTTTGATTTGCACATAAACGAGCTCATTTTAACGGCTTGAAGATATTTATCGGTCTGTATATTCCGTTTGGGCACGTTCAAATGGATGCCGATTGATTTCTTTGATCCAAATATAAATAGTCGAACAATTTGCAGATATAACCTGAAAAACGATAAGCGTTCCTCATAATGTTTAACAGTTTGAGCGTCGTAAAATGCTTAGTAGCGCTGACGAATTTGCTTAATATCTGCGCGTTCGATACTAGGTCTTAATGCGTTCGTGTTAAGGTTGTGATTCCGCGTTGGGGATGCAGATCGCGGGAACATCTCCAGGGCCTCATAACTTTTAGTCGCGTGCGCCGGCGGCGTATTATTTTTAAATTATTAACGCTGTAATGGAATAATTCCGATATGCTAATGCCGCGACGAACGAGCTGTTATCACGAGCATGCCACAGCGTATGAAAAACCAGTAGGCATATTCTACTATTATTGTAAACGCGAAAATGTCTGGATAGATGAATGTATGTTATTTGTTCACACCGGTACTGCTATATAGTCTAGAATAACAAGTGAGTTTTTTGTCCCGAAATCATGCTCCTTTGGGCTAGATCTGGCTTATTTTTCTCCAAGAAATTAACACGTATTTTCATTTAGAATAGAAAAAGTCTTTCAGAAATGGGAAATAGATACTCACAGATAAGTTAAGAATGAAAAGCTAGTACTAAATAAGGATTAGCTTAAATATATCTACACAACTTGATTATGATTTCATTTATGAATTATTCTTTGACCCTTTTGTTATTAAGTTCTGTTTTTCTAGTTTGTTAATAGTTAATAGTACAGTGAAATACTGCTTCGAAACTTTATCTGTGTTTTTATTAGCCATTTTGCTCTCATTACGGAAAATATTTTTTTGTCATATCAAAATCAATAAAAACGAATTTGTACTAGGTGTCTTTCCTCTCTTCTATTATGTTCTAACTATCTTCTTTATTATCTCTATTCTCTCTTATTAAGTATGTTGTAACTATAAATGTTTTCGCTTTTATAAACAATGATTTTAATATATTTACTGATATAATAATTAATTACAAATCTTTCCAACGAACCACTTCGTATAATGTAAATAAACCATTTGTTAATACACCAACATGTTCTAGAAATACACTTGTGCATATATCTATGTTGATGAACGAAATCTATTCTTAGCAATTAAGCTTTAAGGTAGAAAGGAGTTTTTAACAATTGATTAGTGATTAGTGTTGATTTTTTAAATTGACTAAATTCAAAAATACCGGTCATTTGACATCTGTTGACACCAGCAAACAAGTTACCGCTAAAAAAACTTTAAAAATGGATTATACTATTAATACGCCCAGATCTAAGACAACTGGATGTAAATAAGTTATTAGTTCCAGTTGCATTTGTTAATCAATCTTCATAATTACTTTCAGATTAACCAGTTTAATAAAATCAATCAGATTTTGTTCGCGTGTTTTAAATGAGCTGTTTGCACAACGGGTTTTTTATTCGATTGCGTTTTGCAACTTTAAGTATTTCATTATAATGAAATGTTAGAACGTATAATCTTGATAAATAAGTAGAACGAGGCGTAAACATTGTTAACAGGTGTGGCAAAAGTTATAACATATATGTAAGAAATGGGCACAAGTACTTGTTTCTATTGGCAATTTGCATATTACATTCAAACAACTCTTTTAATGGCTTTAGAACGCGATTTAACGGCTCTGTTCGATGTTACTTGACAATGGTTGCCGCAAGCTAACCTTAAACGGTTACTGCGTTTTAAAGCCGTTAAAAGAGTATTTTGTTTTATGAATAGTGAAAGCGTTAATATTAGAAAATATTGCATGTTAGTACAAATTCATTTTTACCATAATATTAACAAATAGCAATTAGGTTCGTAGTTATAATATACTAGCGACCTACCCCGGCTATGCTCGGGTGGACAATTGTTTTAAATATTAAAATTAAATAAATAATATAATAATAAATTTACACGAGATCTTATACGTTGGCCTGACTCTGACCTGAGTAAATCTTAAAGCAAGTGTGTCACGGATATCAGATTGCCAAGGAGTCACAATTAAGATATTTAGATACACATCAATAATACCCAGACACAGAACAAATACAAATATCATCATATAAACATTTGCTCTGGAAGGGGATCGAACCCCGACCTTCGTCGTAAAAGATAGAATCAATGCCATCTGCACCATCAGGCCCATCAAAATAAATGTGTATGGATCGGCTAAAATTGTTCGTAGTTTTTTAAAATTCCATACCTACGATCTAACTAATTCGCAGCGCATGCGATGAACATCAGTGTATTTTTCAATTGTTTCTATTTTTGATACCTTGAATTAAATCGTGAAATTTTTACCTAAACATTAAAAATTATATAATTTTACTTAGCACTAATGCAGCATTATAATTGTGAAAGAATGATCGAAATCCATCCAATAGTTTATTCGTACAAAACAAACAAAAATATATACAAAACATAGCTATATAAAAACATTTCCACATTATAACATCTGTGTAGATGTAGATTATATGTGGGATGTCCATTGCTGGATTCCAAAGAAAGGAGTTTTGCCTATGATACGAGTAGCCTAACTGACAATCGCAGAGCATTGCTTAGCGTCAATGCTGCTACCCTTTCCTACCCTGTGCATTTGAGCTAAGCTGTTTCTCGAAGTCTGTTGGTTCATACACAAAAATAAGTTATATTTCTTACCACATCATCATCAATCATCATCATACCAGCCATTGGATTTCAATTGAGATTAAATATTATTTTTATTTAATAAACCTGTAATAGGCAACTTAAATTGTCAAAACTAGCAATATTGTACTATAAAAATAGAGCTACCAATTACTATGATACCCATCATTATTATCATAACAGCAATTGGGAGTCCACTGCTGGACATTGGCCTTCCTAAATAATTTCCAATAGGACCAGTTGTATGTGGCATGTGTCCATCGCGATCCTGCGGTTTTAGTCTGATCGTCTGTCCATCTTTCGTGTGGATGCCTTACGCTACGCTTACCTTACGGTACGTCGGTCTTCATTCTAAAACCTCACGACTCCATTGGCCATCGGTTCTGCGTAACAAATGCCCTGCCCACTGCCACTATACTATCATCTATCGGCTTTGATACCTTAGTCACCGTTTACGACACCAGTACAGGGGGTACTATTCTACTCTGCCGGTACATCACTGCCTACGAGTTTGTTCAGTGCAGTTAGTTATCTAGTACCAGCATATTTGATATACTTATCTTCGCTATGCTATGTCTCCAACGCAACAGAAGTGCATTCTGCTAATTGCAAGCAGGGGCAATTTGTTCGCGAGTCACTACGCGTCGGTGGGAAGGCTTAATGTATGGGATTCTCTTCTAGAAATGTGAAGAATTATAAATGCCTCATCGTTAACATATGTCTAATAACAATTGAACAATAAAAAATGTGTTGATTTTACTCATCCTCGTTATTACAGCCATTGGAAGTCCACCGCTGTACATAGGCCCTCCCAGAAAAGGAGGAATTTTGCCCATAATTGCCGTGCTGGACCAGCGTGTTGGCAATCAAGCGTAGCTTTCACGACGGGAATACTGCTGCCCCTGCATACCCTATGCATTTGAGCTACACTGTCTCGGATGGATATACCGCCATCTGTCGATCGTACCTTAGTCTCCCCTTGCAACACCTGGTACAGAAGGACTATTTTATTCTGCCGGTACCTCACGGTCCTATTAATACTGATCGAGGAGAAAATATTATGAGTATGAATTGTATTGAGGAGTATACAATGTATGACGTCAATAGTGGCGAAACCTTCAATGTTAAAAAATATTATTATTTATAGTACCTATTGTTGCAATGGTATGTAAATATATAACAAACCATATATAAGTCTTGAATAAAAAAATCTAAGCCTATTTTCTTTTGCATATGAAAGGTTATTATCGTTTTGGAAATTAATTGCGTAATTAATTTCCCAAATAGGAATAATTAATATTTTGCTCACAAGTAGTTCGAAACTTATTTGCTTTCAACGAGATATTTAGTTAAGAACCTTTTTTAATAAATAAACGAAAATAAATTACGTACGCACATAGTTTAGAAAGTTTTACTGGGATATAAATAAAAATATAATTATATTCATACAACACATCAATCAACATCAGACTCAGCGATGAACAGCTAAGGTATTCGTAGTACGGATACCAGACATTAGAGGAATTTACAATATCAGCCATTGGAAACCATTTGAGAAATTGCAAATTACTTTAGTACGTTTACATTTTGTTGTAATTGTGTTGAATTTGAAATGGTCGTGTCACACTCAAAAAAGGGTCAGCACGCGTAATTGTAGCAATTCAGGACCCATTAGTCGACGGCTCCAGAAATAGATGTTACTTAAAAAGCCATTAACTTAAATTGAAGAATAAAATCTAAAATAACATACAAAACAATATTTACGGACTCGATGGCGCAAATGGTGGTAATCCTACTTTGTGCCTCAAAAATCTTGGGTTCGATTCCCACCAATGGCAAATATTTCTATAATGATATTTGTGTTTGTTCTGTATCTGGGTGTCAAATATATGTATTTAAGTAATATATTTGTAATTTCTCTGTTGTCTGCTGATGTAACAAAAGTGCCCTAAGTGAATTACCACGGAATCAGGTCAATGTATGAGATGTTTTGGATTTTTTATTAAAAATTATATTAACATTAACCACTAGATAAAAAAGATCTCCATTTTCATATGGCAGCCCTATGGCGCATTTTGTAGTATTCTTGTCTTGTGTGTAGTATTATTTTTCTGAAAATAAGATGTATTTTTGTGGCAATAAATTGATTTTTTTTTATTTTTCTATAAAATAATATTTTCTTTCCGGATTCCGAATTAAATAAATAATAATTCACACAATATTTTAGTGCCATGAGGCATCGGCAGAGTAGAATAGCACCTTCCCCTGCGATTGCCAACACGCTTGCCCGGCGCGGAAATTATGGGCAAAATTTTCCCTTTCTTGGGGAGGCCTTTGTCCAGCAGTGGACTTCCAATGATAATGATGGTGACAGTATCTGAAACATTGATCTGACTCCGTAATAAGTCGCTTAAAGAACTTTTGTACTTTTATTCATTTAGACAATATTAATGCATATTTGCGATATTTATATTTGTTTATATCAATATATTTTTTTAACTCATTTTAATTTGATGAACACAATTGGTGTCGTGCATTTGCAACGTGTTTATTTTTTATTATTTTATGTTGCCACACCAGTATGCTATTAGTAAGCACGTCTCTCTAACCTCTAGGGTATACATATTTAAGGTAGCAAAGCTGGGCTAAGTATGAGCATACATAAACACACGTCACCATACGATCTTAAAACTTAATTTATACTCCTCTTTATTGGAGTTTATCGCGTTAGTAAAATACATAAATGGTGGACTTGATGGCAGTGTATTATCTACAAGTCAGCAATACTTAAAAACAGTTTAGTGTTGATTAGATATAACCCACCAAATAAGAAGTTGTAATGTACACAATACCTCATACATTAAGCTAACTCGAAAATAAATCGCTTAAAAAACAGGCATCAGACAATAAAAGAATCACAAATATAATATTTAAATTATTATTAAACGTGCAAAAAACAAACAGAAATATATTTATTATGTTCAGATTAAAAAAAATTACCCCAAGGGTATATTTGTAATATGCCTTTGAATAAATTCAACAACTACGCAAAACATAAATTTGTGACTGTTAAACCGAAAAAAAGGTTAATGATATAATGAGATTGTATTGAATTGCTTAAACTTTTACTTTTAGGACATCAATTTATTAAAGCAGAAGCCGATAGTTTTTCCAATAATACCAAACCAATGTGTTGGTGGAGCTTGTATCGCCACTAGTTTATTGTTAAGGCTCTTTTCAGGCGTAATGAATTTGCTTTAAACTAAGTCTCGAGACTCGTCTGATGTCGGCAGCCTAGTTTTATAGTAGGCGACTCAACAACCTATTTGTTCAAATGACTTTTATATGGTTATTTGTCATTTGAGTACCACACGCCGTGAGATAGAGTAGAATAGTACCTCCCCCTTTACCGGGTGTCATAAGGTACTAAGGTACCAGAACCGACAGATGGCGGTTTATTCATCCATAACAATGCGGCTCAAATACACAGGGCGGAGTTAGGAAGCAGCATCCCCGTCGAAAGGAAGGAAACCTGCGCTCTGCGATTGTCAACACGCTTGACTCTTTTCTTGGGGCGGCATATGCCCAACAGTGGACTTTCAATTGATGATATGATGATAATGAAGAAGAGTATTATATTTTTTGACAATTAAAGTTGATAGTTGGTTTTATTTAAATATAAAAAATAACAATTTAATCTCAGTCGACTATTAAGTATGAGACAGATATTTCCAATATAAACATATTGAGTCCTACAACATATATACATTTACCTCTCCTGACTCTAAGATAAGTATCTTGAATCACTTGTGTTACGGACATCAGACAACAGAGGAATCACAAATATGATACTTAAACTTTTTAATTAGACCAGGCCGACAAAGAAGCTACAGTCCGCATGATAGTAAGCGTCACTGCAGCCTATAAATGCTCGTATTATCACAATGATATTACTAGTACTTTGCCAACCTTGTGAACTGATATTATATCACATTATACAGTAATTTCACTGCCTCTCGAACTTTAAACCAAAACACAGCAAAAGTTTCGGTTTGAATCTATTTGGTGGAAGAAGAAATAAGTGAAAGAGAGGTACCAATGCAGGTGACCTTAGAGGTCTGTCTTATGTGATCGAAATCAAGAAAAATAGGCGCGATAAGTTTAATGGGTTGTTGATGGATTTTATTGACAAATACTTTTTCATTGTTATCGAAATGGTCTTTGAAAGAAATATCAGTGTAAGGAAATCTATTAACTTCATCTCAATATAATTTGATTGAAAAAATCATGCAAGTATCATCTAGGTTTTTACCTACAACATCTCATGCATTCATTGCATTGATTGATGCACTGATTCCGTAATAAGTCGCTTAAAACTTTAAAGTTCTGACTTGTGTTAAGCACCCAGATACTGAACAAACATAAATAACATTATAAAATATTTATCCTGAGTGGGGATCGAACTCACGACCCTTGGAGCAGATGACAAGATCACTACCACCTGTGCCATCGGACATCGTACACAATATAGGTGCAGTGGCGTGATAAACGCAATAAGCCTAAGATTAAGGAAATAACATTTTTATGATCAATTACGCAGCTATTGATGTTGGTAATTAACTTGGTCAAACAAGTATTTTGTTAGGTTGTGTACATATGTATTCATTTGGTGGCAATATTTGGTGACCAATTGATGATGAAGACACGGGGTACAGTGTATCTATCAAGAGGTACACTTTTAACAAAGGCTTTGTGAGATAGCCGTACGTACCTCTATTGATGGATCCGGTATGACGTATTTCGTAGTATATTTATTTTTCATTAGATCAGATCGACAAATAAGCATTCAGTCTGGGTGAAGGTATACGTTACTGCAACTTGTTGGCTCGTTTGAAACGTTCAGATAAAAAAAACAGTGTGAAGATATATTATCATCATTATCATCATCATCATCATCATTATTATCATCATATCAACCAAGATGTTCACTGCTGAACATAGGCCTCCCCAATATACACATATATATATATGACGGGCCCGATGGCGCAGATAGTAGTGATCCTGTCTTGTGCACCAGGGGTCGTGGGTTCGATTCCCACCCAGAGCAAATATTTATATGATGATATTTGTGTTTGCTCTGTGTATGGGTGTAAAATATATGTATTTAAGTAGTATATTTGTGATTCCTCTGTTGTCTGGCATTCGTAACACAAGTGCTTTAAGCGACTTACCACGGAGTCAGGTCATTTGTTTATGATTTAAAACGGTAAAAACGTTTTTAAAATCGAACCAAAAGTAAGTTAAAGTTTATTTGTTTCATATATACATACAAATCTTTCCTCTCCATAATAATATAATACATATATATTTGACATTGATCGATGCTTCTTTCACCTCAAGTATAAATACCGCTTTATAAGTTATAACGCAACGTTTTTGCTGTTATTTACAACCGTTATTAACCAAAAGCAAATTCAGTTATTCTGCCAACTTTATAAGATTTTAGATAGTTATGATTTACACACATGTTGATTATGACTTCCTGTAATTATAAAATATTTTTGCTTTTTGCATTATTTAAGGCGAAGATAAACTTGAGCGTTCTTTTGTTATAAGTATATACAGAGTTGAATTGTACCTCCCCCTTTACCGAGTCTCGTAAGAGGCGACTAAGGTACCAGAACCGACAGATGGCGGTATATCCATTCAAAACAGGGTTGGTTCAAATGCACATTGCGGGGATGGACAGTAGGATAACCGTTTGGAAAGCTGCGCTTTGCGATTGCCAACACGCTTGCCTAGCGCGGTGATTGTGGGCAAATTCTCCCTTGCATGGGGAGGCCTATGTTCAGTTGTGGATTGCCATTGGCTGATATAATACTCACTGGTTATATTTTTCTCAGAATTAAGGGTTCATTAATTTAAGCGAAACTACTTTTTAATACTGCTTATTTATTTGTTAAGTAATGTATTCAAGCAACTACTGATAATGTTTTATGCAATATGTTGGTAATTACTGATTCTTTTTAAATGACAAGTGAAGGGAGGTACTAAAATTAATTTCTTTTCGAATTTTAACAAGTATTGGTGGGGTACTGACATAATGCGTTGATATTCTATTTTTTATGATCGCCACCAGGATTTTTAACTCATCAATTATGGAAGGCCTATGTTTGCTACAAAAAATCTTAACGTTACTGAAAATCTTTTAATCTTTTAAATTTATATCACGGTGGTTACTTTAATTTTTATTCTACTTTTATATTTTTTGACTCTTTTTTACATCATAGTTTTGCATATAGTTTTCTTTTTAGTGTACTAATACTGGATTTAATATTTATGCATGCGGTGTTGGTCAGAACAAAATTGTATATTATGCAAGAATTTATAAAAAAAAATATTGATTACAAAAGTAACAGTGTAACAAATATTAAATGTATATTTGCCTAAAATATCTCTTTTACCATCCTATCGTACTCTCTATTGTGTTTATAAAGAAAGCACATATATATTTTTTTAAAGATCATATCGACACACCTGAATTGAGACTGCTTTATATCACCGTGGATAGACTTCAGCTCGTAATATATAATATATATCAGGACGTCAGTGGCACGTTAGCTATAACCTTGAGACTTGATGATTTTAAATCACAATACCGAGTATTTCACTACCTGCCTCACCTTTCAACACGGAACACAGCAATGGGAATACTATTTGGCGGTAAACATAGTTGAGAATGAGGTGTCAATGCAGTTGACCTTTTTTATGAGGTCTTCCTCATTTAAAATAATTGGATACATAGCACAATGATCATTGGTGAAACCAATTATTGTAAATCGAGAGCGTTTATTTCTCAGCATCGATTTACCACTTATTGTTAGTGTTATCCGTAAAGACACATTTTGTAAAAGTTTTGTAATGATATCATGACATTGAACAATAAATTGTTGCTTCTGTTTTTAAACTGAATTTTGAAATTTATTATATATATTATGTAGAAAAATATTGGAAGGACTTTTTATACAATTTTGTAAACTATGCCCGCGACTTTTTCCGCGTGCAGTAGTTTCTTTGGACACCATACCATTTTAATTAATTTATATATACTTTAAATGATATATTTATTTATAAATACAAATCGATAGCCCAAACAATAAGTTTTAAGTTTCTAGCTCTATTAATAGTGATACTTCCATACAACTTTTCATCCCCCCTTTCGACCCCTTACAGACCTTATTTCGAATAAAAAAGTATGTCCTATCTAAGGCTTTAGACTATCTGTGTACCAAATTTCATTTAAATCGGTTGAGTAGTTTAGGCGGGATTTCGTTATAGTCAGACAGACAGAGTTACTTTTGGATTTATAATTTTAGTAAGGATTGCACATCTTTATTCTAGTATTTCTTCAATGATAATGATGAATTCATGGATGTCTTCATTTTGGGTAGGATATGTTGTTCAAAACCTACCCTTACGTTCATTATCATTCACCAAACTTTAGTAATTCTATCATTAGCAGCCGAAAAACGCCTAAAAAAGGTTCTCCCAAAAAAGGGGGATATTGCACAAAATTACCGCGCTGGACAAGGTGGCGATCGCAGAGCGTAACTTCACGGCGGGAATGCCGCCGTCTGTCGGTTCTGGTACCTTAGTCGCCTTTTCACGACACCTAGTACGGAGGGAGGTACTATTCTACTCTGCTGGTCCACAAGCTCATCTATATTCATGCATTTTATCATTGACTTTTGATTTTTATTATGCTATGTTCATACAGATGGCGCAACTAGCTACTGAGTAAAGCGAAATTTGACACCGTCATTTTTTTGCTCAATTCGTTATCTAAGAGCAGAGAATATTCGTTATGTTACCACGAGTGAGTGGTAAGGTTTATCGTCTTTATTTTTTTAGTAGTTATAATTACCTCAATTGTAATAGAAACATTCTAAATTATTTATATTGTTTGTCGGGTCATAAAGTAATACCCAGGTGAGCAATTTAATGTTAAGAATTATAATTGAGGTTGTTATATTAAACAACTGGTTTAGTTCAATAACTATTGCAACAACTTGTTAAACATCGACGCATTAAACATGATTGAGTAAAAATAATAATATCCTTATATTTGCGATTTGCAACAATAGTAGGCGATATTATTTTTTATACATAAATTTACGTATTGACCTGACTCTGAGGTAAGTCGCTTAAAGCACTTGTGTTTCAGATATCAGACAACAGGGGAATTACAAATATACAAGAATGTTAAATATTTATTTAACACCTAGAGACAAAACAAATACAAATGTTTATCATATAATCATTTGTTCCGGGTAAGAAAAGATTGGATAACCATCATTTGCGCAATCAGGCCCGGCTAATGATTTAATGTGCATTGATATCAACTGCTTTAATGTACAAATAAATTGTAAAGACATGATTTCTTCTTCTTCGTAACTATCTTACTCAAAATTGTTATAATACAGGTTCTTTGGCTTCCCGTGCAATGAGAACTTAAATCTATGATTTTTAGGATACATAATATTATAGCAACAGTAAACCCCGTCGCGCAATTAAGGGAGTTTAGTATGAATCTAGTATATAACATTTTGTTTTAATTTTGTATACTCACTTTAAGTAAACTATGGGAATAAACATGTGTCGTTAGTTAAATTTGATTATCCCCATCTTACTTGAAGAATATGCAGTGTACTTAGGCCTCTTCAAGAAGACTCACATACTTGATCATTCATGACATTTGTGTCACATCTATATAGGTAGATGGGACTCTCACGCTTCCTTTTGTAGTCTTTTCATACACGCTTTTTATTAATTCCCGCATGTTCATAGTTGGTCCTTCCGATCTGGACTTCTGTTATTACAGAAGTCCACACTTCTACCTGGTTATTGTATATTTGCCTAGGACGTCCTATACTCCTTTTCTCTCCAACCGCATAGAGGCATCCGCGAAGAGTGATATCCCAGTGTCTGGACATTGCTTAAGAGACGAGCCTGTACCGCACCGGCGCATGGGTGTTCTGTTGAAGAGTGCGAAGTATGTCAGTTCACTCTTAGGTCGCGGTGTACGGCACTCGGCCGGTTACTTTAGTATGGTGAGAGTCCTACATAACCATGCTGCTTCATTGTGCTGCTTAGTATGCCAAAGGTATTTTTTTTGCCTTAACAAAAAAAAAGAATAAAAATGTCCATTCACATCCGCTCTTTATATTTATGCAGTTATTCGTCGTTGAAAAAGTTGTCTATGCCCTCTCTGTAACATTTGAACACAGTTTCTAGAATATATACCGCCATCTATCAGTTCTGGCACATAAATTGTTTATTACATACATAAATCGCGTGATACCGACAAAGTAGAATTCCAATTAGTTCTTTTTCTGGACAGGAACTATCAATCCGCGCGAACGAAGTCATGGGCGTCAGCTAGTTGCAACAATATGCCGACCAATTATCTCTTAACTTGCAGTATAATTACCAGTTTATAGCACATACGAGCGTTGTTAAGTAATTATATAATGTGGAATAAATTATTTAAAACTGGTAAATAATTGTTATTGTCGGATTTAATCAATGCAAATTGTTTATACATATTAATTTTTCCTTTCACGCCCATAAAACATAATTATAATTGTAAGCTAGTCGTTTTAGAAAATTTGCGGTTGGTTTCCGGTGAACAGTGTTTCATTGGTCCACGTTATATTGTAACATCATTGCATCAGTCATAAGATACTGTTGTTACTAGGGGCTCCAAGATTTTCATACAGTGTGATTCAAATAGTGTGATTTCACGACATGGGAGCTGCTGCCCGTCCTCGCCTTGTTACGTTGTAACTACGCTATTTAGGTACGGTAGACGTAATATTCTACTAAGAGTTCAATCATAATTATAGCCATTGGAAGCCAACAGCTGGACATAGGCCTCCTCCAAGAAATGGGGAATTTTTCCCATAATTGCCGCGTTTGGCAAGCGTGTTGGCAATCGCAGAGAGCGGCTTTCACGACGGGGATATATATGAATAAAATTCAGTAGCGAAAAACCTCATTGGCAATAAACATCAGTACAAGAGCAATAAGACCTTCATTTTATATACCAAGTCGACAAACGAGCGTACAGTCTACGTGATAGTAACCTAATACTTACTATAGACGCTGTTATTATCATAAGGATAGCACCAACGCGTTGCCAACCTTGTGTCATAAAGATATTATGTCATATTACCTAGCAATATCCCTGCCTCTCTCACACCTTAAGCCAGAACACAACAATGGAATCACAGCTGTTTGGCGGTAGAAATATGTGAGTCTGAAGTGCAGACAGTCATTGGATAATGTCTACCCACTCTATTAATCTATTAAGAAATCAAAAGAAGTAGAGCATCAAATTTCGATGGCGCATCCATTTCAAAGCTATTTATCTATCTTTGTTATCGGCTATAAATCGCCGTTTATTTCACTTTTTACATTTTTTATACAAAGTTTCTGTTATAGTGCGTCAATCGTTCTAAATATTTTCCAAATAAGAAGTGGAAAATGTACTTATTTGGGAAACAGACCAAATTAATATATGTTATATGAACTTATTTATCATTTAACAAAGCATATACGAATAAATGGTATATGAATACCTTGGCAATAGACTTAAGTACATGTATAGAAATTAATAATAGACATAATAGGTATTCGAGCCATAAATATAAGATGTACATAGATTATTTGATATGTTTATGAAGCAAAAGTTAATTTCTAATTAGCATAGATGGCTTTGCAGTTAAAATTCACCTTTGATTTCAGCCGTAAACGACACATGCAACCCCACAGCGATTATTATTGTACCGGTAATTAAATGGACACTAATCGGGCAATACTTTCTTTATGGATCTTATAAACGTAAATTATTTTATTACATAAATATAAAAGGTGCCTATGTTTACTGTCGAACGTTAAATGTTTTCTGTACGAATATGTGCATAAAGTGCAAGTTTTACAATCTTATGGTGGTTTGTACACACAAGTCAATGCGTTTACATAATAATGAGGGTGCTTTTTTGTGAAATTTATTTATTTATTTAGTTATTTTTTTATTATCAACATAATTAAACGGGTTATCCCAATTACATAATTATGATGAATATTAAATTATAATATTATAGAGATAGCGTTATGTTTAGTTCATAGAAAATAAGCACCAGAAGACTTTCCAGTTTTTAGTATAAATTATACTTTCAAATGCTTCTTTTACCTATTAAGCTTTACAATTACTCGTCCAACTAAATGACATCTTTTATTTTTTAAAAAAAGAGATGTCATTTTATTAATCTATAGTATCTTATATTATTCGGATAGCTTTAGAAGAAAATAACGTTTATTTTTTAAATTATAGATCATACATTAGATGCTTCCTTTACCTATTTTTACTTTATTTAGATATTAGAGCCTACAGTTGGCAGTAGACAAGGACAGATGGCAGTATATCCATACAAAATAGCATAGTTCAAATATTCAGTGCAGTAAAGTGCTATCCTGAATTTAAAACTTTTGAAGCCTGACAGACAATCCTTAAGTTTAAAATGTATTTTATCATTAATTCAGTTATAATCGTAAAGGGTTTTAATATACATTAAACGAATCTTGTTTGTGTATGTTTCATTTAAAAGTAAAGTAAATAAATATTAATTGCTGACATACATATTGTCGTGGGGTATCAGAGGAGAAGAATAATACCTTCCTCCGTTCCGAGTGCCGTAAGAGGCTACTAAGGTAATTTAATGGTACTCCAAGGCTATATTCTGTGAGTATATAGTTACACACACACACACACACACATATATATATATATATATACTTTATTTATGTAATTTTACTTTAGAAGTTTTATGCATCGACATGTTGAATTTTACATTAAAGAAAATATTAATGGGACAAAAAATAAAATGGTACCTCAATGGTTGTGCAGTACCCCAGGGTAAATCCAAATCCAGGTTCGAGTCTTTCCTAAAGTCGGGGATAATTTTAATGTATTTTAGTAAATCCTTTAATATAAAATTTCGCATTTTTCAAATCAGGTAAAAGTTTGTAGTTTGTAAAGTCTTATAATTTTTGTAGGTACTTACTATCTACAACTCTTACCTCTCAGTCCAAAGAGAGTACTAGGAATAATTTGTCGTGTCTACTAAGGTCCCGGTTGCAAAACGGTAGTGCATGGGAAAGATGCAGGTTCGAGTCCCACCCGAAGCCTGAGTTAAGTTGATTTTTTTCTAGTAAATACTATCTTTATTTATTAATTTAAGATGAGTGCTCATTACTTTATCACAATTATTATTCAACAATTATTGCCATAAAAATAATAATATTAGAGAGTTCTGCGTTCAGGTAAGTGTTGCCATATGATTATAAAAA
Source organism: Heortia vitessoides (assembly GCA_020976665.1). NCBI lineage: Eukaryota > Metazoa > Arthropoda > Insecta > Lepidoptera > Crambidae > Heortia > Heortia vitessoides. The sequence continues at coordinate 18,430,237 of JACJUM010002878.1, forward strand.
TGTTATTTGATTTATAAAACTGTTAAGAGATAATTCATCATCATTACAGCCATTATTTTAATTTTTATATTAATTTTGCCCAAAATTGCCACGTTGGGCAAGCGTGTTGTACACCCTATGCATTTGAACTACACTGTCTCGGACGGATATACCACCATTGTCGGTTCTGGTATCTCAATTGCCTCTTACGACACCTGGTACAGGGGAGGTACTATTTTACTCTGCCGGCACCTCACAGAGAGGAAATAATATTTATCACATTTTTACCATACAAATTTGAACACAAACAAATTATGTTCTTAACATATAATTAAAAATAACAGTAATAAATTCAAGTAACGCGTGTACTCCTCGGATCAGTGAGAACAACTGCGTGAAAGATTTATAGGTCAATTAGCCGACGTAAACAGTAAAACCGAATTGAACCAGCACAGATACATTAGACGGAGTAACAAAGAAGAACGCGTTCTTATTCTGAGCATAGACATTTCTAAGATTCTATGTGGATTGCTTAGTGATTTTTATTTGGCAGAATTACACCTCATACGATCGGCGTATCCAAGGTAAGTTTGCGGAGGAGTCCAGCACCTGTCATGTCATGGCTGATGCAATAATGCAGAGTAATTAAAAATTTAAGTTTATATATTTGCTGTCTCATGTTAGCTACCAGTATTAAATTATTTCAGATTGGATCCTAGGTTGGAAACTAAACTATTCTTGGTTGAGCTAGGCCCACTAGAACCTCTTTGTGCATATGCCTCATACAGAGGCGGTCTGACTATGTATCTCACTCTCACCATTTTTGTTTGAGGCAAACGAGCAAAAATGTAACTCCATGGTATATGATCAGCGTCGCTCATTGACACCTGCAACAACAATTTGTAGTGGTCTGGGAATACGATCGATTGAAAATGGGTTTGTTTTTCTACAGTTTTTATGGACAGCCAAAATGTGTCAAAAAGGGCACGACTAGGAGCTCATAGGGGTGTGCTGGTTCGAACACTGACATATGGTAGTAAATGTTAGGTATGGCAGAAGAAGCACGCAAGTAGAAAAAATGCTGTCAAAATAAGGGTACTTCGAAGTATGTATGGTGTGATATAGATTAATGTGAAAAAATGATGTTGAAACAACAATAGGGAAAAGATTATTGAGATGTTTGGACATCTAGAAATGATGGATGAAAGTAGAATGTCTGCACAAAATATAGAGCGAAAGTGAATGAAAGATTTGGTATTAGACGACCAAGGCGAACATATTACCAGGTAGAAGATTACAACCAGGTAGAATAGGTATTGAAGAAGAGCCAGATCAGAAGTATCAAAAATAAACAAGCGTGTATGAAAGGACTTATGCAAGTAAGGAGAGCGAAAGAGGTATGTCAAAATCGTAACAAGTGAACAAGTGTAATCCATAATCTGTGCCTACCCCGATAGGGCACATGCCTAATATATGTATGTATGTAAACAGCAGAGTACGCTTTGTGTGTACTGTTTTTCGGTCAATGAAATTACTGGTTAATGTGACAAAACATCTTCAAGTCATAATGTTTGGCGACGGGATAGTCATATATTTGTCTATAAACTACGATGACGAACTACTACGCAGATATATAGCTAGTCTGCCGACCTAGAAGTATAAATGAAATCCAATTATTCAGCTGAGCTATAGAGGTATTAGATAGCTGGAGTCCCTTCAAGCCCTATGGCTAAGGGCCATTAATAAATACCCCTACGCCAGCGCACAATTGATCGCCTTCAGGAATAATCAAGAATAGTAAACGGCTTACAATAGATTAACCTATATATAAAGATCTTATATTCATACATTTAATTATGTATACTAATGTGGAATTCAAAAGCTGCCTTATTATGGCTTTAAATACGGATTAATGATTTTTTACATTTATTGTTAGTCGTTACGTTGCAATCTTGAGAATGGTGACCGCGTTAATGTCACAAAACAATGTTTTATATAATTTACGGGTTAAATATATTCCCCCTTCGATAAGATATTATTAAAAAAATTGATTAGGCAATACTTTAAAAAGTTTAACTAATGCATCTTTTTTTTGAGATGTATGTAAACGGTATTTTAGAAACATATTACTTTTTTGTTTAAATTCGTATTGTAACATCGTGAAAAACATCAACTCTTAATAGTTTTATAAATTAACATACATTTGTGATTTTTATAAGTTACTAAGCTTATACACACACTTACCCTAAATGCAGAACGCTCCAATATGACATTAGATAGACCTCATACATAGGTCATCTGTATTGGTACTTCACTCTCACCTATTTCAACAGCCAATAGCAATTTTCGGAGTGCTTTGTTTCAGTTGTAAGGGTTTCAGCTTCAAGTCATAAGATTGGTAACGTGATAGTAATATCTTTGTGATATTTTCAATCTCTGTAGCCTACTGAGGCGCTTACTATCACGCGGACTGCATGATTGTGTGCAGACTGGTCTAATAAAAAACCTTGATATCTGACTAAATCAGTGGTTAGTTGAACAAAATGAAATGCAAGTAATTGTTATTGTGTCATCACAGATCTAAAAACCTACTCTACATTTTTCATTTGCATGACCAACGAAAGAACAGTGTTAAATGATAACGTAAAATAATTTAATTACAAGTTTCTTTTATTTTAACTTAATCGATCATAGCTAATAACTTTGATATGCAATAATTGTTAGAACCCATATTTATCACAATAGCTGTTATTACCACACCTGGACTCATACCTAGTTTACTGTCCCGGATTCCTTCATCACGATCATTTAATAAAGTGCAATTATGAATCGTAAAACCATTCTCGCGTTTATGACTCGCTTGTTATCGCTACCATCTTGATTTATGTGCGCGGGAGTTGCGGTGAGTGGACGCGGCGCGTTTCAACCGAACTCAGGCTACAGAAACTTAAAATCGTACACGTATCTGGTTACATTATTGTGAAGTCGATTTTAACTAATACAGTTCGAGACACAGGTCTTGACGTAGAACCTGTTTTAGTATTATTTACTAAAAATTATGTCCTTAATGTTTAATTGAAAATGAATAATTCTGTATAGACTATAGAATCTTTTTTCAATCTACCGGTCTGATAGTAATAGTTTTTCTTAATTAGGTACCAAACCATACCTAACGCATGTGTCTTATCAAAGTAGGTAGAGACTATAGACTACTTGCTACGATCTTGGCATACCCCTCTCGTTTCCCTTACTCACATTAGTTCTTTCATACACGCACGTTTAATTTTTGGTACTTCAGACTGGGACCCCGTTTCTATATATACCTATAATTAGTAAATTTATTACATGATTGTTGCTTTTTAAATCTTATGATAGATTCAATGTAAACGCTTTAGAAAGATATTTCTGGTTTTGGTAACATTACATTCCATAGATCACGAACGGGAACACCGTAACGCTGCTGCTTGACATTTCCACTACAATTGTGCACTCAAAATCTATCGGATTATCACATTATTTGGTCTACTTTGTGACCTTGCCATGAGTACTCTTAGACTACCCCTTAACAAGTCTATCTGTTTTCACATCAGTTGAGTAATTATATGGACTATGACTGATCTTTTAATTTCTTTTTAAATACGCACGATTAATTTATGCATAACTAATTCCAAAAATCGGACGACATTTGATTTTTTTAAGAAATTGACAGTTGTATCAGAATATTGGTATCTGAAAGAAACGGTATAACTATTTAAAACTATAATTTACACAGTTTCAATAATATTTACTTTTCAAACTAAGTAATTCTTATTTTTTTATATTAATACTTTGTCTCTAAGTAAGAAATGTAATAACTGACCTGATTAGATCAACTCTGTTTTCACGTACAAGAATTGATAGCGAACGCTGGCATCATTTGTTATTCGGCACGCGAGATTCTGATAGTCTGTTATGATTGATGACTTGATTTTTTTTCCTTTCTGCTTTTATAACTAATGTTAGATTGAAACTGACTCATAATGACTGTAGGAAGAGTAAAGAAGTCTAATGAATTATAGCAATTAACATGATGTTAATGCATGAGTGTTAACGTGATGGTTTTCTGCAATTTGCAATTAAAACGTTTATTAATAAAAGATATAACTATTTGTAATGATGACGTTACATTGAACGGATTAGACATGAGTTCATTATCTTTTTTATATAATGCGGTTGCGCTCGTCTCCAACCTAAGTCATCACACCAGCCATTAAAAATCCACTGCTGGGCATAGGCCTCGCCAACAAAAGAAGAATTTGCGTCCATAATTGCCTAGCGTATTGGTGATCGCAGAGCGCAGCTTTCGCGACGAGGATACTGCTACTCATTCCCGCCTTGAGGATTTTAGCTGCACTGTATCGAATGGATATACCGCTATCTGTCGATTCTGGTACCTCAGTCACACCTCAAGTTTTGACCTGGGTACAGCGGAGGTACTATTCTACTCCACCGGTACATCACGGCTAACCTTATTACCCAGAATTTAACTTATTGCGATAGCAAAAAAAACAAACTTAGTACATACAGAAACGGCATTCATATTCGTTGCAGCTGCAAAGAAAATAAGTGGCTATTGTGTTACTGGAACTTAAGTATGTATATCCAACCAAAACAGCGTAGCTAAAATGTATCAGGACGGGAATTGGCAGCAGCATCAGTCACTCACTAACTTAGTCTCTACCATAGTTTTACGCTCTGCAATTTTGACATAAAATCCCACACCAAGAAAATATTCAATGCAACTCATCTATTTGAAATCTCTTGGCGAGGTCATTGGTACCTACCTAACTCTCACCTATTCCAACCGCCAAACAGTTTTTATTTTTTTACGGTTTATATTCGGACCAACCTAATGCTGGCTAGCTGTGACGTCAGTTCTAGGGGAGAGCCAAAAACAGCTACCGAATTGCTATGTTCTGGTTAGAAGGGTGAGACAGGCACTGAAATACTGGGTATTGTGACATAAAATCTTCAAGGCACAAAGTTGGCAACGCCCTAGTGATATCCGTGTGATAACACGGATATCACTAGGCCTACGGTGACGCTTACTATCACGCGGTCGTTATACTTGTTAGTCAATAGTGCAGTTTCCCCAGTTTATCAGCTTTATTTCAAGTATTAATTGTCTTTATTTATTAGAAACTAGCACCGCCCCATGATTTCACCCGCATTTAACTATAGAACTTCATACTAAATTTGCGCCCCCCGTTGACCCCCTTAAAGGACGATTTTCGAATAATATTATACTTGTTTTATAACTTTGAATGAAAATTTTTCATACTAAATTTAATTCGAATAACTATTCGAATAAATATTTTTATACTAGCATTGCACCCCCGTTTTACTCCATTAGAGAATTTTCAAAATTCCTTTCTTAAACATCTACTTTATGAAAGGAGCCCCCGTGATATAGATGACATTTCAAGATTCTAACCTTTTTAGTTTAGAACCTGCATATGTCAGTCAGGCAATCAGTCAGTCAGCTTATCCTTTTCCTTTTATTTGTATATATATATGGTTGAAGATTAAACATAGATATTTATTCGAGTTCTAAGACTAGTCGCCAGTATAACAATAGTCAGTTGTCGAGCAACAGTCAATGCTTCATAGAGATATTCGGTTGCCTCAGTAATAAATGGCCACTGTGAAGCGCATCCACCGCGAGCGCGCGGCTGACAGGTCGTGTCGATGTAGCGATAAACCGCTACTGTACTTTTTGCCACTGACTTGACGGACTTGTCTTCCATATATAGCGGTGAGATATAGCATTGCAAGACAATCTGTCCTCCCATTTTCCATTATCGAGTTACATAATGTATTTTTGCTGTATGTAGCACTAAAATGTATATAATCCGACACACGCTGCCTGATGAATATATAATATTATATTATCCAATATGTAATTTAGACGACATAGTCAATCAAACATAATTTGAGTTTCTCTATAAGAAAAGAAATGACATTTAATGTTAATATTTACAATGTCAGTTCCAAATCACAACTGTTTTAGTGGTATTTTATTTAAACAAGTAATTTCTCAGATTATGACAATGTGACGTTTTTAGGTTATAATTATTTTACCACAGATAAAATTGAATGACATTAGACGCGCGACTGTGATTTCGTCCATTTTTGCCACATTTTTGATTGATGTTTCTATTATTTGTAGCGCGATGTTATATAACCTAAATTACTCCTTGTTATGTTAGCTTGCTTCCATTGATAGTCTCGTTCAAATTGGCCCAATTGTTCCAGAGATTAGCAGAAAATAACAGACAAAAAAATAAATGACTGAAAAAAAATTGTTAAAAAATATTTTGGTATGTGTACTGTAATATGAATTCATCAGCATATAGTAGTAAGTGGTTATTTTAAAATTACAATAAAACACTTCAAATCTGTTTGTATTTGTAGATAAATAAAATATTGAAGCTTTACATTGAGATATAAAATAATATTTATATTTAATTTAGAGTTACCGGGCCAAAAATCCCCCTATCCCCCTATCTCTGTCCAACCGTTGAAGTTAAAGTTGGATCAAACTGTATGCAGTAAGAAAAAAATATTTAAATTAATTTATTCGTGCAGTAGTTCAGAAGTTTATACCAGACAAACTCGAACACGGAACTATTATATGTATAAGATTAGTTTTAAAATATAATGATTAAATAATCCTGCAGTTAATCTTAAAGAGAAACAACGGCTTTTAAAACTAATTTAATAAATACCTGAACGTGAATTTTGCAAATACATTGCCGAAATGTAGTTGTATGTACAGTAAAGGATAAAATTGCAAAAGTTGTTTGCAGTTACAAGTTTCTTCCGAATTAGATAAACTAGTTTGAAACACGCGTAGCATCGTGATATATAGATATTAAGTATTTAAGTGATCCTATCTTGAGCGTTAATGGTCGTGAGTTCAATACCACACATGACAAACATATATATTATCTGCATTAATCACTCACTCTCATCTATTTCTACCGTCAAATAGCAGTGTTCGCATTGCTGTGTTCCGGTTTGAAGAGTGA
>JACJUM010002878.1:18437295-18469924 GCA_020976665.1 Heortia vitessoides
AAGGTTGGCAATGCGCTTCGCCTTGTATTATTACCGTCTGTAGACAGTAGTGACGGTTATTGTCACATGAACTGTATGTTTGTTTGTCGACCTGGTAAAAAATATATGTATATATAACTAATAATTGTGCTAATGTTAAATATTTCAGTTGTATTTGTAATACCTATGTTGTCTGATGTGCTTTAAGCGACTTATCCCGGAAAGAGATGCTAGGCGAAATTATATTTGTATATAAAATTTTTGTCACGGGTGAACATTTAAACTACTGGCCCGATTTAAATAAATCTTTACTGAATTTGTACAATTTTCGCCATTTTGAGAGATAAAATAGTTTTCATTTCAATTTATAGTTACAATGTTTTAGTCATGACAAATATAATTGTATCACCATTGGTTTTTCTTGCAGGTTTTTTTTCTGGGAGCTATCGTAATGAATCTGCTATAAACTATATAAATAGTTTTATACCCGTCTGGTGCGGGCAGACTAGTATTAAAGTGGGACACTCAATAACTTATTTGTTTTAATGACTCTTATAACACCGGTTATCATCATTGGATCATCAGTTATTTGTGTGGTATAGTAATTAGCAAATACATATACTTTGTTAATTTTGACAGGCCAGGTGGCACAGATGGTTGTGATCCTATCTTGTGCGCCAAGGGTCTTTGTTTCGATTCCCACCTGGAGCAAATATTTATATGACGCTATTTGTATTTGTTCTGTGTCTGGGGGTTGAATATATTTATTTAGGTTGTATATTTGTGATACGTCTGTTGTCTGGCGTCCGTAACACAAGTGCTTTAATTTATTATTATTATTATAGACATAGATTTTTTTGTTTATTTTACGATTTAAAAGTACCTACAAAAGCCTATTTAAATAAAGGTATATTTAACCTTGACTTTGACTTTAGTTAAGACAGTACAAAGTCGGTCGGTTTATCTAGTTATTTATAATATAGCTTGAATAACTCTTTCAGTACAAACAATCCCAACTAAAGTTCAAAGAACAAAAATAAATAACTATTGAAGTAGCGGCGGCATGTGGCGGGTCCGTAGTGATGTCCCACCGTCGATAACACACCGGTTTTTTTATCGGTCAACAATTACCGGTAATACTTTTTATTATAGCTCATTAAATATTAATCAAGTCGGATTGTCTATCCGCACCCACGCTACTTGTGTGTTAGATTTTTTGTGTCGAAATACTGTCTATTATTTATTCTGATAAATGTGAATGTACAATGTGAATTTAGATAGAGTACACCTCTATCTAAATTATCTTCATGCATGCGTTCTGATGAAAGTTGTGTTCGGTTTTATGTGAAATTAAGTTCTATGTTTATTTACCTTTCGAGTTATAGTAGTTTCTTTTGAAAATGTAAAAGAAAAATTTATTTCATATAATGCGCCGTTGGCGCAGATGGTAGTGATCCTGTCTTGTGCCCCAAAGGTCGTGAATTTGATCCCCACCTAGGACAAATATTTATATGATGATATTTATGTTTGTTCTGTAGCTGGGTGATAAATATATGTATTTAAGTATATTATATAGTATATTGTCCGATGTCCGCAACACAAGTAATTAAAGCGACATATCACGGAATCAGGTCAATGTGTGAGATTTTGTGGGGATGTATTTATTTACATAAGATTTTTTAACTTGCTGTGTAGTGCAAGTGTGGCGGCCATTACAGAGTGTAGCTTTGCAGCAGGAATGCAGTTGTCCATTCTTACCCTGCGCTTTTGAGCTACACTGTTTCTGATTTATATACTGCCATCTGTAGGCCCTGGGACTTCAGTTGGCAGTTGCGACACCTGGTAATAAGGGAATAATTTATTTATTTTAGTATTTAAAAGACCAACATCGTAATGAAACATATCAATGACAAAGATCACAACACTTGTAAATAAATAGAATTAGAGCTAATGTTAAAATGTTAGCCGTGAGGTACCTGCAGAGTAGAATAGTACCTACTTCTTCCTGTACCAGGTGTCGTAAGAGGCGACTAAGGTACCTGAACCGACAGATGGCGGAATATCCATGCAAAAAAGTTAGCTCAAATTTACAGGGCGGGGATCAGCAGCAGCTTCCCCGTCGCGAAAGCTGCGTACTGCGTTTGCCAATACGCTTGCCCATCGCGGCAATTATTGCCAACATATCCCCTTTCTTGGGGAGGCTTATGTCTATCAGTGGACTTTTAATGGCTGGTATGATGATGATGATAATGTTAGAAAAGTATGTATATGATTTGTTTATTTTAAATTGTTGCTTACTAATCGTATTGTGCATGCATTATGGTCATGAGGTACTGGCAGTACCAGGTGTCAGAAGAGGTGACTAAGGTACAAGAACTGATATTGTGTAGCTGAAATGTTTTGATAATTTATTATTACACATTATAATTAAAAATTAACGAATTCAAATGAATGCATCAGTGCGATGGGTAACAGTTGGCATTCTATTACGGAATGTAGGAAATGGAGAAACAAATCGAATGCATACAGCCGCATAGAAATTGATTCATTTGCCATGATTCCGAGCTCCGGGCGTTTGCCGATCGATAACATGAATCAATTGGATATTTATCGATTAACAGGTGTGTTGGAAAATCGTGATATAATATATCTGTTTCTAGTTATTGCCGTTTTGTTTGTTATGTGTAATAGATTTATTTGTTTTTACGCAACAATTGCTTTCATCCAATTTGAATTACAAAAGTGGAGGATATTTGTGACAAGTTTTTGGTCTAGTATTTCTTTTTTTTATCGTGCCGTGAATATTGGCAGAGTTGATTTGTGCCTTCACTTGTAAGCAGTTGTCGCAGGAAGTGACTCAGATACTAGAACCGACAGATGGCGGTATATGTAACCTTGACGAGCTCGATGGTGCAACTGGTAGTGATATTATCTTGTTGGCCAAAAGTCGTGGGTTCCATCCCTTTCTAATATAAATATATATATGGTATTTGATTTTTTCTGTGCCCAGATACAGTTGTTAAGTAAATATATAAATATTATATTTGTTATTCATCTGTTGCCTGAAGTTCGTACGTCAGGTCTATATACCAGATCTTAGAGAATTTATTAATTTATTCATCTGAAACTGCGTAGCTAAAGCACCCAGGGCGGGAATGGGCAGCAGCATTTCCGTTGTAAAGTTACGCTCTGCAAATACCAAATACCACCATGCCTGCTCAGCAAAAAAATTAAAGACAAAATTACCCTTTTCTTAAATTTACGTCCAACGGCCTATCCGAACACATGGGCAGGTACCATGCTACTCTACCAGTACGTGAGGTACCGACAGAGCAAATAGTACCGTAAAAAAAACAATTTTAATTCAGAAATATTCATAATATAATTGTATTATATTCATATCCAGTGACTTCGTCCGCGTAGAATAGTGACTTTGGGAGGTATAGTAGCCTTTTCCCCGTTTTTGCAACATTTCTCATTGACGCCTCGTTCCTATTAGTTTCAGCGTAATGTTATATAGCCTAAAGCCTTCCTCTATAAATGGACTATCCAACAAAAAAGAATTATTTAAATCGAACCTGTAGATCCTGAGACTAGCGCGTTTAAACAAACGAACTCTTCTGCTTTATAATATTAGTATAAATACTGATGACCCTGATGACCCGACGGGATCCTAAGAGTCATCTTACATTTAAATTAAGCCTACCTCATATTAGTTTGCTGGCTATAGACAACAGGCACATTTTTATCTAAAGACAGTCGCATCGTATCCATACAAAGAATACTAGAGACAGTAACATTATAAATTTATTCCCTCGACGCAACCAACCAACATTGTTAAGACAATACACACAACATTTTCCATAACTTTAGAACGTTGTAAACCGAAACAAATAACTTTCTTTGTTCTATCTCCCTCACTCGTTAAGTGCACAATTTATTTTGGTGCGCGGTTGAGTCATTCGACGCGGCACTTTTAATTATCGAGCACTTCGACAAACAGAGTAAGTGCCAACAGAGACATGATAATCACCAACGCCTTCCGCTGTTCGAGACATGCTGTAATTACAGATAAAGGTGCAGACTGGCAGGCGGTGCATGTGCGAATGCGGATGCCGAATGTTCGTGAGTTTTTAAATTACTGACTACGTTGTAAGCTTGAAGCTCTTGTCTATGGATATAAGATAAACACAATCTATATAAAGGCAAAGCTGACTGACTGACTGACTGACTAGCTGAGATGCTAACGATTGACAATTGTATGAGTTAAAAACTATTTTGCACATAAGGTTTCTTTTATAAAGTAAAGGAAGATCGTTTGAGAATTCACCCCTAAAAAGAGTAAAAAAGGCGTGTAATCCTATTATGAAACTTTGCTGTAATCCCAATGAAATTCATTATTAAGAGTTTTCATTAAAAGTCAGTTTTTCAGTAATTTTTTTTTCAAATATAATTCCCTTACGGGTTGCAAAATTAACATGAAAGCTCAACTTGACGAAAGTATAGCCGCGGGGCGCTGCTAGTTACAAATACAATACATAAATATAAATCACCCAGACACAGAAAAAACACATATGTCCGGGGCACAAAAATGTTTGTGAAGAGATTCGAACCAACAAACCTTACCGCACAAGACAGAGACACTACCAAACGCGCAAATTTGTACCGTTATATTCAAATAAAAGAAATTAATTCAAATTAACAATGTTTTGTTACATCCAAGTCAGTTAGCACTTATCCTATAATTATGAAGCACAAATAAAGTATTAATCCACGATCGTGACAACTGGATCACCTTAATGCAAGCCATGTCACCAGTTTACATTTAAATTGTTATTTGCCCTTGTACATTCAATTACGTTAGATGTATATTCGCTTATTATACTAATAATATTAATTTATTTTATTATATTTAATCGTTGAATGTTATAATAAAATAAATGATGTTATATCTGAATGATGTTGTATGCATCTAGAAAAGTTAAAACTTTAAACGATAGACAAAACTGATGCGCTTGTTGATGCCTGTGGTAAACATTATGAGCTTGGCTCATAATGTCTACCACAGGTACCGTCGGTCTTAAAGCATTCATTTATTACAATAATATAATAATAATAATAACTTTATTCAACAAAAAAAGGAAACTTAACTAAAATACATTTTGATACTTAGGTACCTAACTAGGTCTAGCCTGTTCTTATAGGCACCTATGCTCTGTAGTGTGCATGTAGGTGTGGATGTGTGTCTATATGGTCTAGTGTAATACTAGGCTTGTTAATGCAACACATTATTTACGCACACATTACAAAAATTCACAGAATATAATGCTAAGCCAGTACATACAGTATACACAATAATAAACAATAATAGTAACAATAAATATAGTCCAGTCTAGCATAATATTGTTAGCAATTCCTCTGTCTTGTTGTAGTCCAATGTCAAAAGCCATTCCCTTACTGTTGTTTTGCAAGTGTATTTATTCATGTAATGAATATCTTTTTCTTGGTTAATTTTATTATAAATAAATGGTCCTGTAAAATGATGAAATACAAAGATTTTGTATCCTGCATTGCGATCGAATTCACGACCATTGGCGACAAGACAGGATCACTTCCATCAGCGCCATCTGGCCCGTCAATGTTTAGAAACACTAAGTAATATCAAGTGACCGAAATCGTGAACGACAGCTAGCTTTGATTATTTTGTATTTAAAACTACAGTCCGTATAGTAGTGTTTAAATTTTGCAGTAGTTGTTAAATAATCAAAAAGAAACAGCTTTATCACTAGAAACACAAGTTTAAGTAACAAACTATTGCATATTACTAATATTTTTTTATACTTTCGCAAAATCTCATACATTGACATGATTCCGTGTTAAGTCGCATAAAGCACTTTTGTTACGAACATCAATCAGACAATCGAGGAATCACAAATAATATGTATTATATTTGTGATGCCTAATTGTGATTAAATAATAAGTATTTTTTATATTTAACACCCAGATATATAACTAAAACAAATATTATCATATAAATATTTGTACTGGGATTGAAGCCAGGATTTTTGGCACACAAGATGCTCTGATGACCAGACGCAAATGCAGAGGACGGGGATAGGCATCAGCATCCCCATCACGTAAGCTGTACTCTGCGATTGCCAACACGCATTCATGGGCAAAATTTTCCCTAGGACGCCTATGTCCAGCAGTGGATTTCCAATGGCTGTAATGGTGATGATGAATCTTTACATCATCATTACCGCTATCTTATAATTATCCATACAAACTCGGCGTCAGAGGCTGTCTACTTAACATAAATAACATTATCAACACCCATACATTCAGCGCTCGGATCTAAGCCCCGGCCTACACATTAAGATTACAAGTGGCAGGGGAGATACACACAGACGGACAGGACGTACAAGCCACTTATCACTAGAACCTTTAATTACAAATGAAAATCGTTTCCCGCCACTGCTCAGATAACATGGTGGCGTCATAGAACGGGCGCCGGTCGTGAGATTCTTAATTTCTTGATTATCAGAAATGAGGTAAAGGAACCAGATTTACCGCATAGTTTATCAGACCTCAGGAGATCCGTAAAAGAGCTAACTTTATCAACATAGCCCAGCGGGTTAGCAAGTTAACGAGGCAGTGGGCAGGGCACTTAGCACTAAGAACCAATAAACCGATGGATTCGATGATGATGATATCGTAGAAAATCCAATGTTCTAGAACATAGCTTTGCGACGGGGATGCAGCTGCCCGACACCTGGTGCAGTAGGGGGTACTATTTTACTCTGCTGGTAATTCACGGCAATTAGCACTTACTTCCTGAAAATACCTCATAACCAAAGTTTGAGACTCCTTTGAGATTAATTTCAAATATAGGATCTATAGTCACCTCAGTGTTCTTTTAAAAACTTCGCTTCATTTAGAATAGTGTCGATGTTCTTGCTAAAGAGCTGTTTTTAGTTTCGTACCGAGTTAAGTGCTTTTATTTATTATACATTATATATAATATATATATATATATATGATATACATTATATATAATATACATAATATACATATAATATATATATAATATACATTATACATTATATATAATATACATATACATTCACAACATCTCATACATTGACCTACAAGTCGTTTCAAGCATTTGTGTTACGTATATCAGACAACAGGAGGTTACATGTAATGCTTAAATACTCAGAACAAATACATATATTTGACGGGCCCGATGGCGCTGCTGGTAGTGATCGTATCTTGTGTGCCATAGGTTGTGAATTCGATTCTATTATATTTGCCTTTGTTCTGTGTCTGGGGGTTAATATTTGTGACTCCTCAGTTGTCTGGCGTCCATAACACAAGTGTTTTAAGCGACTTACCACGGAGCCATGCCAATGCTTTTGATGTTTTTTGAATTAATATAAATAAGTATTTGTCCTGAGGCTCTTCACTTCACATATTAAGGTGATATTTTGTATATCTCTAAAGAAAATGATAAAATTATTAATTCAACTTACTCTCGCACTAACACCTCGGCGCCGTAACTTTTACAATCTATGCCACTCCGATATCTTAATTGAGCGAAGAAATAAAATTTTAATTGCGCCCTGTACTCCGTTATCCCGATGATTGCATTGACAAATGCATTCCGACTTCCAATAATTAAGATAGAGGGAATAATTTTATCTAGTACCGCGTCCCGAGTCCTGTTCGGGAGCGTGAAGTGTGGTCTTAAATTAGTCCTGGCATATTAATTTTTTATAGACATTTTAGGGAGGTATTTATAAAATCACACACCAAACAAAATTTGTAAAAAATTTAATAGTTATTCGCCAAAGACTTCCTCTGCGTCTTCAATTTGTTTTCCTTCGTGTAAGTTTGGTTTCATGTAATATCCTTATAATTTCATATAATATACATAAAGTTTCATATAATATCCATAAAGTTTCATTTATAGCTACTAGCAGCTACTTGTGAGAACAACGATTAATAAAAGTAGCCTGCCCTTTCTTTACTCTTTATCCAGGTATCTGCCACTGAAGGGTCTGTAAAAATTGACCAAGCCGTTTTAGAGTTAAGCTTGAAAAAGCAGACCTGCTAACCTTTAACCTTTTATAATTAGGGAAAAGTTATATAGATATCTTAGCCGTGTGGTATCGGCAGAGTAGAATAGTATCTCCCTATTTACCAGGTGTCGTAAGAGGTGACTAAGGCATGTACCTGCACCGACAGATGGCGGTATATCTATCCGAAATAGTAAAGCTGAAATGTGTCAATCTGCGCTCTGTGATTGCTAACGCGGTTGTCCAGTGCGGCATTTATTGACAAATTCCCTCTTTCTTAGGGAAACCTATTTCCAGCTGTAGGCGTTTTACGGCTGCTAAAATTACGATGATGAGGTATCTCAACGTCTGACGTAATGCACCAAGCCTACCCAGTGGGTTTGTTCTTTTTTGTGAGTCCCATATCTGACAGTATAATATTTATTTCAATTAACCGATTTATAAAATCGAATCAAACGGAACAATGCATCATCAAAAAAAACTGCAGTAATATTAAGTTGCAATATAACGATTACATGTTGATTTTTTGAATTACTAAAGCATAGTCATCTTATGCAAGTGCTTCTACTTAACGCTTATATCAAAATTTATGGCCGTTAGACACCGAATTATACCCGGTATCTATCCGGTAATCAATCTAAATCATCAGAATGGGCCGTTAAAGTCATTCTGAGCATTAATGATACGATTACGCCCAAAGGAGGTTGCGTAAATCATTGTGAGAATAAACGGACCCACAAAAAGAGCAATTAGTGCTGGCCGAACGTCGATAGTTTAGCAAATGTCGATAGCATTCCGGACGGCTCGACGTGACTGTACACTGAAATGTGACAAATTTAATCCGGGGCCGCGTACAAGCGAATGTGAACCCTATATGAAAGCGGAGAAAGAGTTTTGTGGTGTAATGTTAAAATGGCAACGCGCCGGAGACGTGAGTTCGATTAAAAAATGTGATTTGTGGCAGCCACATCGCACGTGTTTTATTTTGCGAGTTATGTACGTGACGAGCTCGTCAAGAGGACGCCGTGAAAAGAAGCCGCTTTAGTATCACGAAAATTTAAAATGTTTAAAAGGCAACGGAACTAGTTTTTGTTTTGCCGCTTATGTCTTCTAACAATAGAAAAATAAAGGCGGCATGACAAAACAGAAACGCCGGCAAGAGTGACGCCGTCTGAGGTTCGAGGGACCCGCGCTGTGTTGCTCAACACAAAGCCATAAATTAGAATTATGTTATAATTTAAAACTGAACTTATCTATACAAATAAATCTTTTGAAGTAGCTGTTTGTGATATTAACATCATCATCATAATTATAGCTATTGGAAGTCCACAGCTGGATATAGGCCTCCCAATTAGAGGGGGAACTTTGGGGTACGCAATCATATTGGCAATCACAAAGCTTTTGCGACAGGGATGCTGCTGCCCATCACCATCAAGTGCATTTGAACTCCGCTGCTTCGGGTAGACCACCTGTCGGTTCCGACAGTTGCACCTTTAAACACCTGGTACAGGGGGAGGTGCTGTTCTACTTTGCCGGTACCACATGGCTATGCCGGTACCATGCGGCAGTATATGTAGATACATTACTGATTCGGACGGGCCAGGTAGCACTGACGGTAGAGATCTTATCTTGTTTGGGATCGTGGGATCGTTTTCCATACAGAGCAAATACTTATGTGATAAATATTTGTATTTGTTCTATGTCTGGGTGTTATGTATAAGTATCTTAAAGTTATATTTATTATCTGACAAGTGTAACACAAGTGTTTCAAGCTACTTATCTTGGAGTCAGGTCAATGTATAAGATGTCGTGTGATTTTAATTTATTTAGGACTATGGGCTAGAATTAATTCATGAATACCATTATTTTATACAGTTTTATTAGGCCATAAAGAGGCGTAAAACAGGCCTAATCTTTATAGACGGGCCCGGTGGCGCAGGTGGTAGTGATCCTGTTTTAAACGCCAACGTCGTGGTTTCAATCCCCTCCCAGGACAAATATTTATATGATGATATTTATGTTTTTCTGTGTCTAGGTGTTAAATAGATGGATTTATGTAGTATATTTGTGATTCCTCTATTGTCTAATCCTTTACACAAGTGCTTAAAAAGACTTTTCACAGGATCAGATTAGTGTATGAGTTGTTGTGGGAATTTATTTATATACTAATAGCCCCCCCTCCAACTTCGTTCGTGTACGTTACTTAAATTCTATCCAGTTGCTCCTTTTACCTTGATTTCATTAATCTTAGAAACTTATTCAATTACTTTCCAACGCCTTCTGCTAGAATCTTACAGTATTCACCATATCCACAACCACAACTCTTTGACACATTATTAACAAATAGTTTGCAATAAATTAAGCTGCGAGGTACTGGCACAGCAGAATAGTACCTCTTGTGCCAGTTATCGTAAGAAGAGACAGAGGCACCGTAACCGAATAACGGCGGTATGTTCATCCGAAGAAGTGTAAATCAAATACTGACTATGATAACAATAAATTGAAATATTAACTAACTTGTATTTTTGTAATTTACCCAGACAAATAAAGTGACACGATATTTTTGTATACAAAGATGTTGCTCAAACATGTCTTCCTACAACAACGGAATCCTAAACCGAAGCGATTATCTTCAAAGAACAGGCTGAGCCTCACCGGTGAGCGGGCCTGTCAGTCGGCCATCATTCACACCTGTCACCCGGGCGGAGGCGGGCGGCGCGACTAGTCCGCCGATTTGTATGCCCCTAGTAAATCACTTTTGAAGTAATTTATGTCGAGCATTAGGGATGTGTGGATGTCGATGTTTTTTAATGCACACTTTGCGTGACAGTAAGCGTCATCGCGGCCATTATACGATTGTATTATCACAAAGATATCACTAAATATTATGGCATATTATTCAATAATTCTCATTCCATCCATTTAAACCAGAAAACAGCAATGCGAACACTGGACACAACAATTGCGGACGACCTTTGTATCAAGTCCTTGATCATGGTAAAATCTATTCATATAAATATATAGTTATAATTTGTATTACATTGTGTGAACACGCTCCTCAACCGCTATTTTTCTATTCTACATTTCTTCAAGACGTACATTACCTACATCTTTTGAAGACATTTCTTATTAATCATTATCAGAGGATTTTTACAAATTAAAACTTTATTTTAGTGTTATCTGTCATTAAACTTTTTCAACATTTCTTAACTTCAACTAGAATAAGATTGTATTTAGTTTACTTTTACATACTTTTCGCTCCTGAAACTTTAGACTAATTTGTAAAATTCAAATCTCGCTAAAACCAAATCTAACAAAATAAATCCTCTTAACCAATTTAAAAGCACAATGTGTGTAATTATAATAAATTAATTGTTTTTGATAGAATAATCCGAAGACTTCACTTAACCAACTACTCGAAAATCTTAAAGCATAAAAACCACTTTAAAAATTATTCAATATTTAAATTAAACAATACCTATGAAGTCCACAAACCGGAGCTATACTAACACTAGCGCACACCGCAAACTATTATCGACAAATCATCCGCTCGCACGGCCCTTCACATGTGCTATTTGACAGCTTTTGTATAAGAAAAAAAAGAAACACAGAAAGGAGACCGAATAATCAGCACGCCTATTTATCATAGCCGAGCTGTCACCGCGCGGTGACAGATGACAAGGTAGTCTTAGAGATAGGGGTGCGGTTTTGTGCAAACACACTCATAAATAAATTATTTAACTGTTGGACAAAGGCCGGCCGAGAGATGTTTTAACGTATGAATAAATAAAAAATGATTTATTTTTATTTAGTACTACCACAATAAAAGAAAACCAACTAAATTTAAGCTTGTTTAATAATTTAAAAAAAATACATTTGTTTGATTATACTTAACTTTAATTATTAGCTGTAATAAAGAGAAAAACTACTTCAGAATCTTGGATGGAGTTGCTTCTACCCATCCACGCCCTGTTGCCCTTGAGGTACGCTGTTCCGGACGAACCGGAAGTTTCGGTATCTCTGTTGCTTCATACAATACCCGGTACACAAGGAACTTTTCTACCCTGCCGGTACCATCCCATTGCCTTGAAATAATATTAATTGACTTTAAATGCAAAAAATAAGATAATTTTATTTGCACTGGTAAAATATTATTGGTATACTATAAGTATACTATAATAATACTTATACCCCGACCCTAACGAATACGTATTCGTTAGCATCTTTATCTTATGCGCCAGGGGTTGTACGTTCGACCCCTAACCAAGACAATCACTTCTTTCATGAACATTTATGTTTATTCTATTACTGGATGCTATATATTACTCGTATATGCTTAAATAATATATTTGTAGTCCCTATGTTGTGTGATATCCGAACGATATGTGCATTGAGAGAGTTATCACTGAGTCAGGTCAATGTATGAGATACTGCATGTTATAAATATTACTTAAAAAATAATATAACCTCCAGCTTTTACTCCAGCATTTACTTAAAAAATAATATAACCTCCAGCGCCGTATCATATAAGACGTGTGGTGCCGGCAGAGTATTACTTGTACTAGTTGTCATAAGAGGTGGCTTAGGTACCGGACCCGGTATTAAATGCAAAAGGGGGGTATGCTATCTTCTACGGTTGGCACCACTTGAAGATTCCTATGGACAGTAGTATATGTTTTACGGCTGCTATGAAGATGATAATGATGATGATCGTGTTACAAAATACCTACCAATTATATGCAATTGAAAGAAACATCTAATTGTATGCCACCAAATTCCGAATATTTTAACCATGTATTATTCAGTATCCATTATTCCTAAGTAAAATCTATTAGAGACAAAAATATGCGTTTATTTATAACAAGCTACTTGTCCCCAGGATTAGAAACAAAGCAACCGCTGTCAAGAGTCCCTTTGATGTGTCGGAGCGGCGTTAATGAGCCGCGAGCGACGGACGGCAGTGATGCGGCGATGAGGCGATTAGACACAACATGTTTTACGGTACGTGCTACCATAAACTGACACAACAGAAGGCCCATCTGTACCACGTATATAATTGAACAATAATTTTCTAGACTTGAGTGCTCCACCTTCCGTTACCAATCCATTATGCGCTTTCACAGTCTATAAAAAAATGATTGCTGTACTTATCGATAGAAATTACCCTGGTATTGTGATAACTATCAGGTAGTCAGTTACGTTTGTAAGAAACCTCTCTAGAATAAAGCTGAATGCATCCGAAGCCTACTCATTTCTGCCCCTAAGTAGAATAGAAGTGTTCGCACATTTGAAGGGTCTGGTAGCGCTACTGGTGGTGTTCCTATCTTGTGTGCTGGTCATGAGTTCAATCCCCACCCAGAATAAATCTAATGTGGTGATTTTTTTGTTCTAAGGCTAGGTGTTATCAGAGTTTTTAGATATTATACGTGTAGGGGGTTTGCCCAAAAACCGGTCTTGTTGGAATTCACTTGGAGAGAGGCCTATGTCCAGCAGTGGACATCTTGACGCTGATATGATGATGACAATTATGATAGATGTGATTCCTCTGTTGTCAAATACACGTAATACAAATGCTTTAAGTTATTTATCTTGGAGTCAGGTCAACTCATAAGATGTCGCAATTTTATGTATATATAAATCGTGGGGTACCGACAGACTAGAGTACCTCCCTCTGTGACAAACGTCGTCTGACTGAGCTACCGAAACCGACAGTTGGAATTATATCTATCCTATAAGGGTGGCTCCAAATTCAAAGGGTGTTCATGGACAGC
The DNA here is from genome assembly GCA_020976665.1 of Heortia vitessoides. Classification (NCBI taxonomy): domain Eukaryota; kingdom Metazoa; phylum Arthropoda; class Insecta; order Lepidoptera; family Crambidae; genus Heortia; species Heortia vitessoides. Next base: position 18,451,124 of record JACJUM010002878.1, read on the forward strand.
AGCATTTCCTTCGCGAAGTTAGGCTCTGCAATTGCTAGCACGCCTGCCCATTATGAGAAAATTTCTCTACTTTTTAAAGAAGCTTATGTCGGCCTACGTCGAGCAGTGGACGTTTTGCAGCTGATGTGATGTTGATGATGATGACATACACGCTGAGATTATATATTAAGTCTTGCAAATTAAGGATTACAAACTCGTTGCCCACGGTTACAGCTTTTCCTGTAAAACGCAGATCTTCAAAGCTTAGTCATTCCACAAATAGAGCCCGACCGGTGCAGACATAAAACAAGGCGCCATAAAAACAGCACATGAGAACTGAGAACACAAATCATGAGCACGCGCACCCATCTATTTCACTGACAGTACGTCCGACGTCGTTTACAGCAGTACACTAGGGTTGTTGGAGCTTGGTCTCTGATTCCGAAAGATAATACAACTTTGTTATTTTACTTGCAATCCGCCTCGAGTTCGTCCGGGTACATATCAAAAATCTAATCCCGTTGATCGCTTTACTGTAAGAATTTAAAGTCCGTTCTTGCCTTTATACTATTATTAAAAGTTTTGTCTGGTAAGAACTAGTTGTAACTGATATTCTATTTGAGCATTAGTTAATCATCCCCTTCACGAAAACTGCGCTCTGCGATTGCCAACACACTTGCCCAGCGCGGCAATTATGGGCCAAATTTCCCATTTCTCAGGAAGGACTATGTCCAACTGTGGACTCCTAATAGCTAATATATTAGAAACATAAATTAGAAACTAGTTCTAACCAGAAATAAACGCGTTTTAACTAAAAAATCTGTTTTAAGTTTTAACTATATATATTGAAATTATTTATTTATGTATGTATGTAAAAATCATCCTAGATTTTTTATAACACACTATTATTTATTTTATGTTTCACCTAATGGCTGATTGAGAGATAAAGCCAGTTGCCATTAAGTCTGCCATTTATACATTACGTAATATGTATATATTTTTAATAAAGTTTAATGTGCCGTGAGGTACAGTAGAAAAGTACTTCAGCCTGTACCAGATGATAAAAGGCGACTGAGGTACCAAAACCGACAGGTGACGGTATATCCATTCCAAAACAGTGTACCTCAAGTGTACAGGGTGAGGACGCAGCATCACCAAAAAAGTTGCGCTCTGCGATTGTACACACGCTTGTCCAGCGCGGTAATTATGGACAAAATTCCCCCTTTCTTGCGAAGGCATATATCCAGCATTGGACTTCCAATAGCTGATATGATAATGATCAATGTTTAATTAATATATTAATAGAGACCTTAAACAAACTGACTGATGTGACACATTCTATGAGTACAAGTTTATATATACTTGAGAATATCAAGCAAGCGATCTCGCAGGCAAAAGTAGTATCATATAAACTACATTTTTAGAAAAACCCCGACCATTAAAAGCCTTAAACAAAAAGCAACTCTATTATTCCAAATTATCATAAAGCAGCCATTGTCTTATCAAATTTGTGTAATAATTTATACGCCATTCGCCAATTAGTTTGCACCCACAATAATAAATAACTTAAACTTATATTATAATTGTATAACGGGTTATACAGATAACGATTTATTTACTTCTAAGTTTTATCACGAGATATCTCGATGTAAAAATGTTTAAATCCTAATTTATTTATGATCATTATACAGCTATATAGATAACAAACTTTATTGCACCGCATAGAACTCATCGTTTTAGTGTATAGTTTGAGATATCTCATCAAGTGATTTCGTTCTCGTTTCTTGTCGTTATTTAAATTTGAATCTAAGATTATATGTAGAAAAGAACAAGCTGGCTTGACTAGAAACTTTAAGTTTTGCAGAGTAGTTTTTCTTAATAATTGTATTATGCAGAGGCGTACTAAGATATATTTATTTTTAAATTCACCCCCTAGGGGAATAAAACAGCGGGTGCAAAGTTAGTATGAAACTTCACTGTTTTTGAAATTTACGAGTTTTTCGATAAAATTATCAAAATTATCGAGTTTTTGAAATTATTTTTTTTTTATTTATTTATTTAATTTTATTGCACAAAATGTTACAAAATGTACAAATGGCGGACGGAAATTATCGGAAAATTTATCAAATTAAATTCAGTATGAAGATTTTTTATTAAAATACATGATACATATGAAAAATATATATTAAAAATCATCTGTTAAGGAGGTAAAAGGGGGTTCGAAATTCTACGTTGTGCGTTGCACGAATCGTATAATTTAATCATCATCTTTTCAGATATTGGAAGTCCACTGCTGGACATAGGCCATAGGGGGAGGGGATTTTGTTTGGGATGGATATACCGCCATCTGTCGGTTCTGGTACTTTAGTCCTCCCTTACGGCACATGGTATAGAGGTATGTATAGGTATAGAAATATAAATAAAATAATATGCGGCGATATAAATATATATATATGTACGCTAATCTTTAGAATAACTTGGCAGTCCAAGTTATTCTAAAGATTAAATAAGTCAAAATAAATGGAAACAGTCCTGAACAATCTAATCGACAATTTAAAATTTACATAATTAAACCACAACCGTGTTCTTACATGAAATACCTGCATTTAATGAAACGAAAAAATAATTACGTCCATTTCAAGCTGTTTGCACTGTTGTAATAATTCATTAAAATAAATTACCTGCCACCGATACCTCATTAAATTCCACATCAAAATGGCGTCCATTAAGCTCACAGTAGTCCGCGGTCAACATAAAAACGTTATCGAGTTAAAAAATTAAGTAATAAACAAGAAAATAACATGGCAACCCCAATTAAAGGTATAATGGGGCTGGCAACATTGTGGTAGAGATAACGCTTAAGCTGCCGTCGTCGCATTTTTGACTAATTTTAATTGTCTATTTAATTATAGTTCTCGTGTGCTGTGAAATTATATGGCGGTGTCGGTTTGAAAGGTGATTTCTTTTTAAATGCATTTTTTTACTGGCAACATTTGTTGTTAGGCAATCATTGTGAATGGTGAGACAATGTGGGTTTTTCTTAGATGGGTGACACTTTTTTTTATACAGATTTTGAAAACTAGTATACGGTTCTCTTAATGGCAAGCCTCTTTAGTCTATAGACACTTGACGTCTCTTATCATCCTTTACATTATAACAAAACCATTCAAGCATTACTGTTGGTTAATATGTAAAGTTATTTTTATTAGACTAAATCAACACGCATAAGGTCCGCGTCATACTTGCTGGAAGTTTAGTAAATTGAAAATGATAATCTTATCACCATTTTCTTGCAAATTCTTTTATTGTGGCTCGCGTAATGAACCTGCTATAAACTTGGATGTAAGACCCTTTTGGTGCCGGCAGACTAGTATTAAAGTAGGACACTCAGTGACCTATTTGTTTAAATGACTCTTACTATCATGATCATCGGTCATTCATGTGAAATTGTAATTGTGTACATATGTAATTAGCAAATTATACACAGATTTTTTTGTAATTTCAACGATTTGGAAGCGATATATCTGACTTTGACTTCAAATATTCTATATAAATTGAAATATTTGTTGCTTCCGTAGCCTTACAATTTACTGACTGTAAAAACCAACTCAGTCATTGAAATGCACCAAAGCTGCGGGCACTTTTCAATTCAAGCCGAATTAACTATCCGAAACGACGTGGGGACCCACCGTTTATTCAAACATACACTTTATTGCAACGTATTAAAATTTGTTTTCCATAATTCTTGATAGCGGATACGATGATGTAGCCACTCTGTTTAACATAAATATTCATTTGATGTATTATTTTTTGGGGAACTATAAAAAAAAAATGTTTTGTTACTATCGCCTGAGTTATGGGGGAGGAGCATGATTAAAGTTATTTATAGCCTTGGCGCATGTTACGTTTTATTCGGGAGCGGTTGTTGGTTAATTTATGAGTCAAGCTATTATGGTCTGCTAATTGACATATCTTTTGTACAATTAGTTGAAGCTGATTTAGAGAATTTGTGTACAGGAAAGCTTTGATTAAAAATGTATCCCTCAAATATAACTGTAGTAAGACTGTAGTTGTGAGGTACCGGCAGAGTAGAATAGTACCTCTCCTTGTACAAGGTGTCGTAAAAGGCGACTAAGGTACCAGAACCGACAGATGGCGGTATATCTACCCGATACAGTGTAGCTCATGTACCCAAGGCGGGAATGGGCAGCAGCATCCTTGTCGCGAAAGCTGCGCTCTGCGATTGCCAACACGCTTGCCCAGCGTGGCAATTGTGGGCAAAATTCCCCCTTTCTTGGAGAGGCCCATGTCCAGCAGTAGACTTCCAATGGCTGATGTGATGAAGACCTCATGCAAAAAGATTATATTTGTGATTTCTCTATTGTCTGATGTCCAAAATACACTTGTAATTACAAGATAAGTCGCTTAGAACACTTGCTCTAAGCGAATAATCTTGGATCAGGTGATGCTGTGTGAATTTATTTATAAATTTATTGCATCATACCAGCCATAGGAAGTCATTGATACACTCCCACCAATTTCTATGGAAACCGGGAAACAGCGGTGCTTACTTTGGTGTGTTCCAGTTTTAAATGTGAGAGGGGCAGTGACATTACAGGAAAATGTAATATCCTTGTTAATAATGTACGTGACTATTTTCATTTTTTTTTACCTATTTACATTTAATATCTACGAATACGTATAAAAGAAAATCGAACGAGCAACACACCAATATCAAACTGAGGTCTATGCTACACTAAAATAACATTTCACTAACAAACAAATCCCTGATTGAAGAACGATCGGTTAGTTGTTAATACGACCAAGCCGGTTATAATTCAAAAAACACTTATCGCTTAAAACCGATACGAATAATTTAATCGCAATAAAAGTAGCAGCGATATATCACTCGCGCACGGTAGCCGTGTTCTTAAAACCGCTGCGCCGGTACGAGATACCGTGACATCGCATAAATCACGGCACAATACACAGTGAAAAGATACGAGGAAAAAAGAGCAGTTCGCGCCGCCGCATATGGGACGCGGCGTGGTTATTCATTTTATTATGCTTTTAGAAGTTATTTCAACAGATACGTGCACGGGTTTTTACGATGTATGATGCGTATGGCCGTGTGGTACCGTTAGGGTAGAATAGTACCTCGGCTAAAAAGCGACTGAAGTATCAGAACCGACAGATGGCGGTATTTCCATCCGTAACAGCTTCAATGCACAGCGCTGGGAAGAGCTGCAGCATCCCCGTCGTGAAGTTTTGTTCTATTGCCAATAAGCTTGCCCGGTGCGGCAATTATGAACAAAACTGTCACGAAATGGCCAAGGATTTGGGGAGGCCAGAGGCCTCCCCAAATCCTTGGCCATCTATCAGTGGACTTTCAAATACTGGTATGGTGATACAATAAATTGCCAATAAATAAATCCACACAATATCACGTATATTAACTTGACTCCGAGATATGTCGCTTAGAACACTTGTATTACAGACATTAGACTATAGAGATAACAAAAATATCAACATGTAAATATATGTCCCGATGGGGATCGAACCCACGAGCTCTGGTGCACAAGATAGGTTAACTGTCATCTGCACTATCAGGCCCGTCAAAAATCTCCTTTTATTTATTTTATTTTTTTACTTTATAAAGTCAGCAAAGAAGCATGTGGTCCGATCAATGATAAACGTGACTTCAGCCTTTAGATGCTTGTGTTATCATAAAGATATCACTAGTATGTTGTTAACCTTATGAACCGAAGATACGATATCACATTTACCCAGTAATTTCAATTCCTCTCTCCCCGTTCAAAGCAGAACACAGCGATGCGAACCCTACTATTTGGCGGTAGAAATAGGTGAGAGTGAGGTACCAATGCAGACGACTTTTGTAAGTGGTCTACCTCTAGAGTTGAAATTCATAATATCCGGCTACCCCAATAGAACTGGAAAACGCTGATATCACAAAGACCACTGTCTACTGTTCGACAATAAATATTTTGTCGACATCGACGGACCCAAGGACGCAGACCGTAGTGATCCTATCTTGTAGGTCAAAGGTCATTTGAGGTCTACTCAAGATAAATATTTATATTTGTGTTTTTTCAGTGTCTGGGTGATAAATATTTTATTTGTGATTCCTGTGTTGTCTGATATTTGTAACATAAGTGATTTAAGCGGTTAAATTCGGAATCAGGTCAAAGTATGAGATGCTGTGTGTGTGTGTGTGTGTGAATTATTGATGTCGCAGCGCTGGACGCAGCCTGCGTCTAGTCATGGATCTCATTGCAAATCTTTCTGAGATGCAAACTTCCAGCAGTGGACGCCCTACGCCTGTTAACATAATGCTATATATTTACGGAACTCACATTTTTATAAAGAAAACTCTACCTATAATGCAATCTGAAATGGTGTTCTACAGAAATAAATATAAGTTCTATTTTTATACTATTCATTGTTCACTACTCATAATAAAGCAAATTTTATGATAAATTAAAAACGCAACTTAACGTTATTTAACGTTCAACATTTTTTAGATAAAATTTTAAAGAAATTAAATAATAAATTCACATGACACCTTATATATTGACCTGACCCGAAATAAGTAGCTCAAAGCACTTGTGTTACGGAAATCAGACAACAGAGGATTTACAAATAAAATACCCAGACATACATAAATGAGAAAAATTTAAATAAACCATGAGTTAAATATGTTAAATAAGGTATTTTTTTTACAAACTACCCGCGACTTCTTTCGCGTGGAATAGTGACTTTGGACAGCAAATTCTCCTGCCTCAAAGCCTTTAATTTTTGCCATTTTTTTGTCACATTTTTGATTGATGCTCCACTTATACTTGAGGTAGCGTGGTGTTCATAGTCTAAGTTACTTCTTGTTATTATAACTGTCTTCCACTGAAAATCCCATCCAAATCGGTTTAGCCGTTCCAGAAATTAGCTGGAACAAGCAGACAGACAAATAGATAATAGTTGTTAAAAAATATATTTTGGTATGTGTACCCGTTATTTTAAAATAGACATATATGTCCTAAATGAACTTCTTCCATGATAAAAATTCAACTAATTTATTATTAGCCCAAAGAAAGTTAGCTACCTAAATTCATCCAGACAAACTTTTGGCCAAGAAATTATTGATAGTAAGGAATAACATTCAACTAAATTTCCCCAAAATATGTTCCGGTGGAATAGATCTTTTTATTCCTCTTAAAGTTTAGCTGTCAGAAACACAACTTCTTCACGGAATAACAACTGTTTTTTTACTAGACCTAGTCAATAAACAAGTCTACGTAATACGCGTCACCACAGTCTATAGACGCTTGTAATATCACAAATATATCACTAGCAAGTTGCCAATCTTGTGACTTGATGATATTATGTCACATTATTTAGTAATTTCACTTCCTCTTTCACACTTAAAACCATAACACAGCAATGCGAACATTGCTATTTGGCGAAAGAAATACATCAGAGTGAGGCATCAATACAGACAAATCTTTGTATAAGATAGATTTTGCAGAGATACCTCAAGTAAAAAAATATATAGTAAATACCGCGCCGACAAAGTCACGGGCTGAAAGTAATATATAAACCTGGAAAAGGAAAGTGATTGATTTACAATCCAATTAAAAAAGCACATTTTTTATCTGTTGCATACATTATTTCTGGATGTTATGTACGTTAATCATTTTAAATAAGGCCATTAAATGAATCATATACTACACAAGCGTCACCCATTAATTATGTAAGAATAAAATAGCCTCAACACAATAAAGGCGAAAAGCGACATAAAAATTACGAAGATTACACCCTCATATACAACACAAGATAATAATCAATTTTTATTACACCTTAATTATACGTAATAAAGTGCATTATGAATTATGAAATAATTATATCGTATATTATGTTTATCTAGCCGCAAGGGCTATTACTGGGACTGGATAATTGGCGCTCAGCGCTAAAACATTTTCCTTGAGTTATTGAAGTGGTGGTATTAATGCAATCGTACCGAGCCGTTGAATTTTATGCTTTATAACGAACTAGTGAGAGAGGATCGTGTGGCTTGCTCTGTAATGTGGTATAATTATTATAATGTTCCATTTGATTTATATTTTATTTATGTTACATTAACATCAGATGTTTTATCTTTAAAAAATAATTAAATACATAATAAAATAGCGCGGGTGTAATGAGAACAGGTTTTTGTAGATTATACCTAAGACATAGACATTTGTCATAACGGAATGTTTTGTAGACTTTTTGGAGTGAATACTGAATATATACAATACTATAGTACAATTTTAATCTTTCTCGTCAGGTACAGCCAGCGTTTGCAGTACACTGCATGAATACCTATAAGACTCTTGCTTCCCTTACTCGCATTAGTCCTTTCATACACACTCGTTTGATCTTGGTACTTCTGACCTGGCCCTTCTTTAGTACTTCTCCTATCTAGTCACGATATGTTTGCCTAAGTCCTATACTAACTCTTCGATTCACTTCCGTTCTATATATTTGTGAAATCATTCTACTTTCATCCATCCTTTCTACAAGTCTAAACCACCTCAACATTCCTTTATCTATTCTTGTCACATTATGATCTTTTACACCACATTGATCTTTCATCACATTATTTTTAATTTATCTCTCAAACTCACACTATAGATTGAAGTGCTTTCATTTTAACAGCATTTATTCTACTCGCGTGCTTCTTCTGCAATACCCAACATTCACTACCATATGTCAGTGTTTGAACCAACACACCTCTGTGAACAACCAGTCGTGCTCTTTGTGACACTTAGGCTAACCATAAAAGAAACCTTAATCTATTCAGATATCTTTATCAGCATAACGCACTTTCATAACATGTATAGTTACAATTCAAACGTTTATTTTGAATGAGCACTCTCCACAATTAAAATCATAAGCAGCTCTGTATTAAAACCTGTTTGATACACAACATCAGTAAAACTCATCACGCATGTCACTTGACGTATTGAGCTGTCACCTCCCTTGACAGTCATTGTCACGCTACTGTCACATGTCATAACGTCCATTATTTGTCAAAGGGGAGCGAGTGGCCGTGGAACAGTGATGAGTGCTGTTTATTTTAGTTATTTTAGTGCGACGTGGGATTTTTGGACGGCCGTCCAATTACATAACAATGGTACGTGCGTTAATTGACTTTATGTTTGAATGAAATGTACTGACTACTAAGAAAGTGACATTTAAAATTTAAATAATTACTTGAATTTGTCTTTCTCGACTTCACTTCGTTATAAAAAATCGTTCGTACCCACAAATATCTCAAACCATTTTTTTTACCATCTATACATAGAAATGAGAGCCAAAAGGTACCGGCAGAGTAGAATAACCCCCTCTGAAACAGGTATCGTAAGAGGCGGCTAAGCTACCAGAACCAACAGATGGCGGTATATCCATTTGAAACAGTGTAGTTCAAATGCACAGGGCGAGCATGGGCAGCAACATCCCTGTCGCGAAAGCTGCGCTTTGCGATTGCTGCGTGGCAAATGGGCAAAATTCCCGGTTTCTTAGGGAGGCCTATGTCCAGAAATGGAGTTCTAATGGCTGAAATGATGATGTAAATATAATTGAAATGTCTGATTGTAGATTTTTAAAATTAACAGTTAGCACTAAATGTATACAAAATTAGAAGGTAAGTTATCATACAAAAAAAAATTCTTTAAAATCTATGTGTTTGATCCGGCTTTTCTGAAACGGCTGGACTTTCAGTAGCAGATAGCTGAGGTTATAAGGAGTATCATGGACGATTTTAGTTGCTTATTATTCCCTTGGCAATGAGAGCTACGCGTGGTAAACCGCTAGGCGCTGCTAGTGATGTCGATGACGCCTGTCTGTGGTTCCTGTAGAATAAAATTCTTATTTTAAGGGAGGAGTTTGAAAGATTTTTTCCTACTTCGGACTGTATTTAATATCTTTCCAAGTCTTTACTGTCTTACTTTTACTAATATTAAACACAGAAACATCTGTGAGTATGGATATGTGAATATCTGGATGTCTGTTTCTTACTCATATGAGGTAGACTGCATACAGAGGTCGTCTGCGTTGGTATCTCACTTCTACCTATTTTTACCTCCAAATAGTGTTGGCATTGCTAGGTTCCGGGTTAAATTCTAAGGGAGACTGTCAAATTACAAGATAATGTGACATAATATCTTCAATAAGAACATACAATATTATAAAATAAAATTAAAACACAATTCTTATAACTTAGGATAAATTAAAGCTCTAGATTTAAATTGGCTAGTCCTAGAGCTTTTATTTATCCCAAGTTGTAAGCTGTATATACTTATAAATAAATATTAAGATTATCCACTGAACATGGTATCCATTTATATTAATTCTCGGAAAAGTCGATAACTAAGCATTTTAACTTGGCCCCCTTTTTCATATATATGTTTTTTTATGGGATCTACCCTACTAATTGCGTCTCCGATAGCTGTAAAACAATAGGACTGTAAAACAAAAGGTACAAAAGTATTGTATATTACTTTCTAACATTTTTTGTTTAATTATTATTAACGGCTTTAAACCGGGATTTGTTTGAGTTTTTGTCGGTTAATTTGCAGCAACTATTTTGGAGATCGACGAAGATATGTCAATAATTTTTCAGTTCACAATTACTACTGAATTTTTAAATTAGAACGTCCGCGTTTCCATTTCCGAAGTAAGTGTTTATGGTATCTTTTGTTCAGATAGTGCAGCGATGTTGGCGATGTTCGTAATGATGAAATGTATGACAGGATGTTAATATCTAGCAGGTTAGTATTTAACATCTCTGTAAAAGATAAATAAACTACATTTTAATACTTAAAAAAGTAGTTAGATGTAATATTTGTTCAGAGTGATTTTTTTTATATGCTTTTCTTGGATGATAATATCTATTCTTCATGATGCAAATACCCGAGTGAAAGCATGTCCCGTAATCTTTGCTTAAGTTAACTTGATTTTCAGGAAAACAGTAAAAAAGACTTTAAAAGTGGTAAAGCCTAAATAATAATGTAGCCAAGCCGCTGAAACATCAACATGCAAAATGCAGTTATGAGATTTTTAGCCGAGTAAAATTGTATCTCCCCCTGTGCCAGGTGTCGTAAGAGATATCCAGCAGCATCCTCATTGCGACGTTGCGCACTGCGATTGCCATCACAGCTGCCTAGTTTGGCATTTATGGGCAAAAGTCCTCCTATCTCGGGGAGGCCTTTGTCCAAAAGTGGACTTTTTGGCTGACGTCATGACATCCCACAAAAAATATAAAATCAATATACCTTTTTAAAAGTGGAAACTTAAAACAAAACAATCTACTAGTTTGGTAGTCATATTTCAAAACAGGCTCCCAAGCGATTATTTATATTTGACAAGTGTTTAGAAATGAAATCAATTGCATCCATTTAAATGCAAACGGCGCTCAAACGGAAGACTTTAATAAAGGATTTAAATGACTATTGTGCGAGGATTTGTGTATTTTTTATCAAATAACGTGCACAGTTCTGACACTAATGGAGTGGAAATAAAATCCTTTTAGAATAATCAATTAATTTATATTCGTTTTCAACAATTTGTTAGGTTAATTGATAATGATAAAATCTTGTTTCGAAATCAGTAGCGCGGTATGATAATTAAAACGGTTTAGGAGATGTTAATCGAAGCTTGTTATTTTTAAGTTATATAAATATAATATAATACATAGGCGTATAGCGTTAAATGTATAAAAAATAAATAAATGTACAAAAAATAAGTAATTTCGATATCATGAGTTTCGTTTTATTTACGGCAACCAATTTAAAATCAATCAAATAAATGACTGATAAAATGAAATAGGATGAAATTTGAACTAGTTTGAACCATTGAGGAGGTCATAAACATTTCCCATAATGAAACCTACAGACAGAAAGTCTTGATAAAGAAATAAGTACTTTATAAAGTTATATTATCAGTAGTGAATGCAATAACATTAGGTATAAAGATGGTCTAACTAGTTTGAAATTGTGTATATAAGATGTATGTGGCATATCGTTTATTGAGCTTTATAATTTTAATAAGGTAGAATAAAAAGGTCGTCTGCATTGGACCTCACCTATTTTCACCTATTTCTCCCACCAAATAGCAATATTCACATTGCTGTGTTACGGTTAAAAGAGTGAGAGAGTCAATGATATTACTGGGTATTATAACACTAGTATTATTACTGTATCTTTAAGTTACAACCTTGCTTGTTTTATTACGAACGTCTACAGGCTGCGGTAACGCTAACTATTCCACAAGCTGTGTGCTTGGTTGTGGACCTGATCAAAAATAATTGGCAATTTTATGTTTGTAGCGAAAACAACATGAAGTCAATGACTTTGTTCAATTAATGAACCAAAACTGGCAAGGACGTGCCGTGCATACACTAAGAAATAGCTACAAATTTAGAATGATATCAAAATGTAAATATACCAATGTATGGTATATTTTAGTAAATTCTCACTCCCTTTAGAAGTATTATTAAATTTATGAAAAGGACCTTCGAGCTGGATGAGTTTAAGGTACGATATAAAAAGCAGCTGGTGATCGCAGATGTCACTTAGCTATAAGACAAAGTGATAGTTGTCAGAGATGCCGGTTGGAAGACAAACGCAAACATATGCTCACACAGAAATTATTCAGTAATAATATAGTTAGCAGAAAAGCCAGTAAACTCGTTGAGGTAATTATTGGTCGAAGGATATTCAAAACCATGTTTCTCCGTCCGTAATTTTAGTGTTACGAAAATTGATTGTAATTGCTGTTAAAAAATGAAATAATCCCTTCAATTTAGGCACGTAAAATAATAATTAGTCACCCAATTGTTGCGTGCGGGGCCCAAACAATGGCACGGCCGACCCTGCATTAAGCCAAACGTATAATTTCTGGATGCAATCACACTGCGAACGTAATCAGCGGTTATGAGTTTAATGTTTATTTTATTTGCCGAAAAACAATCAGCCATTTGAACGCAAATACCGGTAATATTATGTTTTCTTTGCTAAATTGGAAAAAAATCGTCGAGTGATATATGTAATAGTAAATTTTATGTCGTTTGATTTTTTACTCCGATGAAATTATGTATGTACGTAGCGATGTTTTTAGTTTCGTAATGATTAGTATTTTAATTATTTGCGTATCATTAAAGTTATTCATTAAGTCGGAATATGAAATTTTATGTTTGCGTTTTTCAAATTGGTATTTGCATTTACGAGGTGTTTGAAAATTTATATCCTAAAATGAGCACATTAGGAATAAATATTCTATTTACTAAGATTAAGATACGGAGCGTTTTTTTTAAGACCAAATAAAAAGTGTTGTAGATGAAATAAGTTCGTACAAGTAATAATAATATTTTATTATCTCTCACACAGAAACTAAACCTTATTGATCTATATGAATGACTGGTATGTACTAAGAGACTTGTATTGCTGATAACCAGCCTTCTTATTTTCGCACCAGGTCATTAAGGTTTTAGAAATTATATATATGCCATACGTATTAGTAACAATGAGTCAAATAAAAAAAAATCCTTGCAAATATAAGAAAGTGAGAGTTACATGAATTAGACCCACACAAAGTTCGACTACATTGGAACCTTACTCTCACCTATTTCTACCGTTAAACTGTAGTATTCCCTTTGTTTTGTTCCCGTTTAAAGGGTGAGAGATGTAGTGAAAATACGGGAAAATGTGGCTGACCACCGTTAGACTCATGTCTAGCACTGGACGGTCTACGGAAGATATTAAGAAGATGATATACTATTAAAACTAATTTACTATATCTCAGTATGATCAAATGAATGGAGTCCTCATTAAGTTTTATACTATGTCTTAAACTAATTTTTTTTCTTATTCAAACAACAAAAAGTGTGTCAGGACCAAACTGTTAATAGATTCCACTTACCCAGGTATTACATACGTAATTTTATATATATGCATTTATGTTATCTCAACCATGTATTATAAAGCCTTTTATTCTTAAGTGCAAATGTTGTTTTATTAAGTCCATGCATAAAGTTTAATGCATAACTTGTTTATGTCTATCTAATTGATATGTCTTGTTTATCGCTGAATAATATACATTTTTAAAGTCAAATACTTTCAGACGGACCAACAAACAGTTTGAAAATAGAGTTTCAAATAATTGTGAAACCATATGTGTACGGTAAGAGGTGACATAATCTATCCGCACTGGGCAGGCGTTATGACGCTGGCATAGAAGGATGTTACTCTGCAGGTTTCCCAGATATGTAATCAGTCGTTTTATTTTATTTTATATATAGATAGTATTATTTAAAAAATCACAAAAAAACCTTGAATAATATCCAATTTATCGTTTGATATTTCAATAGTCACACAAGTCCCTGCAACATAACTAAAACCGCAATTTACACTCAACTTTAACATATTCACGTAACACGTTACGAAACAAAATTAATAAGAGGAGTGTAATATGGCTGTTTTAATGAGTAATTATTGACATAATCCAAGAGTGGGTTTGAGTTTATTAAATTATTGCGGACACGAATTAAAATATTAATCATCGCTATTTAATAATCAGACGTCATTGATGCGGCTTGTGTTGCGAGTTGGAGCGGTTGTAAATTAACTATAGTCTTTTGGCCTTTTATTTTTTAACTAGCAACACCCCGCGGCTTTTCCCACGTTAGATTTTATTCTAACTATACACCGCCCTATTTATCCACGGGGGATGATTATTAAAATAAATACACTTTGTAATAAAGAACCTTCATACTGAATTTCATTGAGATAACTTTAAAAACAGCAAGTTTTCATATTAACTTTACACTTTCGTTTCACCCCCTTAGGGTTTATCCCTTTTTTATCGTTATAAAAGTAAAGTAAAGTATGTGCAAAATTGTATGTTTCTAACCCTTATATATATATTTATTAATATATCAACCAGTCAGTCAGCTTCTTTTAAAATACAACAAATGCTGAACTTAATTTTATTGATTAAAATTTATTTGGTTTTCTACATGAAATCTATTAGTAAATGAATTAATAATTACACTTAACTGTGTTTTATATTGCCAAGTGATAAGTCACATACACACACAGCTACTGGAGACCAATGCTGGGTGTAGGCCTCCCCAAAAAAAGGGACACATTTGCCCATGACTGCCACGCTAGGCAAGCGTGTTTGCGACGCAGAGCAATTACTTTGCGACAGGGATACTGCTGCCCATCCCCCAGATATACCGTCATCTGTCTGCCCTAGTATCTCTTACGACACCTAGTATAGAGGGAGGTACAATTCTACTCCGGTACCATAATAAACCGAAGGTATAATAAATATAATTCAATTTAGAGATTTTGAATGTTTTATCCAAGTAAGACAGGTAATAAGAATTAAGATTTTTTTAATTTTTCATCGTAATATCAAGCTTAACTAAAATCATAAGGTCTTTTGACGCTTTATTTTGTACACCATTATGATTTCAATGATTTTCATTATTCACCAACAATTCTACTATAAGAATATTGTATTAATCTCCTACAATTCAAATTCCATTTAAAATGCAGATATCTAAGTTTTTTCTGGCATTCTAAAGAATATTTATCGTCAATAATTTTTAATAACTTTATTGCCAAATAACACGAAATGTCATTACAATTAAAAAATATTGCTCAAAATGTTAATGCAAGGTCAGGACAATTATCCGATATTTATGTGATTTTCCAATTAGCCTTCTCATAGTTGTTTTAATTTGTATGAACAATGATCAATAAATGTCAGTATAATGACAAATAATGTTTTTCCAATGGCTTTGTTATAACCATTTCATTGACTAATTATGTGAAAATAAGGAGATTTTTTTAGATGTACTTTAATAGGATATGTATTAGCTTTTTCCAGCTCTGTTTCTGATGTTAACAAATCCAAATATTTGTATAATTATATATTAATTGGAAGTGTGTGTTTGTTAAATATGTCTGGGCTTTATCTAATTTATCGCGGTCTTCATCATATCAGCCATAGAAAGTCCACTGTTGGACATAGGCCTTTCTGAGATAGGAGTAATTTTGCCCTTAATTGCCGCGCTGGGCAGGCATGATGGCAATCGCATAGCGCAACATAGCAATCATGATGCACCTGCCCATCCCAAACCTGTATTAGTATTTAAGCGGCACTATTTTCAGATATATCGCCATCATTCGGTTCCGGTACCTTAATCGCATTTTATGACATCTGGTACAGAGGGGAGGTACTATTATACTCCGCCGGTACACCGTGGCTTATCGTTTGTGGTCTTATAGATGAAAAATAAAAGGTTTGTAAATCTGCCTTATCTTCTTCAAATAACACTTTTATTCGTAACGTTTATCTTAGCAAAAAAGCTCTTTTTTATCCTAGTCAAAATCAGCGTCAAATATATCTTTATTTAAGTAGGCCTTTCATTAAAACAAAACAGTCTGTGAATATAGATTTACTAATTACAATTTTACACAAATAGACCCTGATAACCTTAAGGTGTATAACAGTCATTTAAACAAATAGGTCATCGAGTAAACTACTTATTCTCCTAGTTTGCCGGCACTAGACGCGTCTTATAACTAAGTTTATAGCAGGTTCCTTACGACATCTACCAGCAAAGAACCTGCAAGAAAAAGTGATGGTGATATTGGTTCCAATAATACCTATTGGTAGGTATTATTATAACCCATACCGACGTCGTCGCTAATAAATCGTTATCTTAATGGTAGATGTTAAAGCAATTCAATTCAATCCCAAGCAATTTTATCATTAATATAATCTTTCAAGCTAAGTAATAAGCCTTAGCAATAATTTTGTCTTTTACGCATTTCTTGAATTTATTTAAAGGCATATTTGTAATTCTATTTGGGATTTTATTATAAAACCTTACACTATTACCCCCGAACAAATCGCTTTTTTTGGAGCCTAGCAATGGGCACTGCAAGCTTATACTTTCTATTTCTAGTATTAATATTATATATGTGACTATTTTTCTGAAAACCAGTTACATTTTTGTGAACATAAAAAATATTTTCTTATACATGTGGACCGTAAAGTCATTATTTTGATTACTTTGAATTTTTGTCTTCAAGATATCTGCCGATAACCCTTTTCTGTAGAACAAAAGTATAGTAACCTTACCCCACAGTAGTTGTCCAGTTTCTATGTCTGTTAATTGTTGAAAGTCTACTCAAAAGATTCACTATATTAGGTCCCCATTGTAATTTATTATCTAAAGTTATACCCAAGAACACAGTAGTTTTGACCAGTTTCAATATAATTTCATTCCAGTTCTCATTATCAATAATAATATTTGATTTTATTTGTTTAACGTTGGATGTGACAAATTTTATATAGAGAAGACAAAAGTCTTCTTTTCATTTAATAATAGATTATTTACGTTAACACATTTTACTACATCTGAGATAGTATTGTTTACGTCGTCAATTGCCTTGCGGTCTTTAATTTTAAATAAGAGTGATGTATAAATTGCAAGCAATACTATATCATGATTATGTTTTACAAGATATGGTAAATCATTTATGTAAACGAGGAACAGAAATGGTCAAAGACAGAGCCCCGTGGTACACCCATTGAAAACAGTGATCTCAGTGATCGTTTCCCATTGACATCTACCATTTGCATATTTTCTAAAAATGACTTTAATAATCTGAAGCAGAATCTGTAACCCTATAGTGGCGTAGTATCCTAACTAATGTGTCATGGTGCACACAATCAAAAGCTTTGGATAAATCCCAAAAAACGCCTACAGCATCATGCGATTTATCCCAAGCATTAAAAATATTTTAAAGAGTATCTATAAGTACTAAACACAGGCTCTTTTGAACAGTCTTCAAACGGGAACACAGCAGTGCAAATACGGCTGTTTGACGGTAGAAAAATATGAGAATGGCTACTAATGCAGACTATTTTCGTATAACGTCTATCTCTATTACTAATAATAATAAATGTATAATTATTACACATGTAGTGATTTTATATGCTGTAACACGCTACTCGCCAGCATTAGAGCCCGACCAAAGTGATTTATGATCAAACATCGAGCGCCATATATTTAGCTTACGACACCGCATCGACTAGACAAGTTACCTCGTGTAATACCAATATTTATAACACAAGCTACGCCCCCGGCGTCGCTCGGGGCTGTCTCTGCTTGTAAACGTCTAGAATTGAAGTATGTTGTGAAACGTGTACGGTGTGATTTGTTGTTATGACTCTAGCTTGCACGTTTGAGATTAAATGGACGATGATTTATTTTGTACATCTTACCAGTAATTACCTCGGAGATTTCCATGAGGTATTTAAATGCTATAATTAAGAACTATGGTTGATTTAATTTTGATTAGTGCTTACGGATGTGAAAAAGATGAAAGACTTTTTATTGTACTTCTTCTTCGTCATCATCATATCAGCGTAGAATAGCGTAGAACGTCCTTTATATGATGCATTTTGTACCGGCAGAGTTGAATAGTACCTTTCTCTGTATCAGGTATCGTAAAAGGCGACTAAGGTGCAAGAACCGATAGATGGATGCGAAACAGTGTAGCTCAAATTGACGAGACTGGCGAATCCGCATCTCTATCGTGGAAGCTGCGCTCTGCAAATTGCTTCATTCATTGGGGACGCCTATGTCCAGCAGTGGACGTCAAATGACTGATATGATGATGATGATGATGATGATGATGATGATGATGATGATGATGATGATGATGATGATGATGATGATGATGA